>JYDO01000016.1:0-141350 GCA_001447755.1 Trichinella papuae | reverse complement strand
CCAAAAAAAAGCAAGCCAGTAGCAGATAATGTACCACGCTTTTTATACTTCAAACTAAATTCATGAACAAGCCTACTATCATTTTCAACAAGCTACATTTACTGATTTCATACATCCTTTGAGTAAATTTGAAGTATGAGCATTTGAGTAAATTAAATGCTGCACCACAGTTTGTGGCAATGTTAGCTGGTATTTTTATTCTTGAAAATCGCAGTTATAATTTATCTATCAGCTGTATCGCTGTTATTAATTTCACTATTTTATTTTCAGTTAATTTCATCTTTTTCGTACACAGTCACTGTCATTTTTGACAAAGTTAAAATAAGTTAGTCTCCAACGTTTATGCAGCCGTGCGTTCTTATATATGTTTTAAGAAAAATACTGAAAACAAAAATATTAATAATAACATATGAAAACCAAACAAATGAGCCTGGCATTATTACAAACAAAAGTATCATAATTACACAGATTACTGTTAGCTCAGTATTTGGCAATTAAATCCACAAAATTGCTGAATTTTCTGCAAATATTATTCAGCTTGTTGTATGGAATAAATATTTGTAATTGTAAATATTTAAATGAAATGATTGAAATTCTAAATATATTCAGTTTCAACGTGACTGATGATAGAATTTTCTAAAGTTATTTCACTATTTCTCTTCATAAATTTATCATATTCTCAAACTTCAAGTTGCCAGGATAAAGCTGGTGCCGCCCCTGTTGACTGGTAAGTTTTGAAGGAATTTCTTGCAGCACTCAAATATTTCTTGCTTTTACTTCAGAATATCTAATAAAATAAAACATGGGGTATTTCGAAGTGTCTGACTGTAAAAAATAGAAAGTGATAAAGTCATCCACATGTTTTCCATACCGCATGATGACTTCTAAAATTAAAATTATTCCTGAAAATGCTTCCCTTTTTATATCCTTTATATGTTTTTTTCATTTTTTAATATATGATTGGTTAGACATAATATACTTTATTATTATTTACAAAAATTAAACAATAATTCATTATTTTTAGTTGACAAGTTAATTGAAATATGATAAAATTATTTCAAAACATTTCTAAAAGATATATTTGAAAAGTTGAATTTTCATTTAGGGCTATAGTATATAAAGCACCAGGTCAAGCTACCGGCAAAATTATCCTTGCAGGAAGTGCAGGAGCATGGGATGACGGAGCAGTACCACTTTCAAACAACAGAGGACATTCATTTGCAAAGGCATTAGAGCATGTTGTGGGAAATAGACCTGCGATAAAATTTCTCGCATACAACAACGACCCACCTGGACTTCCAAATGTAGAAACCAAATCTAACAGCAAAGGTTATATAGTAATGTCATGATAATTTTAGAAACGTTCGAGAACATTTAACAGCATATTTGAAATATAATTTAATATTATAGGGGTAATAATTTTATCTACTCGCAGAGATTCTGCGGCGTGGATTGTACATACTGTACCAGGATTTCCAACAGCAAAAGTACGCTACAGATGGCCAGTAGCTGAGAACGCCAGAGGACATTTACTAATTTGCCTAACTATATCTGAATCTCAAATAAATGCCATCGGTTTGTATAACAATAACTCAAATAATTATATTGGTGTATAAGGTTTTCAGTTCAGTACCATTAAAAATTAGGCACTTAAATTTCCAAAAAAAGAGAAATCAAATTTTATTGGCATGTTCAATTGCACAGCAATTCAAAACTAACTTACATTATTCTACTTTGAAGTTCTTGTTGGACGCTGCCAATAGTGAAATTGTTTTCAATTTTTTTTCTGTATATTCTCTTATCTTTAGCTGCATCATTACTACTCGTTCAACCTGTGGTGCATTATAATGATATTCCTGAGACAGAAACTGCAGCAATGCCATACTTCAATAAATTAGCTGATGGAGAAACTCCTACTCTTCCGCCATTCACATCAAGACAGACAATCCGTACACAAAATGCTGGAGCTCCTGTAACAGTTCACATTTACAGCAAATCAGAAACATCTAAATATGGTGAATATGAACAGTTGCATAAATTTCAAAATTTTCTTTTCAGCGATTTTATTACATTTTGATTTTTATAAGAACACTTTTTTATGCATATAAAGTAAGAAAAATAATAGCACTAACAGTTTTAGCGGCACAAGAATGAATGGTTTGTAAAATTTTCAGTTGTATATATTGCCTTATATTTTCATGAAGAAAACTACCAACGTTGAATGCTCAGCTGTTAGTAAAGTTTGTAGTCAGTTTCATCAATTTAGATTTGAATCACTAGAATGTAATTAATTCTGAACCGAACGCTGATTTTATTGCTTTCAAATATAATTATATAAAATGCACTGATTGATAAATAATTTTGAATAATGAAAATGAATCTGTAGAAATTTACAAAAAAGTCATTGTAAAAGCTTTGAAAAAGACGATTAAAGTGTGGTCAAAAAGAGACCACAAATTGAAAGGAGATTGCAGGGTTTTGCAAAGGAATATTCGTTTGATCCAAAGTCCAGCTGTTATTCTTGATCATAATACCAATCTTGAAATGGACGACACAAACTGGGCAGTTTCAGAGCCTGGAAATATATTTTGCCATATAGACAAACCATATTTTGTAAGTTTATGAGCATTTAACAATGCTTAAATTCGCATCATTTGTATAATTTAGAAAAATCAAATCAGGGAACCAGCAATGGCAGTTTGCATTGAAAATAATGATATATTTGCTAGATTTAATGCAATTGCTGCACAACTTGAAAACTGCCCACAATAAAAGCCCGTAACATATTCTTTAATCTTTTGTTTAACAGCAAAAGGATCGATGGATTTCAATTTTATGCCTTTGATTATATAATTCAAAGTTTTGTGCATTCTGTTTCAGAATAAATGAAGCTTTTGATAAAATTGTACTACTTTTTGACATATCTGAAAAATAAAATAGAAACTGGAACTCTATTCTGCAAGTGAATATTATTTTTTTGCATATGAATATATTGAATCTGTTTTTGAAAATAAATAAAATATTTCGAAAATGCTATAAATTAAACTGAATTAAAAAATAATCCAGTGTTATATGTTTCCGTACTTATTTTGTTGCTTCTAGCAGTAACTGCTTATTATTACATATTCATATATTTATGAACAGAAATCAACATTGTTTTATTATCATTTATTAAGTGTTGAATACATATGGCACTAATTTGCACATCAGAATCAAATTGTATGCAATGCAGAATTATCAAACTTCAACGCCTTTTGTAAAGACATGGCTTCAAACAAAAACTTGGAAACCTTGTTTTCTGTGGTCCTCCTTTTTTCACAAATTTGAACCAAATAAAGTAATCTTTTATCAAGTTCTAAAGAAAAGTACTGATAGTGAAACTTTATTTTGTGCTCATTTATGTAAAAAAACATACTTGTTGTTTAAATTCAAAACCAAAATTTTCCACTGACTTACGAAATCTTCGGAGCGACTGAAAACGACTAAGAATTTCAATGATGATCAAAATACTGCTAAAATTACAAAAATTATGAAATTCAAAATGCTTTATTCTGTCAAATTACTTGATTCGTAGAATTCTGTTTGATTCCAATATATAATCAGCGATGTTGCTTCCCATCAACGACAATGAAAAAATACAAACGTCCACATTTTCATCAGAAAGTGGAACCTAATCAAAATAATAATAAATTGAAGTAAAAATGGAAAATCATTTTTATTAAATCAATCATATTTAAGTAACATTTAAAAATTTTGAAATTAACAAAACTGAATGAGGTAAGCGATGTTCTTACGTGGGACATGTCGCAAGCTATGACATTTGGATTCAGTGCAACAAAATCAAAAGAATAAACTTTCTGTTTAATAAGAGATTGAAGCTTAGCACTTCCACATCCCATATCGGAAACTGTCCAAGTTTTTGGTCTAAAATAATTTAGTTGTTCTTTGAAAATATTCAAATTAAGAAATAAAATAATAATATACTTTTTCTGAAACCAATTAACAAGCATGTCAAGTGGATTTACTGGCCATTTAGAAACTTGCAATTCATAGCCTTCGTGGTATTTGGCAAAACTATGCGGATCTTCAGAAAACAACTTAGCCACCTCTTCACTGCTGGAAGTATACAACATTTCGTTAATCCAACGAAAATAACTGCCTTGTAACTTTGAACACAAGCGAGTTTTCAAATTTAATTTTCTTTGCTGCTTTCTTGCTTTAGAATTGACTAAAAGCTGGGCTTCACTATTGCCGCTTCTATTAGCATTGCTAAGCTGGCTCGAAAAATCAAATCTATTGTTCTGCTTTCCCATTGGTGATACAAAATCTTCTTCACTTTTCACATCATCATTAGTTAATCTTTTATTTCTATTTCGTTCAACTTTCAACGAAATGGTTGATGTTTCACTTGATGGCATAGAAATTTCATTGCAATTTTTTTGATTAATCACATTCAAAAAATGCTGTTTCCCATCTTAAATAAAGGCGTAAATAAATTTATATAAAAATACTACTACATCTGTTATATTCACCTTTTTTCTGCAAAACAACGTCGTTCACACTTGCTTTTTTGGGAATTTCTTCTGTACAATCAACAGTTCCAGCTTTCTGTTTACGCAAATTTCTTTTCGAGTTATTTTTCTTACCGCGAACGGGAAAAGGAATTCCTGGAGGCCTTTCTTTCAAAACACCTGTCTGTAGCAACAGTTTTGTATTTCTGTCCAAGCCTGCCAAGTGCTTATATTTGTTTTTGGATTTTCCCATTACTAAAGTATATATTATTCGTATATTGCTAAAAGTATTTTTCAATAGGAAAGAAATTAATTTTCTACCTTTTGTTTATACAACTTACTGAAGCTGTGGTTTAAAATACGATAATTAATATGTTCAAATAAATTTTCAAAAATTAAAATTTCGAAGTTATTATTCAATAATGATCAAGGAAATTGATTGTAAAATACAAAGCTGGCAATATATGACATCACTTCATATTGAAATAATGCTGAGATTGAAATTACAGTAAAAGAAATTGAAGTTCAATAATTCTATTCGATATAAAAGAAATAAAAAAGTCCAATAAATATATAAAAAATAAATAATTTAACAAAATTATGCTTTTCATAATTTCGATATCTTTTAATGGCACCGATAGGACTGCGTACAAGTAATTGCTAATCAACTGTTCTGGTGTAACTGCTTGATTCTGCGTCGCTGTTGATCCTTATTTTTTGCATTGTTTTACTGTTGTCATACTGCCATTTGGCATTTGTTTATCTGGCGGTCTGTGGATTTTCCTTTTATGCTGATAGGACTGATGTTTAATTACTTGCATGACTTATTTTTTTGTAAGATTTATCAGTTTCGTTAAATGAAGAAAAAATTTAAATATGGCACTATACAAAGAATAATAAGAAATGTTTAAAACTTGAAATTTCTGTCTGTGAATTGATTTGAAATATGAATTATTTGACAACTTTATTTATTAATGTGAACAGTAATTTAACTTAATGAAATCCACACTAGTTTAAAATTTTCATGTCAATAATTTTTTCCTGATAGGACGACCGATGAAACAAATGAACTTTTTTTAGATATTAAATTAAATTAAATGCCGTAATATTACGGTTCTAGCTTATGAAATTATTTATTGAAAGCGACTGTTCCGGACGGAACAGCAGGGATACGGTAGAAAGTACCTGCGTTCAGGGTGACGGTAGCGGCTGACGGTGGATGACGCAATAAGTGTGTATTTTTGGATTGTGTGTGTGTGTACTGGTGATTGTGCGTGGTTAGTGCTAGTTCTGTATTGTAGCGTTATTTTGGTAATCTGACCCTCGTAGAGTGCTCTTGTGTTGTTGGCACTGTTGCCTATTGTTGAATCTTCAATAAAGTCTCCCGGCACTACTTTGTTCTCTTGTTACGTTCGGAAACGAACGGGGTTAATCAGCGGTTGGACAATCAGATAAGGTTGAACTCCCGCGTGAATTAAGAATACAGTCCACTAACGCTCAGGCGACAACAGTTTTGTCGCTAACAATGTTAACTCTTTTTTCATTTAAGTCCTTAAAAACTTTTGAATATCACTAATGGCAACTAGTAATGGGAAAAAATATTTTTCTCTCTTAAGTAACCCAACAAGGCTGTTGTCGACATGAAATAATGTAGTGTTGGGCTTTTGTTACGTCTGTAAAAACTGTAACAGATGTGATTTATTGTGTCGTTTTAGACGCTTCAACCCATGATAAGTGAAAACAAAAACAAAATTTAAAACAGTAATAACAATGAATTTAAATTACCAGAAACTGATCAGAGAAAAAAGAAATGAATTTTTGAAAAATGAAAAGAAAAAACAAAAAGCTGCATTAATAAAATAGAAAATTATAAGGGAAAGTAAAAGAAAAAAATATAAAGACAGAAAAGACAGAAAAAGTAATAAATGAAATATTCTGCAAGCATCAAGCATAATCATACAAACAAAAAATAAAAATAGGCAGCTTCTGAAAAATGGAATAATTTTATCTAATTTCAATTCATTTCAATCCATTTTATCTAATTTCAGGAACGATCTTGCCTGTTGGTGATGTCCATTTCATTCTTCATATCTTTTCCATGTATTATATTCATAAGTTTTATGTTACATGTTCAAAGGTACATATGCAATGCATCATAAGTCGATTTACTTTCAAATTAATGTTAAAATATGTAAATGAAAAAAAAAGAATGAAAAGTAGTTATTGGCAAAACTTTAATCGGATGCTTGCACCAAGTCAGTAAATTAAATATTACCCAAATGCGCATGTGTTACTTACATATCAGTGGGTATTTGACATTAGCTTAAATAAAATGATGCATCGTCTATCACATGCAATTTTTATATTCCTAGCAATTAGTTTTTTTTTTCAATTGACCGCCTTCAGAATTGCAACTGCTGGAACACGGGTCAAAATATTACTGATTAATAAATAAGTGGTAAATATGAATTGCAAAGAAAGACGAAAGCACATCAATTTTGATGCCAAACTACATGGACGTAAAGCACGACTAAGACGACTGCTTTAGCACAAACAATGTAATAAACCAAATGATTGATTAAGTAATATGCAGCGATGGTCCGTGTGTCAAGCAAACAAGCAGATAATGTACTTGTTATACATGGTCATACGGTTTTGCCATTGGAAGAACTATTCATCCTACACTGCAGCATACTGAGCAATATACTACTGGAGATGAAGATCAGATGTGACCAAAAATGGCCACATCAAAAAAAAAAACAATTTAAAACTTTCCAACCGAATAAAATGATTTTTGGGCACTTCACGTAAAAAACACTGTGCACCATTTGCCAAATTGTAATGAGAAGAAAATATTACGAATGTAACAGTGAAAAAATAGCTAACAAATTATAAAAACTAATTCAAATCAAATTATGGAATTAGCTTTAAATTTGAAATGAAGCATAAAGTATTTATTTATATGCNTTAATCAGCGGTTGGACAATCATATAAGGTTGGACTCCCGCGTGAATTAAGAATACAGTCCACTAACGCTCAGGCGACAACAGTTTTGTCGCTAACATTCTGGTCCTCCGAGCCGGAGTCGAGAGAGAAACGGCGACCTGTGGAGAGTTTATGGTGCGCAAAGAGATGTCGAAGACAAGCTTGATTCCCGCGGAGAAGAAGTTGGCCGCGAGCAAGACGAGATTGAAGATTATGCTCCAGGGCCTCAATCGCATGTGCGAAGAGTCAGAAAAGGCGGTTGTAATCAAGGGACAACTGTCGCTCGTAGAGAAGCTCTTCCAAGAGACCGACGCTCTTCAATCAGCGTATGAAGAAGCTCTCGAGGCGGAGGAGCAGCAGGCCAGCATGATAGAGTGGTCAGAATATCGCCTGGACTTTCTCAGGAGTCAGGCGCGGGCGCACGAAGTGACAGGCCAGGGACTAGCAGAAACTGCTGCACCTCAGGGCTCAAAGGCGAACGCGAAAGGCTTACTGAACTGAAGATGCCGGTGTTTTCGGGCAAGGTACTCGACTTCCCAGCGTTCTGGGATCGTTTTCAGGGGAGTGTCCATAGTCGGACTGACTGGGACGACGCTTCAAAGTTCGCATACTTGCTGTCAAGTCTGTCTGGTGTAGCTCTGGCGGCGGTAGAGGGAATGCCAAGCTCTGGTGCGAATTATTCACATGCCATCGAGTTGCTGCGTATGTTTCGGACGTAAGGATGCGATCGTGCGGGCATACGTGAAGGCAATTTGGAACGCCAAACCGTGTTTCGACCCGTCTCAGGGAGCGGGACTCAGGCTTTGATAGACGAGATACAACGACATCTCCGATGCCTGTCCGCCCTGGGAAAGGGTTTATCAACGGGCGAGATGACGGCAAGTGAAGCCTTCTTGCCGATGCTAAAGGAAAGGTTTCCCGAAGAGATCCGTCTGGCATGGGACATTCGTGTGCAGTCTGCTTCAGGCGTGAAAGGAGACCTGCGAGAGTTTCTCGAATTCGCTCAGGTCCGGACGGCTGCGAGACTCGCAGCAGCTGCGACCTCAGATGGAGGACGGCTCGTCAAGCGGGACGAGTCGGAGCAGCACGAACCCGGATCAGGTCGTCAGGAGCGGCACCGTACACCCCAAACGGAACAACGGGCAGGAAAAGCCAACACAACAGTTCTACACATGGTTGTCATCAGCAGCTGCCCGATCTGCGATGGTGGCCATGATATTGCCACTTGTGAAAAGTTCCTCAAGGCGGAAGTTCACACACGCTCACTCATGGCAGCAAGGTGCAAGTTGTGTTTCCGTTGTCTGCAGAGTGGCCATCGGGCCAAGGCGTGCAAGGTGAGGCGGAAATGCACTGTGTCTGGATGTAGGGGTAGTCGCCACAGGCTTCTGCACCGTTCGCAGTCGCCTTCCCCGGACCAGACACCCGATGCTCTCAAGTCTCGGGGCTGCATGCTGATCGCTGGTGGGGGCGCTAAGCAAGTCCGCCTACAGAGCGTGCGGGCGCGTGCCGTTGGGAAGGATGGTCTATGCATGGTAGTCCATTGCCTCTTCGACCCTGCCTCCCAGAGCTCTTTCATTAGGAAGGATGTGGCCGACGCTCTGGAACTCGCTGGTTCGCATGAAGTGATCCGTCTGGTGACGGTCGATAACGATGGTGGAACGAAACGAAGGATGCGTCGGGTCGAGTTCCATCTAGAAGCGGTCGACCCAGCCCAGTCGAGGACGCGTTACCCGATTCAGGCGCTGGTCCTGCCCAAGATCTGCGGAAAAATCCGGCAAGCGCCCGTAAAGCTGACCGAATGGCCACATTTGTCCAATCTTCCGATTGCCGACCAGCGTGAGAAACGGACATTCACCATCGATGTGCTCATCGGTTTAGATCATTATTTCAATCTGGTTGGTGGTGACGTTCGCCGGGGCTCAACAGGTGGACCTGTGGCCGTCCATTCTCAGCTTGGCTGGATTTTATGCGGGGAGACCAACAGACGGCGGACCACCGCTGTGACTACCCTCCTGACGCGTGTGGAAGAATCAGCCGACCAGATCTTGGAAAACATGTATGTGGATGATCTGGCCACGTCATGTGACTCGATCGAGGAGGCTAATGAGCTAGCCGGCGAATCGCGGGGACTGTTGGCCAGTGGAGGTTTCCACTTGCATAAATGGGCCAGCAATGAGCCCGGAGCGTTGGCATCTGTGCCAGACGAAGAACGATCTGCCTCTAGCAAGAGCCACCTTTGGAAAACGCTCGGCTTGCAATGGGACCGACGTGATGACCATTTGACCTTCTCGCCGCCAGCGATGGTGAACGGCCAGGGTGGAGAGTCGAAGCGAACGATGTTGAGCACGGCCTTTCACCTCATCGACCCTGTTGGTTGCTTGGCACCGTTCACCGTGCGAGCGAAGATGCTCCTTCAGACACTCTGGCAACCTAAGACGTCATGGGACGAGCCCTTGCCACATGATGTGAAGGAGCAATGGAGGCGCTGGAAGCAAGAGTTGCCGGACTTGTTGAATCTCCGTCTTCCACGCGCACTCGTACCGGTGGTGCTTGGCCAAGTGAAAGGCTTGGAACTTCACGTGTTTTGCGACGCGACGGAGAAGGCATATGGCGCCGTGGCGTACATACGCATTGAGGCGACGAACCACCACACCGTGGTGTACATCGCGGCAGCGAAAATGCGGGTCGCCCCAATTTGTAGATTGACCCTCTCATGGTTGGAGCTCATGGGGGCCCTCGTGGCGGCGAGACTAGTGCGCTCTGTGCAGAAAATGCTGGGTCTGGAAGTGCACGCCATCACCTGCTGGTATGATAGCGAAGTTACTCTCGCATGGGTGCAATCGTCGGCCGACCGTTGGAAGCCATTTGTGTGAAATGGTGTCTCAGAGATCCAACACTTGGTGGAACCTGCGGCATGGAGGCACTGCCCAGGGCGGCAGAACCCGGCTGACCTTCCCAGCCGCGGCACGATGGTTCCGAAATTGTTAGAGTCGCCATTGTGGTGGCACGGGCCAAAATGGTTGGCTTGTCCACGTAACGCCTGGTCTGTGGGTCAGCCCACGGTAGAGGAGGTACCGCCCATGCTGGTCACGACGGAGTCAACAGGACCGCTCGAATCCGGACCTCCACAACAGAGATCACCCGGCCGGTTGCCAAGTTGGTGGTGCTGGAACCGGCCATTGAAGGTGATGGGAAAGCGACTCCCATCCGGGGGAGGATGTTCCGGACGGAACAGCAGGGATACGGTAGAAAGTACCTGCGTTCAGGGTGACGGTAGCGGCCTACGGTGGATGACGCAATAAGTGTGTATTTTTGGATTGTGAGCGCGCGTGTGTGTGTACTGGTGATTGTGCGTGGTTAGTGCTAGTTCTGTATTGTAGCGTTATTTTGGCAATCTGACCCTCGTAGAGTGCTCTTGTGTTGTTGGCACTGTTGCCTATTGTTAAATCTTCAAGAAAGTCTCCCGGCACTACTTTGTTCTCTTGTCACGTTCGGAAACGAACGGGGTTAATTAGCGGTTGGACAATCATATAAGGTTGGACTCCCGCGTGAATTAAGAATACAGTCCACTAACGCTCAGGCGACAACAGTTTTGTCGCTAACAGCGACCTGTATATCATAAATTTTACAAGCAATTCCAGGAAATGCTTGTCGAGATCGCAAGCTCATTTTTAAAATCTGGGATCAGCCTTCTCAATATATAAAACAACGCGTGGCGATTACGATAGAATAAAATTTTCTATTCATTGTGCTTGTTTTTTTCATTTTTTAAGTATTTACAAAATTCCTTGTTTCTCTTGAATTAAACAATGCAACATGAATTACACATGGACAATTTATTTTACATTGTAACTGTACAAAATAATCTGATTTTCCATAGTTAAGCACAAAATTAACTGCGGGAATTATAAATCCCTCACAATCGAAATGGTATGCGATACACTTTTGTGGTCGCATAAGAAAACTCTTGCTTGCGTGATTAACAAAGTGATATTTTCTCACGAAACAGAAAAGTTGAAAATACACAGGACAAAATGAAAGCAAACACAAAGTAGAGCATGTTCGACAAAGGACAAAAATATCACAGTTCTATCTACAAAATATTACATTTGATCAGCAAGTGTAAATCACAATACTTAATTGAACAGTAACGCTATACATAATAAAAATACATTTTGTAACATATGCATTATAATTTTTTAATGCTCGTTATATATAGTGACTAACAAACGCCTGCTTTATCTTCTATTTTTATACTGTACTGTAGTTAGTAAGAAAATAAATTTAAACTCACATAAACAAACGTTACACGAAAGAATGATAAATCTAACACAGTTTTAAAGTTTAAGAGTAGAAAATAAAAATCAGCCAGTCGGAGAGCTGAAATTAAATCGCAATAGTTCAGTAGAAGATTTTTTCGCGCAAAACATAAAATTTTATATACTTTAAATTTCATAGTATCTCTTGAAAAAAATTTATTTAATTCACATAAAATACACTTATGAAATTAATTAAAAAAAATATATTGGCATTGCTTCAAAACTACTTTTTAAAATTTGAATTATAATTTTATTACCTTTGCATCATTTAAATTACAGTATCCCTTGACAATTTGTGAAAATAGTTTCCAATAAAAATATTGTTGAGTTTTTTCAAAATAACATATTAGTTGAATTGTGATTTGGCATATATATAAAAAGATATTTCAGAAAATCAAAATGTCAAGTAACGGATATTTTTACAATTATATATTCAGCATTTTTATTCGTTTTGCTTTAAGTTAACAAACAAATTGGAGAACTTCATGTTATTTGTAAAAGTGTTATAAATGGTATAACATCAGTTGAAGATGGTTTCGACGGTTTGTCAAAGGTAATATGCTTATTTAGATTATGTTTTATCTGTATATTATTTGTTTTAAACAGAAAGTGCAATAATGTGTGCATTATTTTGTAGTACTGTGAGTTCAGTTTTTATTGTCTATGATTCTACTATTTTAAGATAAATGAGCAAACAACTTTTTTGCATTGAAGTTGTAAATTTATAATTTTTTTATTATATGTTCATATTATTTGTTTTGATATAATATGTTGACTTGTTTTTACTGTTAGATTAATGTTTTTTATGTGAACTTTTAATTTTATGATTAATGGAAATTGAAAAAGAATTTTGGGCCAAAGCTATTAATAAAAATTTTTAATTTTTGGGTTGTTTTATTGTATATGTATGTAAGTGAAGCAGTATTTGTGGTTTACTTTATGCATTAAGAAATACTTATTTTTTAGATAATAACTTCTCATAGACAAAGAAGTTGCCTTATCGACACTCTAGCTGTGCTGGATTATGAGCAGATGTCGAAGAAAAATCCCGAAATAACGAAGCGCTTTTACGAATTGTGTGCAAAATGTTCAGGGGTAAACTTTCTATTAATTTTTTACAGGCTTTTTATAATTTATTACATTATTTTAATTGTAACAAGTCGCAGCATTCATGTTATTGCTCTATTATAATTTCGCATAAAATCCTAGTATTTGTAATTTTTAGTATTTGCAAATGTCTATATTCTTTTTTTGGATTTTTTACTTGCACAGTTTTTTATTTTAGTTTTAAGTAAATCAATGACTTTGGTAAATTATAATTTCTTATGGTTTGAGAATTTCTGGAATTTTTCTCTTAGTTGATAATTACTCATTATGCATAGAATGGTTACAACTGCAAACAGATTTTAAAAAGTGTGAATCATCATTGTGTCTGATTTAATATTTATAAATTTAAATTTGGCTTTCATGAATTACGCATTTCCTTTTTTTAAGTTTCTTTGTTATATTTAGAGATGTTTTTGATGTCTTGAATAAATTAACTGCAGAACCCGCCTCCATTCATAGCGATATCATTTTTAAAATTTGAAAGAATGACTTATTATATTAATTAGCCAGTGTACTGGGAGAATAGGCATAAATAGCAGACTCACTTATAAGCTAATCATTCTAATATGTAAATGAATTTGTCACTTGTTTTGAGTTGTTGGCATTTGTTATTACTTTTGCTAATCTTTGTAGAAATGATGTGAATTGGTAATTATTTTTTGCATATATGTTATTTTTAGCATCTTGTTCCTGAAGAAATTTTAAAACGTAATGTGGAATCGCTTAATGATAAAGCATATGAATTGAGGATGGTTCGATTAAAGACAAAACTATTGTAAGTAGTTGAGGAAATTGGCATTTTAATAATTATCAGCTCAGTTATATTATAGTTTTAAGCAGAAAAAATGCAACATGCTGTATGAACAACCGGAAGGATTTGTAACATTATTTCAATTAATTTATAACAGCTGTAACAAGGAAGAAAATGTCGAACGCACGTTGGCTGATATTTACGGGATTATCGGTAATCAGATTGTATAAGGTCGAATGATTTTCTTAATCATGCTTTTATTTTTTCTACAGGAAGGTATTGTTTGGATCCAAATCGTGTTTTGGTGGTTTTAATGACAAGCTTCCAATCAAAACTGGATAAGCATCGTTATTTTGCTTCACTTTTTAAAGAATATATTTCCGCAAAGGATGCATTTTCTTGTCCAATTGCTTATGAGTTGAACTGTTTGCAAAATACTGCTGACGATACTGATTCGCATAATGCTGAACTGTCCGAAGAAGAACGTTCGGCAAAAGTGCAAAACTTCTTCAAAATGATAGCCTATCTCGTGTATTATGGTTTTCTTGATTTAAACATGCTGCTTTCTAAGGTTCATTTTTAATGTAGATTTGTTGAAATTTTATTTAAAAATATTCATACAGACTTCGCCAACGTCTGCCGAAATGATTCAAGAAGCAGAAACAGCGTTGAAAAAAGCTGAAGCTGATCAACGCAAGCTGTTAACTTTGTCACTTCGAGGTCCAAAAGAAACTGCTGAAGTTGAAGACACTTTAGAGGAAAAAGTATGGGTATTCAAATTTTTGTGGTAGAATATTTTAAAATTATTTCAAGTTTAATGTATTTTTTGTTTCCAAAATAGCCTTCTTATTTGTCAAATCAGAAGTTAGCGTTGGCAGTGTCATTTTTGGAAATCGGTGACTGGAACAATGCGAAGCAAGTTTTTGATCACATGCCGGAATACTACGCTGCATCGAGTTTAGAAGCAAACGAAGCATTTTGCAATTTGATCGATTATAAGATTGATCGGCTTTTTGTCAGGTAAATTTGTTTTGTTTTGTTTTTTTTTGACTGACGAGTTATCTTTTTGCATTCATTTCAAATGTGGAACACAGTATGATTTTATGATTATCAAGTATGAGAAGTAAAAATGACTGTAGACTCTAATAGTTTGTTTGTTTGTTTGTATTTTTTTTAAACTTTATATCACGAATAAATTTTAATTTTAACATGATTTGAATTTGAAAAGCAAACAATTGATTATTTTATCAGCCTTCATCCGATAGCATCTTTGGCAAGAGGTGCTGAAGTCAGGGAGCCAGTGGTGCAGTATGTAGATGTGAAATGCTGTGAATCGTTAATCGACATGTGTACAGATGTTTTCCCAATAGTGAACTATTGCGGACCAAGCATTGCCCACAGTCCGCTCGTGTTGACGAAACTTATTCGATTATGTTGTCGTCTTGTGAATGATGTAGCTTTTTGTTGTTGCTTGTAGAAATGAATTGAATTTGTTAACGGTTTATTATTGTTTGTAGAAAAATGGCCAGGATGAAAAATTTTCCGAACATCTAGATACTTTATATCATTTGTGCAGTTCAGTGTTTTTGCCATCACTGTCGATGCTCAGATGGAACTGTAGTCTATCCGAGGATCTGTGGCTTTTGTTGAGCCAGTTTCCTTACACTCTGCGTTACCGTTTTTACAGTGAATGGAAGACTGTCCACTTGAAGCAGCATCCGTTGTTGTTAGCTAGAAAAGGCGAAGTGGTTGGTCGGGCTCGTCATGTTATGAAGTAAATTAAATTGAAAAAAATGCATATCACTGTGATGATGATTTGTGATTGTTTGTTTGTTGTAAATATCTTTTCTTTTTTTTTTCTCTCTTTTGCAGACGTTTGAGTAAAGATACGACCAAACAAACGGGACGTATGATTGGCAAACTGAGTCACAGCTATCCTGTTGTTGTTTTCGATTATTTGTTAAGCCAAATTCAACAGTTTGAAAATTTGATCGGTCCAGTTGTTGAATCGTTGCGTTTTGTCACCAACCTGAGCTACGACGTGCTTGCCTGTATGCTTTGAGATGTGCTCTTCAGCAGTGAAATTCAATTGCTCTTGTAGTTTGCATAATCGAACACTTGGCCAGGCCGGAGAAGCAAAAGTTGAAAGTTTCCCACGCGACCATCTCCTCATGGCTGCAGAGTTTGGCCACGTTTGTCGGCAGTGTGTTCAAGAAGTACAACATTGAATTGTCTGGCGTGTTGCAGTTTGTCACCAATCAATTGAAGCGTGGTACAAGCTTGGATTTGCTTGTACTTGGAGAGATTGTGAAAAATATGAGCGGCGTGGAGACGGCGCGAAATTTGACCAAAGATCAGATTGAAACCTACGCCGGCGGTGATATTTTAAAATCTGAAGTATAAAATTAATAATCAATTTTTGATATGTTTGTTGGATTTGAATGCTTGTTTTTTTTTTTTAATATAGGTTGGCCATTTGAGTCAGATGCGCAACATGAGACGTTCTGTTCATCGCTTGAAAGATTCATTACTTCAGGACGACTTGGCCGTCACTCTTTGTATTCTCATAGCTCAGCAGCGCAAAGTGATCGTTTTTAAAGATGGCGCGAAAGTGCATTTAAAATTAGCAGGACAAATGCTTGATC
This sequence comes from Trichinella papuae, assembly GCA_001447755.1. Classification (NCBI taxonomy): domain Eukaryota; kingdom Metazoa; phylum Nematoda; class Enoplea; order Trichinellida; family Trichinellidae; genus Trichinella; species Trichinella papuae. The sequence goes on along the minus strand of JYDO01000016.1, from coordinate 125,032 downwards.
AAGTGAGATTTATTGTTTTCTTTTTTTTTTTGAAATTATTTTATTGTTTATTCTGTTTTTTGTTTGCTTTCAGTGCCACGAAACGTTTATTCAATTTGCTCACTTTTTGATGGCTAATGTTGAAATTGAAGAGTACGCAAAACGTATGCCATTGGCGGATGAACTGATGCAATTGTACAATTTGGATTGTTCATCGGCGATGTTCCTCACTCGACCTGCTTATAATTACAAGATTCGAGTAAGTAGATGAATTTAATTTCAAATTAAAATTTAAAAAAAGAAAAAGAGAAACGAATTTTATTTTTCAAGGAAAAATTCCAAGAGCTGATCAAAGCGGAAAAAGCAGGACAGCAGTTGGAAGATTCGAAAAAAGTAACAATATATAGAGCTTAAATGAATGAAAATTTGAATTTTATTTTGAAAAATTGACTCTTTTTTTATATTATTAGATTCAATATTACATATCTGCATGCGATGAAATATATTTGCCTCTTCAGAATAAAATGAAGCAACTTTCGGAGCCGGATTTGCGACCTGAGTTGACGTAATGATATTTTTTCTTTTAAATATAAGTAGATAAATTGTGAAATGAAATGAAGCAAAAATTTATATCATTCTTTTTTTTTCATATTTTTAAATACAGAACAAAATTCTTTGTCACATTTTGGACTTTGAGCTTGTACGATTTATTTGTGCCGACCAAAGCCTATCAGACTGCTATAGATGGTATCCGCAAGTCTATAGAACAATTGGAAAGTTGCAGGGAGTTGACGGAGTCGAAACGGCGTAAAGAGAAGGAGAGATTTTTGCAACAAGAAAGCAAATTACTCCAAGAGCAACAAACCCACTTGGAGCACGTCTCGTTGGTTAAAGCTCGTCTAATGTCTGAAACTTCTCGCTGGTTTTATTCAAGTTGGCTTTAAAAAAATATTTTATTTCTTTTCAATAATATTCTGATCAATTTTTATTAATTCTATTCTCTAAAGAATCTCCAAGAACTTCTCTGGTGTCGCAGATGGTTCAAGCATGCCTTTTCCCAAGGTGTGTCTTTCACGAAGCTGACGCGTTTTATTGTGTGAAATTTATCGAAACGTGCCATTTAATGAAAACACCAAATTTTCCAACATTGGTATTTTTTGACCGGGTATGTAAGATTATATTGGAAAAAAAAGAAAGAAATTTGTTATCTTTTTTTGTTGTTGTTCAAGATTTTTTGGGATCTTTCAAGTGCGGTTGCCTGTTTGTCAGAATATGAAGCAAGCTGCTATGGCAGGTTCATATGCGAGCTGCTTGAATTGTTGATGTCTTGGCATTCGGATCGTGAAAAATTCAATCAGGCAAGCAAGCAAGCCATTCTCCAGTCACAGTGTTGGATGAAAAATTATTATTATTATTATTATGCATTTTGTATTCAAGGAATGTGCCAATCATCCTGGATTCATCACACGCACTAGAGCTGTTGCCGGATCGAATGATCACAGTCGTGATTATGTTGATTATGAAAGTTTTCGACATGTTTTGAACAAATGGCATTACAAAATTACCAGAGTTTGAAATTTCACTTTCACATGCACATGCATGTATATATGTTGTATATATTTCTTTTTTCAGGCTGTTTTAATATGCTTAACATCAGATTCATTTATTCTGATTCGAAATATTTTATTAATATTAATGAAGGTGAGAAATTTTTTTTTAATTTTATATAGTGTTTTTTATTTATTTATTTATTTTGTTTGTATAGATCTTACCGTATTTTCCGCTTTTGCACAATTTAATGCTGACAATTGAAAAGCGTGTGATTGACGTTCGTGATCGAGAAAAGGATAAAAGACAAGATTTGCACGTTTTAGCTGCGAGGTATAATGTTTTTTTTTATTGAAGCTAAATTTTTTTTTTCTTTTTAATAAAAGTAATAATATATTTTTGTTTACTATGCAGCTATTGGGGTCATTTGAAATTGCGAAAAGATCATATGTTTGCCGAAGAGGACTTTCACGCAGTGAATGTTAAAGAGGTATTATACTGTTGTTAAATTTTCAAAATATTAAGGGAAAAATATTTTTTTTTTAATTTAATACGACTGATTATTGTTGATGTGATAATATTTGATTTTTTTTTGTTCTTCTCATTATAGCGAGCTACTGATTGTTTGGAATTGTTTGAAGTGAGTGCAATAATTGATGATGAAGAATTCTTTTTGAAAATGAACGACAGTTCATCATCTACAAATCGTGGTATATAATTCAATTTTTTATGGTTATTTCTCTCTCTCTCTCTCTGTGTCTGTATGTGCATGATGTTATTTTTTATTTCAGAAATAAAAGTGGAAGATAATAATTCTGTCACTTCGCTTCCGAATGAAGTGAAAAAACCGCTTACCTCGAAAAATAGTAGCATTAAGAATTCTGGGCAAGATACTTCTTCACTATCGAAGAGTTCAAATTCGTAAGTGTTGTTGGAAAATGTTGATTATAATTCAATTTAATTTAATTTTGATTAGCATAAATGATTATCATTTGAAGTTTATTTTAAAAGCAAGTCGGAGTGATTGCATGCAATTTTGATTCAGTGGTTGTAAAATTTGATCAATAGAAGAAATGAGGGAAAAATTTTTTTTTAATTTTTGTTTTTTGCTTTTTCAAGATCATCCGTGAAGTCGGTTGCTACGAAGTCGGATTCGGATAAAGTTTCCGAAGATGCTGGCATATCGACGTTGAAAAATTCGTCCGCGGATACCGAACTGCTGTTGGAATCGATGCAACAGTCGTTGCAGCCAGGTCCGGCCAAGGTGCCACGTCTTGAGGTCGGCGAAAGCGGTCCAGTCGACCCAGCTTCGTTACCTAAGCATCGTTCCTCGAATGTTGCCAAAGCGGCTGCTGTTGGTACGTCCGGCGCCTCGACCAAAGAATTGACCACGGTTCGGGGTGTACACCATCAGCAACAGCAGCAGCAGCAGCAGCAGCAAACAACGACGAATCGGTTGAAGCATAAAGATGCCGGTATTGAACAGCAGCAGCAGAGCAGCGGCTGCTCCACTTCCGTCAGCACCTCGGCGACAACGCGAACCAACACCAACACCAGTAGTGGTGGTGGTGGTGGCCGTCAGGGGTCGACGAAAAAAGCCTCATTGCGTACGGCGGATGTGAGCAGTGCTTCGTCAGCTGCTGCTGAAACGAGCGCCTTGTCGTCGTTGAATGATTCGTCGAACCTGAGTTCCAATTGCGTAACGCCGGCAGAGAAATCCAACCGCAACGACAACAATACCACGGTCGACAGTTCGGCCACGAAAATTGATGGTATGCAAATACATTACTAATATAATAAATTGTAATAATTGTGTCCCCGTCAATTGATGATTATTTTATTACCACGTCCAGGAGAGCAACAGAGGCAGCAGAATAATGCCGCTTCAACGTTCGAAGACACAAAAATCAAAACTGACCGTCACTCTGCGGGGGCCACTGTTGGCCATTCGAAAAATAGCAGCATTTCGCCGTTGACGTTGGAAAGCAATAGCAGAAAAGTGACGGCAACACAGGCAAAGTCCTCCTACCACCAAGATGACCGTCGCAACGGAAACAAAGAACCTGAACACGCTGGTGGAACGCACAAGTCTAGGCGAAAGGGTGGTTCTGTCAACGAGTCGGGTATGCCAGATTTTTTGTTTGTTTGTTTGTTTGTTTGTATCCCCATCTTGTGCTTCACAACAATGCTTCTGTTTAGACAACAAACGGCTGAAGTTGGAAAAAAAAGTAACCGAGGTCTGTTAGTTATTTTTTTCGAAGTGTACAGTATTCATTGGGACATTTTCTTTTCTCATTAGCAGTCGACGTTGAAAAAATCACCAGAATCCAAACGCACATCGCCCTCTTCTTCTCGTCGTAAAAAGAATCCCCAGCGGTACAAGGAAAAAGAACGAACAGACACTTATGTGGAATTTGACAGCACCATGATTGATTCCAAAAAAGAGGTTCGTCTTATGTTTGTTTGTTTGTTTGTGTTTTTTCTTAAATGCAAATATTCATGTGATCAATTATTGGTGGTTGCTTTTGTGAACAATGAATGGACTTTCTTTTTTCAGGCAAGAAAGGAACGCTTTGCCGAACCCGGCGACTGGCGTAACAAAGATTACCGTGAGTATTTGTTTGACAAAGACAGTTTTCTCTTTTTATTAACTTCTGTTAAATTAATAATAATAATTATTATTATTATTTTCAATCAACTTTTATTATTTGCAGGCTATATGTCGTCAGCACCCGTTTCTAGAATGCCATCATTTCACGCTGGAAATGAGCCGAAGACGATGAAAATGGTTCGTCTATCGCAGGCTACATCACGGTCAGTTTCGCCTCGTGATGTATACCAAGAGAAAGTTATTCACAGATCAAGCCGGCGAAGATGATCGAGGAGCAGTTTTGTAACTGTTTTCTTTTTTGGTCTATTTACCATTTTAGGTTGGCATTCCGCTCTTTTGTTCCAATACATTTTCAGCATTCAAATCTCACACAACAGCAACATATACATAATATACACATTGATGGTGGTGATGGATGAATTAGATGAAATCTGTCCTTTGTTCCTTTCTCTTTTTCTTCTTCTCTCATTTGAATGCAATTTTATGGCTTTTAATTTCATTTGTTACCAGATATATTTTGTACATATATATATTGTATACACGAGCATTATTGAACTTTGTTTGGTTTATATACAGTACAATATATATATATTAATATGTACTAATGCATTTCTGGAAGGAATGCATTCACTTGATATCATTTCAATTAAAAACACTCTAAATATTTGTTTTGAACTGTACATTTTAATAATAAAAAAATATGTATGATTTCGTTTGTTCATCGATTTGACTTTTGCTGTTTGAAGATGTTGAATATTTGAAAATTTTCACTTTTAATTCAGCATTTAAATTTATACACAAAATAATTTTTGTAGAAAACATCTTCTACCTACTACGTTTCACCGAATAATAACTGTCTATTGTTGTAGAACACACAGAAGCATTTAAATTTGAATAAATAAGCAACTGAATTCAGAAATAATTGTAACAATTTGTGATTTAAGATCGCAATTTCTGCAAAATATCATCTAGCAGTGGATGTCCATAAGCGAATGTTTGAAAAACTGTAGTGTTGAAATCTTGCAGCTGACCAATAAAGCATCCGTTCAAAATTCCCACTTGCAGAATTTGTGAAAAGTGATCAACAGCTCTGGTAACTTTCTGATCAAACGCATCGACAGAATTTCTGTATTCCGAAATTTTGATCAACGTCCGATTGGCGTACGTAGAAGCTAGCAGCTTCCTTGTCGGCGACTTTTCAGCTATACCCTCGTTGATTCGCATCATCAATTTCAAAATACCCAAACGCAGTTTCGACATCACAGGCCGGAATTGTTCATCATCGCTCAAATCATGCACAATACAGAGCCAAGAAAGTTTATCTACATAATTCAACGTCAGCTTCTGCGATGATTGGTCACTTGGCGGTAGACAAAGTCGAATAGTTTTTGCAACACTTTCAGGATCTTCATTCAACCAGTCAGCAGCCAGTTGCAAAGCAGACAATGGAAGCATTTCAAAATATTCTTGTTCATTGATCATAAGTGGCAACAGTGTATGAGCAAATGTGGGACATGATGTGTTCATTTTGGCAAGTCTGGCGACGTATTCGTCCATTTCATCCGTACACAAATAAGTACTCATAACTTTCTGTGTGCAACCTTTCAGCCATGACGCAGGCTGACCCCCGCATCCCCGAACCATCCAAGGTACGAAAGCTTGAAGAACTGGAACACAGTCCAAATCAACAGCCGTCAACATGAGCAGTGGCAATATTTGCTTGAGCACTGCTTGCCGAAATTCTAGTCGTTCTTGTGGCAAAAAAATTCTGTCAAACATTGTACAACACAGTGCAGCATCTGCGTCTGCATCAAATTGAAAGAAATACTTTAACACTGCAGTAACGAATACATGTTCATCCATTATTTTCAAGCTCTCTGCTCCAGAATCGTTGCTGGCTCGCAGAAAGAATAAATTTTGTTCCACCATTGTATCCAACTCTCGCTGCGCATTCTTACATGATTCTTCCTGGCGACAAAATTTCTCTACTTTCGACAAAATATCCATAACCAAATTAAACGATAAAACTGGAACATTCTGATCGGGGTTAACGTCTGCCATAATATATATAGCTATGTTAAAATAAAAACTATAAATAAATTTTTGTTTTTAAACAACATGACAACAAAAATACATTCAACGTGATATTAATAAGAGATAAGAATAAAAAGTTATTAAATATGGTATTAATTGGTTTATTAAAATCAAAATTTTTGGAAAACTATCAAAAATTAAACAAATCTACGTGGACATTTTCAAACCCTAAAGTTTTCCTTTCAGGAAGAACAGTATATAAAGAAATGCAAGATTTATTTTATCATTACTGTAGAAAATGTCAAAAGGAAAATTCAAAATATGAAATATTCTAATTTAATTGATCAAAATTTGTAAAATAAAAAATTTTTAAAGTTCCTCAAAATGTTTCATAATAATGCATCAACTGGAGTTAATCAGTCAGTTGGTTTACAGTGTAATGGAAAGTCAAAAACTCAGTTCATCAAAACTCTTGCAATATCAGCGGTGCATTACTTAATGTATGTACAGAGGAATGAATCATAACTGGAGATACACTAAAAAATCACTCCTAGCTCTGACAAAATCTTTTTGTAATTTAAGGAACGGATTAGTACTTGATGACTTCTTACCGTATGCTACATAATAAAGGAAAATGATAACTTTATTTGGCTGGAATCTTTGATTTTCATTTGAAGAAGGTCATATTGTATTTATCTGGTCGTATGCTGAATATCTTAATTTCGTTATTCTGCATAAGAATATTTATTTTTTTTGTAATGTCTTGTGGGTCTAAAATTATACAGTCTAAACCGAAAAGAAGCTAACTCTGTGCCAATAAACCTGAATATGAATGTAGCTGCACGCGAAGAAGCGCATTTGAATAGCAGATTTGCATCAATTAAATAATAAGTAAAACTGAAAAGCATAAAGCTGTGCAGAATAGAGAACAACATTTACAATAAATATGAAAGTTCATATTGCGAATATAATTTCTTTGCTGAATTAATGCTTTAAAAAAGCAGTTTCACAGAAGTTAGATTTTTAAATACAGTTAAGCGTTGACCGTAATCTATTAGAATTATTTGCAGTTCATTTCTTTTTAATTTTAATATCTTCATCTTAATATACTTAAAATTTGCAGGTACGGTAAAACTCAGTTACCGTATGAATACAAGAGTTTTGATTTTTTCTGTTTCAACAGTAGATGCTTAGTAATTAATGCCTATTCATGGAGTCAAGGATTTTAAAAATAGAGTCACAAGTATTATTGGTTCAAGCAAACATATTATAGTATGTTATTTTGAAATACGAATTGTAGACTAATAAATCACTTATAATTTCTATTTTTTTTAATCCATCTGTATTTCTAATAAACTTTATATAATAGTGGCAAAATTTTGACAGTCGTTGTTCATAATAGTAACTTATTGAAATTTAATTTGAATAAAAGCTTCACGTTTAATGTTAAATTAAATGCAAAAGTGAATATTAAAATGTTGTGATATTTTTCAGGCCAGTGATGGTGACAGTAGTAAAGAATTGCAGTTGAATAAATCTGAGGATTTATCAGTAATAAGTTGTATTAATCATTTATGTGATTTTAACGATTTTTATATTTAGAACAAAGAAAGGAAAGTAGAATACATCAGTTCTGTGCAAGATGAACAAATTCTCAGTTCAATTACTGAATTTTATTATTTGCCATCAGTGGATGTTATTGATCACGAACTGAAGGTGATCTATTATCAATTATACAATATTATTTAAATGTAAGCAATATTTATTAGAAGTTGCCACCTGTTCTTGATATCAACGAAATTAATGCTGATAGACGCAAAATCCGTGAACAGTTGTCCGTTGTAAGTTATCTTTTTTTTTGCATATCTAAGTCAACTTTTTCTAATTTTTTTTCGGTAAATTAAAATTATTTTAAACAGCATTTGTTTTTTTTGTAAAATTAAATGAGCAGTAAAATGAATTAAAAATGAGTAATTTGAAAATAAAAGCAGCGATATTTCAAATGAGAAGTTAATTTTTTTTTTCTTCAATTTCCTCTTATGAAAAAGCTACAGTATGTGTATTGTTTTTATTTGTGATTAAAGTTGGTTTGTTAGGTTAGCAAAAAGATTTCAGAACTGATTCTCAGTTATCATCCATCGTACAGTGCTGAATTGGTCAAAGTTGGAGAATTGAAAGCTTCCGTTGAGCAGTTGCATTCAGTTTGTCAGACAGCTCGGAAATGGTACGCAAGTTTAAAGAAATATTATTATGTAAATTTTTTTTTATTATTTTAAGCATCGGAGAAGCGAATCAAGAAAGTACGATCCATTGTTTAAATGTTTTGAATTTGTATCGAAAACGACAACATTTGTTAAATGTTTTTGTTTTTGTTGACTTGATGTACAGTTTGCTTAGAACCGAAAAGCGGGTACTAGAAGTTGCTGATGTAATTTACAATTTATTTTAATTAATTCAATTCAATTCAATTCAATTTTTTTGATTTGTTAGGAAGGAAATTTCTACCTAGCAATTCAACTTTGTCAAGATGCATTGAAAGCAGCCAAAATGTATGTCGGTTGTAAAGCTGTTGAAGATATGTGCAAAAATTTTCAAGAAACAACAACAATTATTGAAGCAAAATTAATCAATGCTGGTATTAAAGCCGCTTTCGCTGTTGACATGCAAGTTTATGGACAAATTATTGCCGTTTGTGAATTGCTTGGAAATACAAGAGTAAGTTGAAACATTTGAATAATAAGTAAATCAAGTATGAATCTTTTTTTCTTTTAATTAATAATTTTAAGTTTAAATGAAAGTTTTTTGTTTTTGTTATAGTCATTTTTGCAGCATTTAATTACTGATTTTCATTATGCAATTGATAATACTTCGGTAGAAGTTCTGCAGCGTTTTCAAGCAGTTCTGTCGAAAGAATCGGACGAAAACGATGATTTACGACAACTTGCAAAAGTGAAATTTTATAATTAAATCAAATTTTATTGTTGTTTTATTTAGTGTTGTTCGTTTCAGACAGTTCGATTGCACGAATATTCTACTTGTATCAAAGAACTCCTTCGACTTTTGTGGCAAATTATCTATTGCTATCATAATGTCGTTTGGTGGCATGAGGAACATTCTACCGTTCAAGGTATCCATAACTATTTTCTGAATATTTGCCTTTATTATTGAATGTTATTGTGTGTTTTCAATAGCACAAGCAGATGTATTTGTTAAAGTTTTTTCTTGTTTTGAATTGTTGCATATTAACTACAGAATTGAAATTCTAATTAATAATAATTCTAATAATTATTCAGAATTGCTGAAGAATGATGATAATGGTGAAGAGAATTTTTTAAACAAAGAAATTGAACAACTCTGGATGAAAGCCACCTTTAAAGTGGCTACAGTTATTCAGCATTCGAATTTTCGTAACTTAGATTTCAAAGATTTTGTGCAAGTTTTACAACTCACGCATAGGTGGGTATACTTTTCCTTCTTAATTGAATTTGTTGTTTTAACACTTTCTTGTAGATTTTCGGATTTTGCCGGAAAATATGTAAAAAATGCTGCTGTTGATCTGAATGAAGTGGTAAATGAGAAAAGCATAGCCTATTTCGCTGCCTTGCATCCGTACTGTATTGAACAGCTCGGATTGTACGTTCAAACTGATGCTTGGGAAGCGGTTCCTGTTGAACATATATTTAAATGGTCAAGTTTACCAGTAATAATACTTTTATTGATAATACTTTGATAATATTAACATTTTCTTTTTATATCTAATTTATATTAAGTATTTTATTTTTATTTTTAAGGAATTTTCTGCTTTTTTTAAAGTTTACGAAAGTAGTTGTTCTGTTGGTGAAGAGGATTGTGACAAAAGAAACCTAACTGCTCGAATGGAACCGCACATTGTTAATCCTTTTGAACACTTGAATGATGATTCAAATATTACGGTAAATTTAAAGTGTAAATTGTTTTTTTATTTTATTAAAATTTGTTATGCTTATTTTTATTTAGTTAATTAAATTTTTTTTCACTTTGTCAATGCGTTGGATTTAAATTTATTTTTTTTAAAAAGTTGTTATTTCAGAAAACTGATGTTGGTATGCATACTTCATTGCATACAGATGAAGCGAATTCTGCAAATGCTGTTGCTGAACACACGTTTTCAACAGAGTAGAGCAAGCTTAGTGTATAATGTTGATGTTACATTAATAATAATGACGTTTTCAGTCATTCAGAAGTTCTAATTTGTCCATCAGTTGACGACATGGATCCAATTTTGTCCAACAGTGCATTGATGTTATTGCGTTATATTGGTAGATTTTTTACAATATTAACTTTATTTATGACAATTTTAAAATGTTTTTAATACACTCAGCTTTTTATGAACAAATACTTGTAATGTTTAAATTAAAATATGATTTTTAATATTGTATATAAATTAAATTTCAGGTCGTTACTTACAAATTTGTTGCGTGAATTCGAGTCTGTCTTTTACTGTAACTTCGGCATTGGTTGAATTGTTCAATTATTATTTAATAACAGTAAGTAGTTTTATTTATTTGTTTATTTTTTTTTTAATAATCGTCAAATGATTGTTGAAGGTGTGTAAAATTTTTCTGCATCCATTGATGCATAATAAACGAATGTTATCTCGTATTTCTCACTGCCTTATTTCACAAGTGGAATCTACGCTTGACAAAGATGCAGAACGATTTCCAAGTGAGTTCTAGTGATGAGGGGAATTTATTTTTGAAAAAATATTATTAAACTGTACGATTTTCAGTTTCAGCGAACAATTCCGTTATTTCAGATGAGCTTTCAAGCTCAGAAAATATGTTTGGGCTTGCAAAACGTGTTGTTTGCGCTGAATCAGTGTAATAAAAAAAAATTTTTCATTTCATTTATTATATTATGAATTTGTTTATTTTACAATGTCAAGTTTGTTGTTGTAGTATATTCGTTGCAAAGCAGCTGTCTGAAATGATGCCTGCCATAGTTCGTCTCCTGCCACCAGATCAACGAACGTTATTAGAAGATTTCAATAGCAAAGTTTGTGACGAATTTTAAACAGATGATTTGTTTATTTTCTTAAAAATATGAACATATTTTTGTTTAATAATTGCAATCATCATTAGTTGCAGCTGCAGCAAACGACGATGCATTTTTTAATTGCATGAACTTTGATGTTTTTTTGAAAAAACAACTTTTTATGCACATTTTTACATTAATTTATTTTTCAGACTTTGGAGATAGTTTGTGAAATGCGTGCCGAGATATGCCAAATTCCTTGTTTTGAAGCGTTTGATTTTGCTGCCATTGAGAAAGCCATGGCGAATGTGAACTGGGAAATTGGTGAACTGATGTCACAGCACAGCGCTTACGTTGATGATATTGTGCTTGTAAAATATCGTTTCAATATTTTAATACTTTTTTACTGTGTGTATAATTTTTTTTTGAATCTGCTTCCACTGCAGGCTTTGGTTTGTTTCAACAGACGTCTTGCGGATGTTCATTTCAAGCAAAAAATCCCGAAAGAATTTCATACTGTACTCTGGCAGTTGTGCGCTAAATTTCTTTTTGATTGTCTAATTGAAAGGTGTAATTTTGCTTTTTTTTAAATAATTTATGTAATTTTTTCAAATATTTCTCAAATCTGCAGCTATTCGAACGTGAAAAAATCAAGCGGAGAAGGACGAGCATTGATGCAATTGGATTTTCAGCAACTTTTGTTATGCATTGAAAGACTTTGTGGTGCAAGGTATTTCTCTTTATTTTTTTTTTGGTATTCATTTTTAAAATAAATTGTTCAATGGAAACAATTTACAAATAGGCTGGTCAATGAAAAGAAGATTGTCGAAAATTATATCAAAGCTTATTATATTCCTGAATCAGCTATAGAGCAGTGGATTATGAACAGCAGAAATGTAAGCACAAGTCGAGTGGAAATTTTTTGAATTCAGCAACAAACAATGTGTTCGTTTTTACAAGTTATAGGTATATACAAATAAACAGTTGATCAGCGTTTTGAATGCATCCAAGCATATCAGCAGAAAGATGCGGCAGCATTTGATTGATTTGTTAATGGACTCAGTTGGATCCGAAGATTGAACTGAAGAAGCTAATAATGTGTTCACTATCTTATCCATAATCAGCTAATGTAGTGTATTTCCATACAAACAGTGAATTATTTCATCAACTTTGATGATGATCTCAGAAATATTTCAAACTAGAAACTGCAGTTGTTTTTTTCTTGTTGTCTACACACGTCTATAGCAGATCTTATTTCAAGCTAAATTAAAAAATGTTTTTGTTTGCTATTTTTTGTGCAAAATTGATTCTTGTAAGCTCTTCCAATAACACTGATCTATTAGAAATCTTCAACCTACACAGGCACACATCTTCTTGGATGTACTGTTTTGTCACATAAATTGGAATTAACATTTTTTAAAATATTAATTAATTTAAATTTACGTTTTATTCGAAATAAGAAAAAATGTGCGTAACTAACGTGAGGATAATAAAATCAGTAATCTTTAAAAATGTGTCTCAGATAAATTAACAAAATGCATTAATAAATTGAAAACTTTACTTGATTAGGAAAGTATTGTTGTTCAATTTCTCCAAAAACTGTATAAATAATGCTAGTTGTGTATTTTTCAAACTGAAATGATATCATAATCATAATAACATCAGCAAACGCTTCTGATGTTTTTTCAGCATCACTGACAGTTTCAAAAAGATAGGTAGTTAATGTTTAATGTAGACAAAGTGATGCTACCCACTGAGCATTCTTTGGTAAAATCTGATGGCAAAACTGAGTGAGTTAAAAACAATAATGACATTTAAAAAATGACACAACAAATGATACTTTTTAAAATAAAAATAAAAAAATAAATTGCTTTGAAAATATGAACTTCTTCAAAATTTCAATATTAAATTATATTAATTTTATTTTATATCTCCTAAAGTGTTTTCAGTTATTTGAAACTTATTTCGTTTTTATTGTTTCATCATTCATTTACGGCAATCATTCATTCGTTTTCATCATTTACGGCAATTTTCATTTTTACACTATCCATTAATGAATCATTGCAAACGAATATAAGCATATAAAAATATAATAAATGCTCAATTATTTAAAGCATGATATTGCAATATTTTCTCTTCATATTACTGTGAGTTTATAAGTGCATACGTGAACTCATAATAAATTGAACTTAATTGTATTTATTGTACAGTACGTTGTTGATCGGTTGAAAGGGTAGAATGACGGATAAAAATATATCCATACAAAATTTGAATAAGCCAAAAGGTAAGAAACAAGAAATGAAATTTTACAGTTTACCTATTGTTTATGCTTATTATTACTTTAGATGCCTTTGAGCAACTGGACGATGAAGAAGGTACAAAACAAGGTTTAATACACATTCGAATTCAGCAAAGAACTGGCAGAAAAACAATTACTACTGTGCAGGGAATAGCGTTAGAATATGATCTGAAAAAGATTGTTCGTTACTTAAAAAAAGTAAGCATATTTTTTGAAGTCAAACATCAAAATTTTTATCCAAGTTTATCGATTAAATAATTCTTCACAAACTAAGTGATACAGCAAATTCCGTCAAGTTATAATTTGGATTTAAATTTTTAATTAACTTTACTATAAATTTAAATTTGTTGCTTTTTCTGCACAGTTTAATGTACTTCACACCACTTTATTTAAAATCGGATGGAAAGCGCTTATGAATAAAGACTAAAGTTGTTAGTCTCTTTTAAAGCTGTAATGTTTCTATATTAAAAAAGCATAGACTGCTGTGGAAAATTAGAAGTAATATGCATTGTTGAAGAACTTTTTGAAAAAAAATTTCATTTTCAGGAGTACAACTGCAATGGCACAGTCGTGGAACACCCTGAATATGGCGAAGTAATTCAGTTAACGGGAGATCAACGTCAAAATATAAAAGAATTTTTAGTTAAAGTTGGAATTGCAAAAGATGAAAATTGTAAAGTGCATGGTTTTTGAGTGATTTTTCTTTTGCTGTTTTGCTTTGGAAGCGTTTTAAACAGTTCTAATAAAGTACTGTCTTCCATTTTTTGCATTTCTGCTTCATTATACTTTTATTAGCTTTATTTAATATTAACAGTTTTATTAGTTTTTAAATTAATCATATAATTCAACAATAAATATAATAAAAGAAAGAATTTTACCGTTAGTTCTGCAGTTAATTATGTCTGAATTGTATTTCTTGTATTAAATAAACAAAAGGTTTAACGCAAACGCAAAAACATTATATACCATTTTATTTCCAATTTCATTGTTTTTTAAGGAATAAGAATAATCAGCATGGACACAGATGAACACAGCATTTCAGAATCTCAGCTTAGTAAAAAACCATTTGTTCTTTCCCAGTTTATATCTGAAAGCAATTTCATCAATAAAAATTAACTCTTATTATTTATAACAAACAGCACAACCATAAATAATTACAAGAGTTAACCAAATTATAAAATAAACGCGATGCTTTAAATAAAAAAATTATTAATGCTAATTTAAACCTAAGTTTACATATAGAAACAAAAAACTTGATAAAATTTAATTGAATTAAATATCAAAAAAATAAATAAATGAAATGCTTCATATAAAAATATGGCTTCGCAAAATTACCTCTCTTCAAAAAGCTGTCGAACATCTCGTTTCGCTTTTTTGCATTTTACCTTATCTCTCAAACTGTGCTCATTGACCACTGATTTATCAAAATTCAATTCCACAATGTACCTAAAAATTAAAAATTATGTTTTTCTAAAATTGCTTTGACAACTAAATACCTAGTTGGTAAAAGATGACTATGATTTACAACTTTCAGAAAAGGTCGTATCTTGATTCGCTTGGCTTGTTTTAACTTTCCCATTTTTCTTGTAATCTGCAACGGATACTGATCCACACCAGCCACGAAAGCATAACCATAGTTCCGATCCGCACTTCCTTCATCATGTGTCTGAAAAATTCTACTTTGCAATAAATAAGTCTGCATTCAATGTTATTAAAACTAAAACAATTTCCCCATCATTTCATCAAACGATTGTGATAAGAATTTCAAATTACCTTAATAACAATCGCTTTGCGACCGGCATATTTTCCTGCCAGAACAATCACTACTCGACCAGGCTTCATTATTTTTCCCATTTTAGCAAAACTGAGCAGTCAGCCTAAAACAATTACATCAATGATTAAATTACACCGTAAAATTTCTATCAAAAATTATTAATAAGGAGCATCTAATAAATTTACGTAAATTAACCTCTATTTAAGACAATATCCAATATAACATATAACAACTTAATTCTTCCAAATAATATATCAAATAAAAGTAACCGTTTTCAAAACAATCCTAATATGCAATAATCTTATGGTCAACCTAAGTTGTTACAACTAAGTAATACAGTATGAAAAAATTAAGACCTATATTGTCATACTGTAAAATAATAAAGCATCGATTTGTAATCTAAAAAGAAATTACATATATTTGTTTGGAGAACGTTAATTTAATTATTTTAATTTGTATGATGCTTTTAATGGCAAACATAATTAAATGCAATATGCAATAAATGCGTGCTCAAATTGCAAACTCAAAACTAAAAATCAAATAGATCTGTTTAATGTGCAAATGCATATTAAAATATTCATTTCTTTTTACTTTTATCTTATTATAAAATTAATGTTTCAATGTCAATTTCTTCTTTTAATATTTTGTGCAGTTTCTAAGTTTTTGCAAAGCCATGTGCCAAAGTCTCCAAAACTTAACCAAACTTTATGACGCATTCCTTCATAATTTTACAAAATTACAAGGTCTGAAGTAACCAGCGCTGCAAAATTATGTTGCAACATTGGGCATTAACTGTTACCGACCCTTCGATATCGGTGTTGTAACGAGCCGCTCTTCCGGGCGGGCTCGTTCGTCGCCCCAACAGGGCTGCTACCACGGTCATCACTAAGTAATGACGCGCCGGTGTCGACCTGCGGGTTCGTCTCCGCGTCCGTATTGTCCGTCCGGCTGCTACCGGCTCTGCCGCCCCTTTTCCCTAGTTCACGCTTTGTCGGTAACATTCTCGCATTCAAAAGGCAGAACAAAAGTACAATATTTATTAACAAATAACAACAACGACCACCACCGTATATCACAAGCACAAACACTATCGCTACTTCTGCTGCCAACCACAACAACGTTCCACCGTAAGCCTTCCCTGATCTTCAAGTACCGGTCTGTTTACGGTAGCTTCATTCTTCTTCCTCCTCTTCGTTATCTAGAGAAGTACAGCAGTTGTTAAGGGATGGTCCAAAGCGGTCCCACTTTTCACCGCGTGCAGCTGCTTGCCGTTGTATAAAATGATTTTGCAATCGTGTTGGAAAATTTTTTTGACAACTTCAAAACTTCAATAATATGCACCTTGCCTTGCATACAGAAAATGTGTATAAAGTAGTAATATGAATTTCCAAAAAATTCAATCTCATGCAATTAGATGCAAAAAATGGAAAATATTTTTATTNTTTTGCAATGTGATTTTTAACTTCACGTCATTAATGACCTTTCTCATTTATTGACTAAAGTGAAAGCTTCACTTTTAGCAAGTAAGAAATAACAGAGAATCCCAGTTATCAACAGAACGATTTCTCTCTTCCTCCAAACTCAGTTAAGAAAACGCGGTGAAAAGTGGGACCGCTTTGGACCAAACCGAATGGACTGCATTTAATTTGGCAGGAATTCAGTTCCACCTACGACGTAATGAACTTATTACGCCGATCGTTACAAACTCTCAATTAGTTCGTTGTGGTAGCCTAGATATGCTTTGCTCACGTTGTTCATGGTGAACTATTCGTTGAGCGCGTCAAGTCAGTACAAGTTCTAAGGTGGATCCTTTTACTCTTGTAGACATAAACAATACAATAATACAACACGCTCGTTTCAATGCTACCAATCTCGACTACTCTTTCACGCACGTTTTCTCGATAATAATAATATACAGTACATTACATTGATGGTCAAGTATTAATCAGTTCTTACTGTCTGTAACATACTTCCCCGCGATGGGCGGATTCCATCAATATCTACCACAGGCTCTAGTAAACGTAATTTACGTACTGGTGGATTGTACGTTCTTCTGAGTGTCCTCAGTTTCATCGTTGGAATCACTCCGTCGCTCACGGGGTACATTTCGATGATTCTTGACATCGGCCATCAGTGAGTCGGAACTCTGTCTTCAGAGACCAACATGATGCCTCCAACGTGTGGTTCTTGTTTATTTGTTGTTTATTTGTTATTTAGTTCTTGTTTTGCTTTAAGTTCACGATGTATTCATTCTTACATCGCTTCCAAAGGTTGGCGACTAACGTTCGCCTCTACCTCCAACGTCTGGACAGTTCCTTTGCAGTCGGAGCTCCGTAAGTAGGATCATCTTCATCATGTTGGATTTCGTGAACATTCCGGTATTCACGTCCGATTAGGAAATGGAAAGGTGCCAAGGGATTCGGGTCACTAGGATCGTCCCCAACGAAAGTCAAGGGTCTGCTGTTTATACGTGCTTCTGTCTCACAAAGTACTGTCCGCAACTCTCTTGCGTATTCCTTATTCGCTAGCAACGTATTCCGTTGGCGAGGTGCACAGGCGAACGGATCTAACCAACTTTCCATAGGCTGGACGTCCGTTGGACGTTCTCCATGTGCGCGCGTCGACCAGTCTATGTTGATTGACTTCGACGAGCAAACAAAAATGGCGTAGAAAATCGCAGCCCAAGATAGGCTGACGGACGTCGGCGATGATAAATTTCCAACGGAACCGCTTAACCAGACCGAGGTCCAGCAAAAGGGTACACGCACCAAATGTAGCAATACGGGACCCGTTAGCAGCCAGCAACTGTGTTGTGCAACTTACTTTTTCCATTTGCGTTGCATCGGACGTGGGATCACGTTTGTTTGAGATCCAGTATCAATTAAAAAACGCATACCGGATAATCTATCGGCGACGGTAAACAGGCAGCTGGTTAACTGACCCGGGTGTCTCACCGCCATTAGACCCCGGGAGTGTGGTTTTCCTGGAAGGAGTATGGCTGGCGGCATCGACGAGCTGCTGAACGGAACTATGAATGGTAGAAACACACTGTCGGCGTTGACCGCAGGCAAGCTGCTCGATAACGTGATGGCGGCGAAGACCACCTTCTACGAATAGAGCGACGAGGCGATGGCATACGCAAGCGGCGGACCTGTTCCTCGAGGCATGCTACTGTTTACATGAAAGAGCGTTGATCTTCAACGTTGCTACTTAAGACTGGAAACAGTGCATACCGAAGATGCTTCATTAATTGCCGTCAGGTCGTCTGATTTGGCTGCCAAACTATCCAGCGAGTCGTGATTTGCCGCTTTGAAGCGGTAGATTGCATCAGAAGTTGAAAACTGTTTTCCTCAGAACGAGAGAAACGCCGTAGCAACTCTCGCTTCAATTTGGCGTACGGATCGACACTGTCAGGGTCGAGCAGGCCGTCGACATCGGTTGCAACAGTATCCGGTAAGGATGCAATGATGTAGTAGTACTTCGTCGTAGACGATGTGATGTTCGGCAAATGGAATTGCGCCTCAGCCTGGGCGAACTATAACTGCGGGGCCTGTGGCCAAAAGGGAGGCAACTTGATTGTAACTGCTGCAGCAACTGATCCAGCAGGCTGTGATGCGCCCAAACTCATCGCGGATCATAAAATGTAGCGGTTTTCTCTAATTTACTTTCATATCCTAATAATATTGCGTATATTGGAACGCAGGATAGATGGTAATATGTAGTGTGTTTGAACCGAACCGCTACAGTGTCCATTGGATCCAGCAAGCCGGCTAGTTCACATCTTGCACCTGTTGGGACAGAAATAATTTTCAAATCAATGCCCAGCATCATTGACAAGGCAATGGATTTGCTTCCCAAGCACACCGCATCTAGGAAAGGTTCTTCATCGCCACATGAATCTGACAGTAGAACACTTTCCGCCAGTTGCATGGCAAAAATTTGACCGGCTGGGTATGTTTGAATGACAAAATTATGCTGGACCAAATCTCTGGTACTGAGAAAATGCCGTTCCAAAAGCAAGCCGGGCGCCGCCTCGATTAAATGTTTAGTTCATTTGCAACCGTCCTGCCACTGGCTCAACTCAAGCTCCATGTGATTTGGAAAAAACCGTGAACAGTGTCGCAGATTCTTCAGGATGAGAGAGGGTCTCGTCCCAGTCAAATCCCTGTTGCCACAATCGCTGCAGCAAGATTTTCACTCGCACGACGAACGGTGATAACCATCTTAATGGATCGTATACTTTAAAAACTACGCTCAATAGCGACCGTTTAGTGTTGCATGACGCAATCTCATTTTTCTTCGGAGCCAGAAACTGAGAGGTGTCCATGGAATGCTACCAGTTCATTCCCAAAGTTTTCGAACAATTAGGGGTCACTTCAGTCAGAGGTGTAGATGACAACACATCGGCACAATTGGAAGACCACATGAACAACTCAAAACTGCCGATCTTCAACAGTTTTATGAGTTCAGCGACCGTCTTCAGAGCACTACTCTCATCATCGAATGACAGTAGGATATCATCTGCGTACATATTCATCAACACTTCATTTACATCGGCCATCTATGAGTCGGAACTCTGTCTTCAGAGACCAACACGATGTCTCCAACGTTCATTTACGGTTTCCGGTTATTCTGTCTAGACTAGATCACTGCTAGATCTTGAACAGCACTCATGGCCAAATATGGTGAACAACAACCCAAATGGCAATCGACAAAACCGATGAATACATGGCATCTCTTCTCCTTTCTTCCGCCATAAAAATCTTCACACATCTCGGTCTTCTGGGTGTAGTTCGATTTGTAGAAACATCTTCGTGATGTCTGCGTGGATACCAATTCTGAATTGTCTGAATCTTAAGAGTATGTCAATCAGGTGCTCAGCTAATATCGGCGATCCTGGATCCAACCGTTCGTTCAGTGAGACTCCTTCACATCGATGTGAACCATCAAAAACAATTCTGCAATTCGACGTGTTTTTGTCCATTTTGAACACAACATAGTGTGGAAGATACGATGTCTTCCCTTCTCGACCGTCTAAGTTCCCGATCTCTTCAACGATTGTCCACTGTCCATGTATTCTTTCAAGGTATTTTCATATTCTCTCTTCTTGGAGGGCTCTTTTCTTAATCTTGCTTCGAGTTGTTCGCGTTGCTCACGTTGTTCATGGTGAACGTATTCGTTCGTTCGTTGAGCGTGTCAAGTCAGTACAAGTTCTAAAGTGGATCCTTTTACTCTTGTAGACACAAACACAATACAATAATACAACACGCTCGTCTCAATGCTAGCAATCTCGACTACTCTTTCACGCATGCTTCCTCGATAATAATAATAATATAAAGTACACCCTACTTGATGGTCAAGTAGTAATCAGTTCTTACTGTCAATAACATTAACGTAACTATTTCATATAATTCTTTAAATAACGAAATTTTGAGATAAATATAACTCAAATGGTCGCAAGTTGTTTTAACCAAGCCGATTACGTAACCGCTCAGCGGGGATCTGGGCCACCAGACGCGGAGTCAGGTTAGCTAACATGTATAAATACGAGTGAGGAAGAAGAAGGGATAACACAAAACAAGCAAGAAAGCTATCCTTTCAAACGCTTGAACTGCTCCTGAGCTATTGTCTCGTTACCTGTTCTTTGCTTCAACTGAATAAAATTGAATTTACGTCATACGCTGTTCGGATCAGTTATAAATAGAAACGTACAGTCCGCTTACAAAAGAGATCTGCAAGTTTGAACGGAAATTTCTTAACAATTGCTATTTGACACAGACGTTGAAGTATTGTAGACTGCATATAGATAGACACTTATCACCAAGGGTGGTGAACGAATTCGAACACACCTTTAACTATTCGATTTACCGCTCTGAATCTAGATCATCAGAAGAATCTGAGGATCAAGAAAGGAAAACACGATTTTAAAATTCACATATTTAAAAAATATTTAATTGATTGCTAAATATGAAAAAATGTATCCAGGACATATTTAAATTTAATTGCTCAGAAATACTGTTTTCCTTTTAGATGCGCAGGATTTTTAACAAATGTTACAAATTGTTGATAATAAATAAAATTCAAATTCTCTTTTAATTAGGAATAATTCAACATTTAATTTTAAAAAATACCTTGTAATAAATAAGCAGTGTCACTGACAGTACACATGTGTTAACTTGATTGTCAATAATGATGTGCTCTAGTTAATAGAGAAGTAAGTTAGAAGTGTGTATTGCTACTATTAGACGAAGGCGTGTGAAATGTGTAGTGTATTTGCTTTCGTCATAGATAAAGAGATCCACCGTGTTAGTTTTTTTGATCACCACGCTTGAGAAACAGCTTCCTGTTTACCTTGATTTTGAGCGACGTCAACCAGGTTTAATTAGACTTATCTTAAGTCTATACTTGGCCAACGCAATCTGGTGATTTCGTCGAAGCAGAGTTGAAGTCTCCTCCAAAACTAGTGAAACATCGACGCAGCGATTTGAAAGGTCGAACGGTTCGTTAATGGCGAAATTTTGACACGTTTGTACGTGAAGCCAGATCACATACAGAAATTTCAAGAACTATAGACACATAGTCTAAATACGTGGAACGTTGCCGGAATGCGCATGATGCAGTGGATTGTTGACGGCGAGGTACGAAATAATGACCACCAGAAGTGGATGGATTTTGAACTCGAAGTACTCTCAACTTGCGCCGACTATTTTACACGATGGGCAGAAGATTTTACGCGATACCAAATCAGCAGGCGGACGCAGTGGTCAAGCGCTTTATATGCCGTTTGGCTTCCTGGTCAGAGGGCACTCTGACCAAGGAGCACAGTTACAAGGTCGCTTGTTAGCAGAGTGTTATGCAAAGCACTGAACATCGAAGAATTACAAACCACAGGATGACGACATGGTCGACTGCAATGCTCAGCATCACTGTGAACGAAGACTACCATGACTGGGAAAGTCTCCAGCAGCAATTTTGCTTGGCATGCAAACCATCATGCACGAGACAATGGAACACTTTCTGTTTGAAGTCTTTTTTGGTCGCCCGGCAAAGATACCGATGGGGATGATGATTTCTACCGCGAAACAGTAGAAAAGCGAAAGTCAATCTGAGGAGAAGCTACATCCAGTGTTCGCAAGTGCCAGCGCAAACGGTGCAAGGCAACAGGAAAGGCGGAATCACTGTTAAGAAAGAACTGCCCATTCGATTGCATTTGACGATGGAAAAGCAGTCTGGTTGCCCTGCGCAGAAAATAAGCGCAACTCTAGCAAGAAATTCGCCAATTCGAAATAATCGAGCGCATTCTTCCCCTGATGTACAGCGTGAGGGACATAAAGAACCTGTACAGAAGATGAGTTGTACACTTTAAACGGTTAAAAGCATGCAGATTAACGGCGGCCAATTGGGTCACTCAGAACAAGAAGTTGATCAAAAACAAGATGTCATGATTCCAATGACATATGCCGCAGCGAAGACGTGTGAGAATGGAATGTGCAATGAAACAGCAAAATCACAAACACAAAATCAAACAACGTCAGGAAGGCCAAAGCGCTACGCTCAATAAGTGCTTTACAAACGAGAGAGTGTGATGTACGCTGGTTGTATCTTGCGATTCTGTGTAAATGCGGCGCCGAACCTGACATTAGAAGAATATGAATATTTAAAAGGTTGAGAATGGCAAATCAATTCCCCCGAAGTGAGGTGAAGGCATACCAATTGATAAGAATTGGTCATTATCAAACGAAATCATGAGAGGTGATAAATTGAAACCGACAGCTGTGAAGACCATACTTGAATGAATATACGATGAAAGAAGTATTGAGCATTATTTCCAGAATATACGAACCCGTATCCTATGCAACGTCATCATTAGAAAGGTGATCAAATTGTCATTAAAGTTGGTGCATATATTACTTCGCATGACTTTTTGAACTAACCATTTGTGAAAAGCCGTGTGGAATCTATTCGTGAATTGGTGAAACCTGAAAACTTGAGATATTATCCAGCAGGAGATAATCATCAGACATCATCACGAAAAGAGCATCCATGAAAATACTAAAGATCAAATGGACCAAGATGGTTACTGGATGGGAACCAGTGCCCCAGATTCGTGTGGCCATTTCTAAACGAAATGATCGAAGAAATAAATTTGATTATTGAGGCACAACAAAGAATGACTTCAGTTGGAAGGAACGTTAATACTAAAGGTGAGAATTATGCCACTGCCACGATACAACCTGTATTGGTCAACGGATTTTCATGTGGACGCAATATCAAACAAAATAAGTAGCAACCGCAAGCATCCATGAAAATACTAAAGATCAATCGGCTATTGTGGAATGGACCAAGATGGTTACTGGATGGGAACCAGTGCCCCAGATTCGTGTGGCCATTTCTAAACGAAATGATCGAAGAAATAAATTTGATTATTGAGGCACAACAAAGAATGACTTCAGTTGGAAGGAACGTTAATACTAAAGATGAGAATTATGCCACTGCCACGATACAACCTGTATTGGTCAACGGATTTTCGTGTGGACGCAATATCAAACAGAATAAGTCGCAACCGTTTCACAGAAATATTGCGATACTCCCACTTCAATGACAACAACAAGCAATGGTTGACCGTTGAAACAGATCTTACGATCGGTGGTTCAAAATTCGACCACTATTGGATCTGTTTCTTGCACGGTGCAAATCAGTAAAAAGCGAAGAAAAGCAATGCATCGATGAAAGCATCATCCCATATAAAGGACGCTGTCCACTGCGGTAATATGTGCCAAAAACCTCCAGAAATGGGGTTTTAAAGTGTTTTCCGTTGCGACGTATCTGGTTTTTTCGATGTTCTGTGTCATATTGGACATCGGTTGCATTTCATTGTTTAACCTTTGCAAATTTTTATTTTGATTGGTTTAAATTGTTTTCTTATATTAAAATAAACATTCAAACAGCAGAGATTTCAAGAATGAAATAAGCCGCTTTCATAAGTTTAAATTTAAATTTTAATTTTTTCCTACTGCGATCCTATATTATTTTGTTTAATCAAGGCAATGCGTGGATACAATATCATGGATAGATTTCCAAACTGCATCGGCTATACTAAAAATTGTCTTCTTTACAATACAAATATTAATTTCTTTTATAAATATTTCAGTTTTCAAGTATCACACTTATTGCTTTGCCTTCGCATCAAAGCAAGTTGCATCAGTGCAACAACAAAACATGCTAATTTTATTCATAATAGCTACAAAGTAATTCTTGCATGCGATAATACAGTACTGAATATTGTGAATAGAAAAATGAATTAAAGCAACAAATTAAATTGAGAACTCAAAGCAAACCCTGAGTTAATTCAATTATAAAAAAAAAGAGAACAAACAGATGAAAACTATTTCCGATAAGCAACTGATGAACGAAGAAGCATTTTTTTCAATGAACAATATGAAAAATTTGTACATATTTTGAATTTTTCATATATTTATATAAAGAAAAAAGAATTTTAAATTTCCGCTTCGACTGATTTGTCACCAGTACGGGTGAAAGTATCACTTTCAGCTACCAACTGTTCCTCGGATGAATTATAAGGCAAATCATTGTTCAATATCGATGGAAATTCGCTCGATGAAGACGTAATTGCTACGGGTTGTAAACAAGCTGAAATAAAATTAATTATAATTTTCTCACAAGTCATTTTAATTCAGTTGATCTAAATGTACAGTTCAGTTCATCGTTCATCTTCTTCTGACTCTCCTCAATGTACCACGCAACACCATAAAAAAAGAACGCACCCAACACTGTTGTAAAAGTGGTCATAAAAAGTGCATTCTTTAAACTGACAAATCGAACAATGTCAGACTGGTCAGTACCTCGAAGAATATCAGAAAGCTAAATAAATCTTCTCTGTACAAAGCAGTTCAATAATACTGTTGTATATTTTATACTTGTCCAATAATATACGGACTGCTTGCATCACCGAGTAAATGGGATACGAGAATTTGACAAGCTGTTGCAGTAGATCGCCGGTATGGAACAATTACAGACTAAAAACCAATCAAAACATTTCAATGATTATTCATTTTACATAAGAAAAAAAATTATCAAGTATAAATATAGCACTTCCAGATCAATAATAGCATCAGAATAACATTTTATTGTACATTTTATTTTGCTATAAATCAATTTCTTTGAACTTATGCTAAAAAGAAATGTGAAAATTAACTTACCAAAAGAATATCTGATAGAATAGACCAATTGATGCAAAGCAAAGTTATCGTAGCAAAAATAAGCGGCTAAAAAAGAAGAAGAACAAGAACAACAAAACTCATACTATCAAATATATTAACATCAAATATCATACCCAACAAAGAGTCAAGGAGTGTTCTACTGTGCACAGAGCTGCGTATAAGAAAGGAACGCACAAAGTTAATCCAATGGCGCATACCAGCGGATCGGCCCTCGGATTGGTGCGTCTCCAAATCTGAGAAGCAGTAGAACCGACTGCCACTCCAAAAAATCCAGCCAAGCATGTAATCAAACCAAACACAAGATTTATTCTAAATATAAATTGAAAAGAATTTCATTAAAAATACAACAGCACTTGTTTTAATGTGCAGCAATTTACTCTGAATTGTCCGGTTCAATTCCACGACTTCGCTGACTATAGATGACAAAATTTGGAGTCCACCAGCTCAAACTGCCTACTGTAAAAGCGACGCAAGTAAAACCGAACGTCGACCAAACATAGCTGCGACTATAAAATACAATATGCAAATAAATAAACAATACACATTAGCACAAACAACTCAAAGTACTTTGACCATAAATAGCGCAGATCATCTAGCCAAGAAGTTGGTTCACTATTTGTATTTTGTTCCGCCGCTCCTCGCTTGGGTTCTTTCAATACGAAAATCGCAAGCAAAATGCAAATCACTCCCAACGGTGGGGTTACCTTTAAAAAACTGATCAAATTCGCATATCAACCTACAATTTCAAAATAGTTCCATCTTCATACCCGAACTCCCCATTGCCATTGATTATAGGCCGCTTTGGCAACTTTGGATCCGACAATAAAGCCTAATCCACTGCAAAAAAAAACATGCTGCCAATAAAAATTATTAAAATACATCACACACTGTGTTTTCACCTTCCGATTGGAACGGCAAAATAAAAAAGCATAAGCATACGAGAGCGCATCTGTTTAGTAAAAAGATCACCAAGAATAGTAATTGCAACGGTCTGATAGGATGCTTCGCCAATACCGACAACACCCCGCAGCAGTAAAAACACTAAAAAATGCTAAACACAAAAGTTCAATTATCAGCACAAATTAGCATTACAGTTTGTTATCTTGAACAGGATATTTATTTCTAAAAAAAATTGTCAAACTGTTGCTCACTTCTTTCGGCACAAAAGAGCTGAACAAAACTGCTCCAGACCACACAACTACTCCACAGATCATGATTTTCTTTCTTGAATAGCGATCACCAAAATAGCCGAATGTTGGTGCAAAAACCATGTAAAAAGAAATGAAAACTGTCTGCAAAAGACCAGCTTCCCAATCACCGATATTGTAAAATTCTTGCACTTCTGTTAGCACACCTGAAAACAATACAATTTGAATTTCGAAACAATTTTTAAATTGTCAAAATAAATTTCTCTAAAGTTCAATATTGTTCATTAATATGCGTTAATTTTTTAAGTAATAATTTTCAAATTTGACAACTTTTTGTTAATTATTACTTAACAAGAAATTATATCAGGATATTTACTTGAACATCACATTACTGTTACAAAGAATTTACCGATCTTATCTTTTCTGAACGGAAACTTTAATTATCTCTATTAACAGATAAGAATAAATAAATCAATTAAAGAGCTTTTAGCATTAAAAATTGTAAAATGAAAACCACAAATACAAAACAAAATATACGAACATACTGATATGAAAATAACCTTAACTCATGTCGGTACAATTGTTTAACTTTTTTCAAATATTATTTATTACATATTATTAACAAAATTGAATATTCAGATAAATATCCATCATTTTTTTACCATTATTAAAGGTAAAGTAACTTATAGCGTGAAAAAGCTATCTAAACAATCTTACCAGCAATTGTGAATCGATCCATATAATTAAGCAAGTTTATAAAAAACAAAATAGCAACGGTGATGAAATCTCTCCATCTAATCGGAGTTTCACTGATGATGTAATACAATGATGACGCAGGCATGGATTTCGCAATAAATTTCTTTTCAGGAGCAGAAAACGCTTCGGCTTTGAAAATCCCGTTCTTGTGAGCACTTGCTCCAGAATTCTGGCTTTGAACAGAAATTAGAGCACACGGTTTCGCATTGGACACAACTGGCAATGCAGCATCTTTGTACTTTAAGTTACTGAAGCACGACAGAAATAACACATGAATTTATCCAATTAGCATATGCACATATGTAATTCAAATTATGCCAAAGCAATTGCAAATGGATCAATTATTAAATTTTTATAAAACTTAATTATCAGATAAAAGCAGTTTTCAGCAAGAAAAAATATACTTAAAACACTGCTATAAATGAACTTGTTACAGTTTAGATATGAATAAAATTTGTTTAAATGCTGTGTAAAGAAGCTCCAAGATCTTTTGAAACTAAATCCAGAAAAAAAAAATCAATTTTCAATAAATCTACCGTTCGTTTTACAATAAAAGAAAATCAAGCGTAATATTTTTCCACTATGACTAATCACGTTAAAATTTTAAATATTTTTCGTTTATGAAATTTGCATTTGTTAAAAAACATTCTGATTAATTGTGTAAACGACTGTAAAATGTCAAGTTTTTTTTTATTGAAACAATGATAAAATAATTGCTTTCCTTGTTTAAAATTGAAGAATGTATATTAAAAAAATAAATGCAATGTTTGTAATTTCGTTTTTTAAAAGTTAAAAAAGTTCAACAGATTCCAAATCAGAATTTATTCATGAGAAAAGTTATAATTAACAATAAACTTTTACTGGTGAACTCAGAAATATTC
Organism: Trichinella papuae; assembly: GCA_001447755.1. NCBI lineage: Eukaryota > Metazoa > Nematoda > Enoplea > Trichinellida > Trichinellidae > Trichinella > Trichinella papuae. Next base: position 96,748 of record JYDO01000016.1, on the reverse strand, counting down.
AGAAAATGCGCACGTTATTTATGAATGAAATAACATTTCTGCATATTCATTAAAATATTCAGGCGTACGCAAGCAGTAAAATATCACTATTCATTTTTTCGTGGTGACGTGTAAAATTATTCACCTTTCAAAATTTTCATTTCATGTTCACAGATAAAGCTACATTCCGCTTTCGACATTTCTCAACTTTTATCACTTTACCACTAGATTTTATCAACTTATTTCCTTTATTCGTGTTATGTAGAAACTTTTCTCGACATGCTTGTTTACATGCTAACAATTTATCTCATTGACAGAAAGACTTAATTTTGCCTTCAAATTTCCGTTAGTTGCTTTTGTACACACCAGTTAATGCTTTCCTCCTCATTTACACTTATCCTATTTCTTCATTAAAAATTTCAACTGGACATTCATACATATACTACTTTGAATGTTTGATTGTAATAAACATGCTTGAAAAATAGTTGTTCTTTCAAATGATAATTAAAAAATTTTTTTTTTAAATTATTGTTTCATTATGAAATCCATTAAATGTCATTCTGAACTATGGTAAAATCAATTATTTCGAATCCCCTTAAGTTCAACAAGCATGTACTATTATAAAAGCAGAAAATTATTATTATTATTATTATTATTATTATATGTGACAATATTGAATGGCATAACATTTCTAAACTGAATTAAATAATAATTCAATTTGACATCGTTGCAGAATGACATGATGCAAATTATGAAAACGAAAGTAAATCTCCTTATTATTGTACTTCCAAATATTATTTGCTTTATTATCATTAAAGAAGACTATTGACGTCAAATGACAGTCTGTTGTATTTGACAAATAAATGTTGAAAAGCTTGAAACAAAAATAGTACTGTTTATTTTGTCTGAAAAAGACATTGTACCTCAGTAATAAATTTCGGCAAAAAGCTTCTGTTTTCGTTTCAATCGTTTGAAAATGAAATTTCTATACCAATTTCTCCAAATTTTGATTTGTATAATGAATATTATTTAAAAAATGAAATAGAATTAAAAAAAAATACAATTTAAATGATAAAATTAAAAAATAAAGTAAATGAATAGATTTACTTATTTCTCAGTTTGGACGAAGAAATATCCACTCGATTATAGTTCAACCAACGCATTATGATGGCGGATGTTGTAGAGTTAACCTGGAAAAAATGTATTTAAATTCACAATCGCTTTCAGAGTAGCAAAAACTGGCAAATGAATAATAATAATAATAATAATAACAGCAAACTGCCGCGCCCAAGCAAGTGAACAAGGAGAACTAACTCGGCTTTCACGTTTTGATTAAACGCACATGACGTGCGTACAAATTAATACAACAATAGCAGGATTGAAATATTCTTCCATTATTTCCTTAACAATCGATCCTTATCTCAGTCGATGTACTTGTCTCTCTTAGGCTAATAAATACAGTCTCTTTGTGACAGTTTGCTGCAAGTCGTAATCAAATTTACCCAAGCTGGATGACATCAGTTGATTTGAACACCAATAGAACATTCATTCTGTCAGATGGACTGTCATTTTCACAAGACAGTTAATAATTAGCTGTCGTTGTTGAAATCGACCAATGCAAACTGAACGCTAGCCTGGCAAGTGAGACATTTACGCGCCAGAATGCACGTACAATATAATACGATACAGGTTACTTGAAAATCACAATTTCGTATTTCAATATCTTTGGCAGAATTAAAAAAAATCATTTAAATTTTACTGTATTTTTTAAGTATATTTACTCAAATGATTAGTGTATATTTAGTTAATTAGTTAGTTATTATTTAATTTATTTAGTTATTTACTGTTTATTTACAGTATGTTCACAAAAGTGTGTGTAAATTATCCAAATATAACCAACTGATTTGATTATTTTTTTAAATAAATATTTTATAAACCAAACCAAAATGTCAAATCATATTTCGTGAAATGTATTTTCAATGCTCTCAGTAGGTTTAAAGCATTATTTTTCATTAACATACATGACTGTCGACAAATAGAAAAGAAAATGTATACGAGCAGATGCTCACCGTTATTAATATTATTATGCACAATACTACGCCATTTTTATTTCAATAGCAGCTGGTTTTCGATTAAAATTTTCCAATAAAATGCAATTTTTGGTTGAATGTACTTCACTGAGAGAGACCAATAAAAAAATAATTGTACAAACAAATTTACACGTGAAAATCACGTGAACTAAAAACAATGTGAATCTACCGCATTTCCAAAATTAATGCAAAAGTATAGAAATGTTCCAAACAATATTTTGATCAAAATTTGAATAGTTTTCAATGCGTTACTTTTGAATACGTTGTTTTGAAATTTTAATTTAATGCGTGATTGATTAATCTTTTTATTTTGTGAAATTGTTCTATTTTAAACACGCACTGGTTGTATTTTATTTTTTTATTCAATTCATCTAACAATCTATTGCTGATTGTTCTTTTTTAATTTTTCACATCTTAACAATATTGTTTGTTGTTCATGTAGAATGAGAAAAAAGATTTTCCAAATTTACGCAATCTTTTTTATAAGTTTTATAATTAATTTTGAAAAATTGTTCACCCCACAATATCAACATTTTTCAAACTATTCAATGCTTGTGTAAATTAATTTAAAATTATTTAAAGTATTCGAAAGAACCCAATTACCAAAAAAAAAAACAGATCATGACTAGACTGGTCTTAATGCGTGAATGAAGATGATGAATACACATTTAAAAGCATATATATATATGTATTATATATTTTTACACAGCAGCCTATAATGACAGAAAGACAACCAACAACAGCAGCAGCAGCAGTAGTAGCAGTTTTGTTTGCTCGATCAGTAGTAGTTATTATTAAGCAGACGAGAAAAATGCATTGCCGGAAAAGGTGTAATGCAAAATTTGCAGCAGTATGTCAGCAGAGTGCACCAAAATGACAACGCTATTAAGCAAATGCATATTTACTGTCCTCGTCTCAAGTGGGCGTCTTTGTTTGCACCAAACGCCAATCTGGACAACATACATATAACAACAGTCTGGCATTGCAGCAGCTGTGAACCGTGCGAAAATCACCAACCCATATACCATAAATAATATTCTCATCAACTTTTATTATTACAACCATGGAGAAGCGCACTAGTGTGTAAATAGATGTAAAAGCAAGCAAAAACAAGTTCGGTAAATAAACAAATAAATATATTTAAAAAAAATTATTCATATTCGCGTACAAAAATATGATTTTTTCTTTCTCTTCTAAAACAAACAAGCTATATATATTGCTGTGTAAAAAAAGAGGAAAGAAAGCTCATCAAAGAGCGTCATGATGACATTGCACAACTAAAATATATATATATATATGTATATAACAGCTGTAAAATACTAAAATACGGACAGCGGCGATAGATTTTTAAAATGAAAAAGCAAATGGCAACAAAGTTGAAGAAAAATATGCATACCAGTATATGATAATAAATGTTAAATGAAAGAAAAGGTATTTTTATACGGGAAAAAGATGATGATGATGGGACACAAAAAGCATTTGAAAAATCATATTAAAAATGATAATAATTGTATGATATAAATTCTTTTTCCGTAAAAAAAAGGCTTCGGTATAATATATAACTGATGAAGAAAATGCAATGTTGTTGTTGTTGTTGTTGTTCTCAGAGAAAATTCTAGAATAAATAAAATACTTTTCCTTTTTTAAACAACGGTATTTTTCTTTTCTTCATTTTTGTGTCCACTGAAATATTTAAAAAAAAACAAACAATCATGTATTTTTTTTGTCATTTTCAATTGAAAAGCAAATTTTCCCTCACTACATCAAAGTCTCTTCCATAACGTCGTTCTTATCGTCAGTTTGATTTTGCAGTGCATCTTTCAGTGGTTTCTTTTCATCACTAAAGAATAAGATATTAATTAAAAAAAATTTTTTTTTCAAAACAACAAATTAATTATAATACCTTGAAATTTGGCCTTCTTCTAAGGCAATTTCTTTGGCTTTCACATCCGGAGGAGTTTTGCCACACAAATTGACACAAACGCACATCAGCAGACCGCAATGATTGATGTAATAGCAAGAGACGTCGACAATGATGAATATAATCAAGAGTACGAAGAAAACAATCGCCACAATTCCTCCGGCAGTTATGGAAGCAGTTGATGTCCACATTTCAGCTGAAACAAAAAAAATCCATTTCAAAATGTGCAAACATAGACACATACAGAAGTCTCCTCCTCCTCCTCCTCTTCTTACCGGTAGTTTCGAAGAATGTCTGCTCCCAGTTGCTATCGCCTTCATCATTTCGAGCCTTGATACGAACCATGTATGCGGATGTTGGATCCAAATTGCGCAAAATTATAAACTGCTCATTCGGAGGTACTGTATCCGCGACCACCCAGCGATTCTCGTCCACAGCCATTGTACTCTGACCGTCCAAACTGCCGAGCGATTGATACTGAATATCATATCCAAGAATATCCGAACCCCCGTCGTTCGGCTCATCCCATTCAATCACACAACTGGCCGGTGAACACTGATTACCATCTTGGAATGGTTTGAACGTCGGTGCTTCTGGAACTGCAAAAAAAAATATAACCGTCAACAAAACAAAAAAAAAATTGCAAAATGTGCAGTTGTGTGCTTGCTATAAAAATATAAACTACTAGTAAACATCTTTGCAGCATTATACAACAAAACAGTTAATAAAAATAACTATCATTCAAAAGCAAGGTCACAATGTATTCACATTTTATTGTGACAATAATAAGTTTTGTGAACAATCTAGGACAAGGTAAAAGATCTTAAAGTAAAAAAAGACACCGACAAACGGTGGTGGTCATGGTCACGTTCATATAATCAAAACATAATTTTTCCCAAGAAATTTTTACACCTACACCTACACTTATATCTTCTTCTCTATTACACATCTGACATTTTTTTTTTACATTAACCAAAAATATTTTTAAAAAAAATGACTCACTTCTCGGCTTTACTGTTTCATAAGATGCTTCTGCGTATTCTGATGATCCAGCTTCATTTTTAGCATGCACTCGAAAAACATATTTCGTCATTGGTGTCAAACCACGTACATTATAACTTGTTGAATCTGTTTCAAAAAAAAATTTTTTTTTTAATATTAATTTTAAATGACAAATAATAATAAAAGCTGACTACTGACCAAAAGTTAAATCTGTCTGCACAACATCACTTGAATCCCAGTTGAAATCATTTTCGACAAAGTTCGACTCTTTGACAACTTCGAAAACAACCAACAACGGCTGCTCTTTGGCATCAAGGCCAGCATAGTTTGGAATCAATATCGACGCATAATTTGGATGTTGATTTTCGAACATAAGCTCAGGCTTGGGCGGCTGTCCTGCACACACATACACACACAACAATTGATCCACATGTTTTAGAGGAGTATGGCTTTAAAAAAAAAAAATACGGCCCAAACAAGAAGTCATCACTTACGAATTTGCACAACATCTATCGAATGAAACGCCGTCTCACCAACCCCGTTGTCAGCTTTGCAAGCATATCGTCCATAATCTTGGATATCAGACATTACAACCTATTGACATTGAAAAAAGATACCACCAATATTATTAATAACTGGTCAATAATAATAATAATTCCTTCTCCTCAACTTACCCTCAATGAAGAGCTCAGTTGATTGACCGACGTGTTTACAAAGTACTTTGTCTCATCTGTGAACAATTCTGATCCACTGGAAGATAGCCAAGTCCAAGTGGGCTGTGGCATTGCCGACGCTTCGCAAAACAAAGTTACTTCTTGACCATTGACAGCTCTCACAATACCTTCATTACTTTTAGTAATAACTGGTGGATCTGATAAATGAGAAAAAAGCAAATTATATATACAGCAATGTTGATGTAATAATAATAATAATAAAATTCTTACATATAACACTGACAGTAAGCGAAGCTGAATCTGATCCAGCTTTGTTAGTGGCCACACATTCAAATACACCACTGTCGTTCAATTCCAATTGAAAAACGTGCAAAGTCAACGAATCTTCCTCAGCGTGAACTGCGTATCTCTAAAAAAAAATAAAATTATTACTTGGTAAATCTTTTTTTTTTCTTTTGCTTTTTTTCACCTCAGGAAGATTGCTTTCAAATCCATCAACTGGTTCTTCAAAAATCATATCCTTGTGCTTCCAAACAACCGACATTGGCTTGCCACCAGAAAATTTGCATAATAATTCCATGTTGTCACCTTTTTTCACTTCCACATTGCTCATAGGTACAACTTTTGGCATTACTAAATACAGAATAAAAAAAAGGAAGTTTTTATATGCAAAAAAAACCGACAACTATTGAATAAAAAAATCGAAAATTACAGAAAACATCCAAATTAACCGTGTCGGTAGTCGATTCAACACTGTTCTCAGCTTGACATGTGTAAATTCCAGCATCTTCACTGTCGACATCGTTGATGACCATTTCACCACTTTGGGGATTGATTTCGTACTTTTTATCAGAGGCAATTCGATGTCCACCCTTGATTTGGATTAAAATACATTTTATAAACATATTTTTTTCATTGATAACAAAAACAACTGTACTTTTAGCCATGAAATTTCAGGACGCGGTGTACCAGTAGCAGTGCAAAGTAGATGTGCTTGGCTTTTTTCAAACACTTCCATCGATGGTGAAATGAAAGTAATTTCTGGTTTAACTAAAAGCAAAAAAAAAAAAAAGAATATTAAAATTTATTAAAATTTTTTTAAAAAATATACACACCGTATGCTTCTACGGTAATTTCTAGTGATTGAAAATCGCCAGTCTCTTCTTGAATAGCTTCACAACGATAAATACCGTTGTCTCTTTCGACGGAAAATGTTGGAATCAACAATTCAGAATTCCCATTGAGCAGTTTATATTTGCGTTCACTTTCTATACAAATAATACAATATATATATATATGTTGTAAAAGTGCTTATTGAAGTAAGAGAAAAAAATAATATGAATTTTCCATTCTACCCTCAGTTATCAATTGATCATTTCGAAACCAAAGAATTGAAGCAGGTGGATCAGCTTTCACATGACAAACAATCACAGCATCAGAACCATCTCTTGGATGTTGCGTGGTTGGTGTATCAAAAAATTGTATCTTTTCTAAAACAAAAAAATCAAAATTGAAACATCATCAACAACGATGATTGGTTGAATCATCCCGTTTCTCACCGTAAAGTTTCAAATCGATACTTTGGGCAAGTACATTGCCTCCAGTTGTTTGTGCGATGCATTTGTAGGTACCCTCGTCCGAACGTTCCGCCTTTGTGAACAACAAGTTGGATGTGAACGAGTCGATCTGTTTCACACCAACGCTGAAATTGAGAAGAAACAATTTTAAAAAAAATATACATATAATATATAATTTTCTCAAATGTATCAAAAAATACAAACAAACAAATAAACAAAATAAAAATGTTACAAGTGAAAATGTCATTCACAAAAGAAAAAGAAACAAAATTTGTATAATTTCAACAAAAAGTTATTGATAAATTTAATAATAGAAAAAAAAAATTGAAAAATAAAAATTCCCAAGGGGATGTTTGTTCAACTTTCAAAAATGTTTTTCACATTTCAAATTTCACTTTCTTTCCAAACAATAAACTGTTGCTTTTTTGAAAACGATACAATTGAGGAGAAGAGATAAGAAAAAATTCTCACATATTTTGGTAAAAATTACAATTTAAATAAAAACGAAAACAAACAAACAAACAAACAATGTTGTTTCTTTTCTTTTCTTTTTTTTCTCAAATTTTGCAACTTTCACCGTTGAATAACACCAAAGTGGTGAAGAAAAAGAAAAGAAAAATTGCTAACAACAAACATACATCACATCACTGAGTTTTCTACAAATAGAACAGGCTTAAAATCAATAAAATCGTCGTCGTAGTCGTCCGTTGAAGTGTTTGCTGTTGAATTGCTGCAATTCTGATTCAAATCGTCTGTGGTGAATTGGAATTGAAAAATTGCTTTCAACATTATAATAATAATTATTATTATAATAAATAAATAATTTTTTTCACTCGATCAATTGGAAGAAACAAAAGTCTGTGTTCTTGTTGATGGGATATTTAGGAAACTTTGTTGGTTTTCAAAAAAATTTCAATTAAAAATAAAATGGTCGGGATAATTTTATTTTTGCCCTTTATATGTTTCGGTAAAGCTATGCAAACTGGTCAACCGGTCGGTCGATTGGGCTTCTGAATTACACACACACATAGAGACAGATGGGCAATAGAATTTATTGACTTTAAAAGTGTGTATATTGTATGTGATGATGTACGTGTCGAAAATGTATAAAAACCAGCATTGCCGGACGCAATGGAAAACCCAAATGACCTCAGGCAATAATTATTCAGTTTGCAGAAATTAGAGAAAAAGAGCCAAAACCGGCGATGCGAAACTAATTCCACAAAGGCAACCAGCGCAAGCAAGGCCGTCAAACTGAGCATCATTGACTCATTCAAATTTTCTTCACTAATTTACAAAAAGTGCTCACACCTTGCCCAAGAAGCTAATCTCAAAAAAATATATCAAACAGTCTCTTGTACAAGTAAATGCATTTTCGAGTGTTGTAATTTGTTATTCAATGAACAAATTATTCTCAAACTAGTATTATATTATATATATATATATACGGTGTCTAGACTAGACGTACCGATCGATGAAAGAAAAATATGATCTGATGCAATGAAGAAATAAATCGAATAAATTTTTTTCCTTTCTCAAATTGTCATTTGCTTTCTGATTGTACGTTATACTTTTCAATTGTACAATGACAAAGGAAAATTTTTCTGGGAAAACTTAGTCAAAGCAGAAGGGAAAAAAACAACTGCAAAAAACTATTAAACTTGAATTTGAATAATTTCTCAAAAAAAAAAACTCACCGTCCTGTGGATGAAATTGGCTGATCAGCGCCGGTTGGCATGGCGTGGAACCATTTCGGATGTCCGAGCACATCGGCCGGACTGGCGTCTTTGATTTTGCATTGTACTGCGAAATTTTCACCGGTCTTGCGGTTCTGCAATGTGCGAGGGTTCAATTCCAAGTGAACGCCTGAAATTTTGTAAAAGAGAAAAAAATATTATGAACAACATCTAATTTGGAATATTTTCCATTTCATACCATAGACTGCAACAACGACTGTGCAAAAGTAGAATAGAAGAGCACACCGAACGTACGACATCGATGATTGGAAAAACAGCGCCTTACAACCCGCCGCGTCCAACACACCAAAAGCGCCTAACTGACTATACTGTACCAATCGATCGCCGCAGATCCGTCGCTCAAGTCCCCACGAACCTGCACATCATAACCTGATTTTTTATCTCCATTTGAACAAACAATACATCAAATGCTATTTATTTTATTTAATTAAAAAAATTTTCATATCCACCAACAAAATTTTTCAATTACAATAATTAATATGTTGCATTTTTGTTGTTGTTTCTTTTATACAATCAACAACACTTTTGTAACTTGAACGAAATGATCACGTTTTATTGGAATTTTTACGATTCAATTTCCACGCCTGCTAGTCATACCAGAAGGCGTGAATCACCATCACTGTTCGCGGTCATTTGCAATATTCGATTGGATTTTTTGTTTGTCGTGTCAGTCGTGTGAAAGTGACTAAACTGATGACTAAAGTTTTTTTTTTGCCTTTTTCATATTTGATTATCAACATGAGTCATACAATTGATGTAGATGACAATGACTGTTGTTCGTGGTGATTCATCTTGTGAAACGGGAGAAATGTTTGCCATTTGGGAAATATTCAAGCAAAATTGTTACGTTAGAAGAAAAAACAATTTCACAATTTCGATTGTCTTTTGTGCAAAACGTTGAAGAAGCATGCTATTTTTATGATTGTTGTATTTATTAACCTAAATTACCCCTGTTCTGCATTGTAATTTTCTTGACCAGTAAGAAATTTGGCCTGTCAATCGGTCTGTAGGTCGGTCGGTAGGTCGGTTGGTTGGTTGGTTATTATACATATGTGGAGATATTTGTACGTGGTCAGAGAGGGTTTTGGCCTGGGCAATTGGTCTCTTGTTGACAGTGGTGATTGTTCAAGGTTCAAGCTTGTCTGGGTCAACGCGAGTGGATGACCGAAGAATAGCAGGTTAAAAAGAAGAAAAACAGAAAAAGACCTCTGTGCATGTGTGTAGTTATAATAATGGTATAATGGATTTGTAGTTTTGATCAGTGGCCATTATTATTATTATTGGCAACGACTCGGATGTTCAGCTCAGAAGGTTCTCAGCTTCAGCGGCTCGGTTGATCTGATGAAATAATTATGCTGATTCAAGTGTGTTTAATTTCAATCTGAGATGTTCAATTGGAGATGAACAAGCAAATTTTAATGAACCACTAGTCTCGCAATGGTGAACAACAATGAACGAATGATGATGATGATGATGGTGCTAGAAATAGAATCAGGTCATCACAGTGATTTCACGCAGAGCTTTCTCTATCAAGCTATAAAGCAAACGGTAAGTTTTGTCAGTCAAGGGGCGCCATTGGATTTAAGAAGAGGAAAAAAATAATAATAAATGGAAAAAATGCACCTGTTCACAAGTTTTACATTGTATATACCGTTTAGCCATCTGCGTTGGCAATCCATCTGGCAAATGGGTATATACGCATTGCTTGGAGAGAAATATTATAAAATTCACTGAACCATAAAGCTGAATGTATCTTCTTCTGCTTCAGCTTCTTTGTATTTTATTTTTCTTGGTACAGCTTTCAACAAAGAGTGCTGCTTATCACTTGATTGCGTTGAAATTAGGATTCGGTCAATTCGGGTCAAAATTCTCTACTCTTTCTTGATTGTCCATCCGATTCTGACCAACGGTCATGGTCAAAGTGCCCCTGATGTTAGCCATCTTAAGAAAGCAGCACAACGAAGAAAGAAAGAAAAAAATACATATATCTATTTATAAGAAAAGAATCGATCCATTTCCGCCCATTCCAACTGTGCTTTCTTATTGTTTATCGACGCGTGCAGAGTGTGTGCATCGAGCAATAAGCAAGCGGGCACAAACAAATGAACAAAAATCAAACTCAACCAACCATAAATCTGAAGTATTGATTTAAATGAAAAATGAAATAAAATTATACATTTTTACATTACAAACAAGTTGCATAAATAATAAATGAATGAACCTTTCATAATTGATCATGTGAATAAAATATGAAAAGAAACAAGATAATTTTCAACTTGAAGAACAATTTTTCAAATAGTATACATGTTCACTGTGCAAATTTGATTAGTTTTATTTACTTAATTCGTTGCAGTGAACGATGATGAATTCAATGTAGATTATTTAAATAGATAAAACATCTCTCTCAATGAATTTCGAAAACCAGACAAAGAGTAGTTCAAATATTGCTTATTAAATCTGCTTGATAAAATTCCTGCTCTTAAATTATCAAAAATGAAAAGTAAAAAAAATTTGCATGCAAACGATGTTGTTTACAAAATTATTTATTTTTCAATGTATCCACTTGGTGACATGGTAAAGCAAAGAGCAAACAACAAATAAAACACACATCATAGCAAACAGATCAATTGATAGTGAACAATTGTTCTTTAGTTTTTTTTTCTTCTTCTTTATTTAAATTACTTCACACCCGCCTTGACCCATTGCTAAAAAGCCGACAACAGTGAAAAGCCAGCCTCGGGCTTTCAACAACTGACCGGACAAACTGGTCCGGTTGACAATTTTTGAAAATTTTTAAATTGCACAATTTCAAAATTTCACATAAATTTCTCTGATTATTGAAAAATTTATTTTTCATATCATCGAAATTGATTTTTCAATAATTTTCATAAATTGTTTTACATTTATAGTTAAAGGGGAAAAGATATGCAATTCAAAACACATCCTCTGTTGATTGCAAACTATCGACAATAAAATTGAAACAATCAACATTTTGCTACTTATTGTTTACTTTGTAAATATGCAAATACAGATACGGTGTTTGATAAAAGTTGTTCAAGTTTGACGACTGTTGATTGGAGAATAAAAATTTCTTGACGCGTGACAATTCTTGACCTGCTCTTATTAATAAATAATAAATTTAATAAATTGATTCGCTTGTTGATTGCATAACAGTGGTTGAAAATTGTCGATTAGGAAAAAATTTTCTCCCATCGCACGTGTCACTATCTCCACAGGAGTGCAGCAAAAATCACTTCTCCATTCAACGGTTGACAAGAGGCAGAAAGTCGTTTCAAAATTACCGTTCCCCCTTTTTGCACCACATCCACATTGTCAAATGAATTATTGATTTCTTCTTCTTTTTTATTTGAAATAAATTTATTCGCGTATTTATTTATCTAATGTAAATGCTCTTCACATCTCGTATGGACAATTTATAGATTTCGAATGAGGGGAGAATCAATTTTCTTTTAATAGCTTTTTTCAAACACCTCTTTATCCATTTTGCTTCAACAGTGAACGAGTAAAATGAGACGCAGAGGCTAATTAATGAATTTGAATATTTATTTTCATCCGTTCAATTTTGCATTAATGCTGTGAAAAAAAAAACTAATTCCCTTCGTTGTTAATGATAATTTCATTTTACAGTAAGTTTTACAAAATTGCTACATTGCTTGAATGAGTTTCTTTTACTTTTCTTTTTTTGCTTTCTCCTCCACCGCAACACTAAATTGTACGGTTAATTTGTTTGAAATTCAATTTTCAAATGTTGAACTAAATTTCAATACACCATGCGTTGTCGATCATTACGTCAGATTGGTTTTCATTGCAGTGCAAATGCAACCCAGTGCGATGCAAAATATTGAACTACAACAAATGAAGCAATTTAAAAATTTCACTATAATACACTAATTTATGAACAATAATTATTTTATTAATGTTAAAAATTAATTTCAATTGTTGCCAAATATTGTTTTAAAAAAACTGAAACATCTTGCATTGCAAATGAACATTATGCAAAGTATATTAAATAATTCATCGTTCAATTTGTTGAATCTTGAAATTGCAATTTCATAAAAATATAATAATTTAAAATTGATTTTAAAAAATTCTTTTTTTTTTTAAATATTTCGCATGATAAGTGAGTTTTAATTTATTTTTTGAGATTTCATTCTGTAATGCATTTGCTGAAAAACAAAAAAAAAATTCATTAAAATTCTTTTTGCAAATTTAGAAAAAAATAGTATTTTCGACTCGTGACATTTTCAAATTATTAAAAAATGTTTCATAATGTAAAAAACATGAAAATGATACTTTCTTGTTTTTTCGTGTTTTTTTTTTGATTTCTAAAATTGAGAAAATCAAGTATAATTTTGAGAAACGTTCATTTGATTCATTTGACTTTTTGAATATAAACTCAATTTCAACAAATGAAATGTCAATCACATCAGTTGTAATTAGTTTATTAAGATCTATTTATGAAGCTTGTTTTGAAAATTCATTTCTTAAACTTTTGATAAATTATGAAATTATTAAGCGAAACAGCATCATTTATTACATATTATACTTACTTTTGATGTGAAGCAATTTATTTTTAATACTGCATTTCAAGTTCAACTTTTAAATGTTATAAAAAAATTGTTTTTCTTTTTTCAATAACAACTCAAGTTGATTAGAAACAATTTTCAATTTGAAATTTTTTATTAACGTTATCGAACAAGATAAATGGTTATGCTATTCATTGTGAAATGTTGAATTAGTGAATAAAATTTGCAACTCCTGCAAGTTAATTTTTTGTAATTCACTTTTAATGATGGTTATTTGTCAAGAAAACAATGGCTATTAATAATGATAATTATTATTCTTTTTACAATTATTGTTATTGAAAATGAAAACAGTCGCGTTTGACAAGCTAACACTGGAAAATGTATAACAATCAAAGGCATTATAAAATTGAATCGTAAAAAAGTAAGTTGAACAAGTGATTAAGTGTTTGATTTGTTTCAAGATCAATATTCAATTGCCACTTTCAAACAACAATAATAACTAACGATAATGCATTTTTCTGAACCGTTTATTAAAAACAATTCATACTTTTATTTATACAATAATGCATTTGCAATTATAAATAAATGTGCTTAAAACTGCAATCGAATTATCTGTTTAATTTGATCAACTCTAGTTTATAAGCAGATTGTGGAAATTAATATTGAAAAAATTATCATTCAAATCAAAATATTTTCAAAATAAATTTCCCATGCTTATTTATTTATTATTGTTGAAATAAAAAATTATGTAAATAAAATACAAAAATGATATTTCAATAATAACTGCTCGTCATTAAATTTAGTCTTTATTATCTCTACTTTCATACGACAGTGTTGTTTTTTCTTTTGTTTTTGAATGTGTTGGAATTTTCAAAATTTTCAAAATTTCCATTTCATCAATTCACTCGTCATAAATCATTTATTATATTATGGATGAATAATATTTTCACCTCTTTTTTGATCATTTTTTTTATCACAGCATAATAATAATAATAATTCAATGGCAGTGATTTTTCTTTTATTTCTTTTTTCTTCAGTTTGATGAAAAACGATTATTACTTTGCAATAAATAATACTGTCCACAAATCAAATCCACCAAAGCAATCAATTAGCTTTCAATTGTTCAAGCAGGCAAATTTACATCCAACCTCTGGATCATCAATTGAACAACTGTTGTGATTTTGTTGTGCAAATTTCATCAGTGTTGCAGAAAAGTGGACACTTCAAATGTAAGTTTCTTTCTTTCTTTCTTTCTTTATTTTATGTTTAAAATTATAATAATTTATGAAATTGTTTATTGATCATATTTGATTACTGTATGCAAAATTTAATCACAAAGCTGAAAAAATGCAAACAAATCCAAATTTTGGTAAACAATCTTTGTTTTCTTGTTTATTCAGCGCATGATTGTGCAGCGTTATCAAAAAATATTTATCAGCTCTCTTCTAGCCGCTGATCATCAGATGATGGATGGAAGGAAAATTTGACAAAAAAAAATATTAAAATTTTTTCATTCAATAAATGCTGCTTTTAGAATTTTGTTAAAAATTTGTCAATTAATAAAAATAATAAAAGTTATATGCAGTTGAAAAAAAAGTAATATTTCAAGAAAAGAATATGTTAAAAGGCTTTTTCATTTGATAAAAATGCTTTTTTCTCTTTGTTGATTTTGAAAAAAATTCAATTAAGCAAAATTGAATTGCATTTCATTTAAAAATTTTCAAATTTAACACTTTATTAACTTTTTTCACTCCAGGACTATTATTATCATTATTATTTGATAAAAAATTTTTTAGTATTGGATTTTTGAAAGTGAAAAACAAATAAAAAAGCATATTGCAAATTTTAAAAATTATTACATTTGTGCAAAATTTAAATTTTCTGAAAAAAGCGGATTTTGTTCGATTTTTATTTTAAAAATTTAAATTGTTCATTGATTTTGTTTTCTTTTCAAATAAATGAATACTTATGAGATTTAATCCATTGTCAAAAAGTGTTTATGCATTGTTTTTTCATTATCACATGTTGGTTTTAAAATTTTTATCGAAATGATTTGCTTTTATTATTATTATTATTATTATTCTCTATACGCGCTGCATTTGATGCTCGTCAAATTAGCAGTTGAACCGCTTATTAGGGTGGAGGAGGGGGGAGGCCATGGATCCATGATGACGATCAACGTCAAACATCATTTTACATCAATCTTATTATTTTGCTTTACTTTATGTTTTTAATGAAATAAATTTTATAAAATGGATTGATAAGTTGGAAAATAATACAAAATATAGAAATTATTTTTCTTCAAATTTAAATTGCTTTTTCTCTCATTAGTAGTTGCTTTCATTTCTCAGTTTTGAGCGTAATTTTCAACAAATCCATTATTAACTTTTACACTGGTCATCGTTGATGCGTTCAAAAGGCAATCAATAGCAATTGCCAAGCTTCCATTTCAACTATCCTGAAACACACACACCCAACTTTACTCTCTAGTCCACTGACCGACCGTCAGTTATCATCATGCATCATGAACAATCCTCAGCTCTTCCAACTTTTCTCGTTGTTTGATATTTCATATTAAAAAAACCGACAAACAAACAAACAAACAAACAAAATGGCTATTTCACAAATGTAAGCAATTTGATTTTTCATAATTATTAACATCATAACACGAGATGAACGCATTAACGCAGCATGCTTACAGTAGCATAAGAATATTCGCTGTAGAACTTTGAGGTAAATTGTCCATCCACAGCGCACGCTAAGTTGAATTTAATCGTTTAATTTTCATTTTATTTCATCAAAACTGTCAATCATCGAATCAATTTTAACCATATCTTTTAAAATTTGCACAAATTTCCTGTAGTCGAAGTGTTTGAAAAAAAATCAAATTGATTCAAAAGCAATTCATATTGATAATTATGAAACTAAACCTTTTCCTTTTCTGTCGTATTTTGCTTTCATAAATTTATTTTATTTAGTAAAATTAGAAAAATCATCTCTATCAAATGATAATACAAAAGATATGTCAAGTCATCGGACGTCAGTTTCACTTGATGACAGGCGGAAAAATTGCTTCACGTTCTGGCTCAGGTAACTTTTGACGATAATTTAAAAAATTGTATTGAATTTTGTAAAATTGATATAAGCAACACTCGAACTGCTTGAAGAACAAAAAATTATTATTATTATTTGAGATTAGTAATTATTTTAAAATATTTATTTAAAAATTTTTGTCAACTGTTGTGTTGTTGGCAGTTGAATCTTCTGTTGCGTACAGGTTTTCAAAAAAAAAAACAGTAACTACTAGCGCTATCTTTGCAGAAAAGTTTCCACATTGACAAGCTGTAATCAACGTTCAGTTTCGAGCATTTTGGAAATTTAATTTCAATTCAAATCTGTACAAATTCAATGATGGAAAAAATATCATTTTCAAAATTCGATCAAATTAAACATTTTTGAACAACTTTCAAAAAGTTGACCTTTAAATATTTGTCATTTGCTCAAATTACGCCTTGTCAATTGTCACCAGACGCCAGTATAATAATACCCAAGATACGTGCAAAAAAAAACTTGATTAAAATTTAAAACATGGTGGATTTTGAGTATTCCTCAATCGAATTGACATTCGTCCAAGTTTTCAAAAGTCCAATCGACCGGCCAATTGCCGCTTCGGTAATGGACAAACAGTCGTTCAATTTACAAATCAACTTAATTATTATTTTATGCATACTGTAGCATGGTTTGATTTTGTAATTGTTCAGCTTGTTTTGTTGTGATTTTCATTTTTGTCAAGTTTTGTTGTTCAATTTTCCACTGTTCGTTTGGGTGTGAATTTTGAATTTTTTTTTCATTTCATTTTTCTCTTTCCAAGATGAAACAACTCGGATAACGGCTTACGGCTACTGAATACGATGGACTCGACGATTGAAGATGAATTTGTCACCGCCGCCAGTCAGCTGGACGACAGTCGAGACGAGGTGTCGCATTTGCTTTCCAATTGCAGTCATTCTCCGTCTTGTTTGTCAACTGAGACTGCGTTTTCCAAGTGAGTTTCTCTAGCTCAGCTTGCTAGCAAGTGCTTGTGCTGAATCCAGGCAGGGCTTCTTACATTTGTTTTTGTTTTGTTCTGTTTATTGCAGCGCCCACCGGGACCAGTCGACCTCATCGAATCTTCTGGCCGACGGTCATTCTTGTTCGGTCGATGCCGTCGGCCCTTGGCATCCGAAATATTTCAGCCCGCCAGTGAGCGGATGTCGCATGCCGGGTGTGGCCAAAGCTGTCCTGCCGGTGTTTGTCGCCGTTGGCCGAAGCTTGGTCTGTTTCGCACTGTCGTTGGCTTTCTTCGCATTGGTCACCTTGCTCATACCGTTTCGCTTTTTGTTCTACCTGATTGGTCGGTTTTCAAATTTGCCGCTCTTTCACCGCACCTTCTACAAACGCCACTGTGATCCGCTGTGGCCGTTCGGTTCACCTCCCGACCGCCACCATGGCACCACCAGCACCAGCACCAGCAAGCATCATCGTCGTCACCAGCCGAGCTTGTACTATTTGCTCTCGTTGAGCTTGGACTCTGGTTTGGATTTGAAAGCGCTGCAGGATTTCCTCTTGCAACGGCTATTGCTCTGCACCAGCAGGCACGCGTTGATTTGCTGCGATCCGGACGGTGCGACGCAGAGCAGCAAGCCGTTTCCAATTGAGGATCACTTCTGCGTTAGCATGCCTGAACAGCAGCAGTCGAACGACGACGACGACGCCGGTGCTAGCTTGGAACAGACGCTCAATCAGCTCATCAAATCGACCCTGCCCGACCAGTGGAGGGTGTACATGATGAGCACGCGGTCGTTGGCGCCGACCACGTCCATGAACGTGCTCATCCAGTCGACCTGGGCCGACGCCTGCTTGTGTCCCCTGCAGTTGTTGTCCATGATTGGCGGTGATCAGCACCATTTGGTGCAGTCGTCGGTGAAAATTGAGCCGAAAATATTTTTCACCGTACCTTGTGCGTTCGGCATGTTCACCTCCTTCATACTGACCATCGCCTGCGCTACCCAAGACATGCTCAACGGACCGATCAATTTGCTGGCGTCCATGGTCACTTCAGTTCATCCAGTGTGGAATGATCTCATTGAGTGAGTGCAATTAATTTTTGCAAGCAAATTAAATTATTTCAATCTTTTTTTTTAATTTTATTTTGCACATTTGTCGTTTTGACAGATGGGATAATTTTTCATGAAATGACTGACGTATGGGAAAAAATATGTTGCACACGAAGAAGCATTCATCATTGCAAAATGATGAATGTATTATGTTTTCAAATTTTCTGCATCTATATTATTTATATAACAAACAATTGCTGTAATTTTATCATTTGTGCGGCGAAGTTGTTGTTGTTTTCTTCTCTTTTATGCTTTGCAAGTTATTGAGCAGCAAATGTTTCATTTGTTTTTTTTTTCTAAATTTTTATAATATCCAATTGATAATAGTTAGTTATTTTTCTAATGAATGAATGAAGCAAGTATATTTGTATTTTCTGTGAGCAAAATTTCACACAATCAATAATGATAGATGAAAGAGAGGTGCTTGTTTTTCAGGTTCCGGGGTTTGCCATCATCGTTGGAACGAGGTGAAAGTCAGACAAAGTGGAAATTGACTTGGACAAAGATCACCAGCTTGGATCAAGTGCTTCGGTTGTGCAAAATTTTGCGTTGCTCAATTCAAGAACTGCTGCTGTCCGTGTTGGCCGGTGCCCTGCGTCGACACTTTCGCAGTCGAGGCATCCGTCATCCGCCGGCAATTGTGATCAGCTTGCCAATCGACATTGGCAAGCAGCAGCAGAAGAAGAAGAAAGGGGCGTCGGCTGCCGAAGAGATGCGACAAAACTGTGATAGATGTGTAGTGGTGCCGTTGAAGCTGCCGGTCGACGTCGACGGCGCCGTGCCCCGAATTTGGAAAACCCAAGAAGCGTTGAACAGCACCTTGGATTCTTCGTTTCCCCAAGCGGCCACGTTCTTCTTGAACACCATCTCGACAGTGTTGCCGGCCAGTTTGGCACACCGGTGCGCCAGGATGCTTTACAAATCATCCGAAGGGTTGGTGTCATTTTTGCAGGTTGAGAAAAATTACCACCTCTGCGGCAGAAACTTGAACACTTTGCTGTTGTTTCCGGTTGTCGGCGAGATGCCCGGATGGGCGAAGCGCAAATTCGCCTGCACGTTGACGCATCTGAATTCTGAAATCTACGTCAGCTTGAACGTGGATCCGCGTCATTTTCACGAACCGAAGCAACTAGTGGGCTACATGCAAAATGAAATTCAGCATCTTTTGGCTCAGATGGGTGCCAGATTGTTGAATCTGTCCGAGGTGTCGTATTTGCCTTGCTTTTTGCGCAACGCCAGGCTGAACTCGCCACCGGCCCCGGCGCCGGCACCTTCGGTCGGCCGGACCATCGCCCCTGTAGTTTCGTCCTGTTCGTCGTCGTCGACCGCTATCGTCAGCGGTGACACGGTTGAAATTAGCATGGAAGTGGTCAGTGCCGGCGGTTCGCATAAGAGGAAGAAAAAGTCGAAAAAGGTATCCGTGGGCGATTTGGAACGTCTGCTTGGTGAAGTGCAGAGCGATTTGCATTCAATCAAGACTAGCCATTTTCCCGACCGCAGCAGTTATATAAGTCGGCTGGATCAACTGGAAAGGAAGATGGCGTTGTTCCAGCGTGGTCTGAGCAGTGTGGTGAACAAAGCAGCCACTTTGCCAGAAGAAGAGAACGGTGACTCGTTCAAATTGAAAGCTCTGGTCAATATTTACAACAATGAACATCTGAGCAGCAATGACAATAATCAAGATTCCGCTGTTGGCGATCATCGCATTCGACCGTTGAGGAAAAAATCCCGTCGTCTCAGTTCACCGACTCGCATCAACGCCATGCTTAGTCATCACCAAGTTCTTTGAGCATATACTTTCTTTCACTACACACATCCGTCCCATGTACGTATACATACACACACACACACACATACATATATATATATCTTTTTTTGTTTTTATCAATCTATTTCTTCTTTATTTATAATATAATCTTTTTTATTTATCCAGTTTTTTGTTAAATAATCAATGAATGTATGTATACACAAATACATGTACGGTGGTTGCTTATTTTTTTTTAACTTACGCGTTGCTCAACAAAATGAATAATATATTATAAAATTAAATCTTTTTTTTTTCAATAATTTTATCATTATTATTCTCATATGCTTTCTTGTGCTAAGTGAAATATTGTTGTGAAATGCCTTTCAACAATGTGCTTTGTTTTGTCTTTTACTGCGGACAGGTGGTTGGTTGGTCGGTCGATCAGTGATCAAAGCGGATTTAATCAGACGAGCATCAATCAATATTAGCAATAAAATTATTCAATAAGCTTTACTGTACTCTCCACTGTACTAGTGATTAATAAATAAATAAATAAATTACAAAGAATAATCATGTACATCTTCTAGTATTTATTATCTGATCCACTTGAGATCCAACTATGCTGTACTAACATTTTCAGTCAGTCAGATTGAGCTGCATAAAAATAACGCTCTGTACAACAACTGTACAACGAATCCCTCGGGTATGATCATTCTGAAAACAGTAATTAATCTCGCTCGCTTACGGAGGACAATTATCATCTGTCCAGCTTAACGTTTTGTCCATCCAAATAGCATATGCCAGCTTGTCTGGTAAATTCGTGGGCAGGTGGTGCCAGTTGGATATCTTACCACACGAATGCAAACAAAAAGTAAAAATTTTTATTCTTCACGATCCAATTCAATCCACTAATAATAATAATAATAAATAAATAAATAAGCGTTAATGTTGAATATTTTGAAAAAGAATAATAAAAAATGTACCTTTAATTGAATAATTAATTAATTTTTGTTTTGAACATTAATTACAGAGCATTGTATACATATAGCCAATGCTTTTTTCTTTTACAACAATTTGATGAATACTAAAAGCGAAATGAAAGCATCGCATTCAAAAAGCTAAAGGTATTATTATTCCAATTTTTCGACTACATTTCAAAAAAGCACTGAGCAACAATTGGATACTGTTGAAAAGAACATACCAATTCCACATGCACAATAAAAACTACCACTAACTACATTCTACAGTTTGTTTGTTTTATATACTGCTATATATTTGTGTCGATTAAATCATCGATTTTGCGATCTTTTTCAATTCTGTCTTGTCTATCTGAAAGAAAATAATAATCATAATAATACATTAATGATATGCAAATTAAAAACGAATCATCAAACTTTATACCCTTTTCGCTATTGTTCGTGGAAATTCATCCATAATTAAAATATGATCAATTGGAGGTAACTGAACAGAAAAAAATTGAAATTAATATTCTGACTGAAAGTTTCAATTATATTTTTTGTTTAAATATAAAACCTTCGCTTCAGAGCAATCGGATCTTATTTTATTGATAACCATGTCTTTGTTCACTTCCACTTTAGGTTTGAGTAGAATGCAAATGCAAAAGTTTTCTCCATTTTTTGCATCCGGTAATTCGATTGCCTTCAAAATTTATGATGATTTCAAAGAAGAAAAGCATACAACAGTAAATATTTATTTCTGTAATCACCTGAACAGATTGAATCCACTGCAAAGTACCGATGTGACGTTCGTACATGTGAGGATAAAGAAGGGTTCCTTTTCTGTTGATCACATCGCTCGTTTTTCCCCAAAGTGAAACGTATCCATCTTTGTCAACAGTAGCTAAATCTCTACAATAAACAAACAACAACAAATTATAATAATTAAAATTTTTTTAAAAAAAATTAATTTTTAAAAATTCAATAAATACTCCGTGTGAATCCAATTTTCTTCTTTCAACCAATTCTTTTCTTCACCATCAACAACATAGCCCAAAAATTTACTGCCAGCCAAAGTGTGAACGCACAGTTCGCCGGTTTCACCAGGACGACAGCGGTTGCCTTGTTGGTCGACAATTTTAATTTCAAAATTCTCATGCGCCTTTCCAACGGATATGGTCATCTTTTGGCAGGGTGCCATTTTTGGAAAAAATATCGGCATACAGCCGGCTTCGGTGAGAAACATTCCACTCTGAAAATCAAAAAATCAAACAGCCACGCACACGATTCATACACATATATATATTTTGCATGAAGCAGAGCAATGATCATAATTGAAATTGAACAACAAAATTTCATACCATGACCGTTTTGATGTTGGTCTTTTTCAACAATGACAACAATTCTTGAGAAAATTGATCACTAGCAAAACAGGCTGAAGTGAATATTAAAAATTTATACAAATTAAAATTGAATCAAATGAAACAAACAATCCTCGCCTGAAATTAATGTTGTAAGATTGTACTTGTTCAAATCGGACAATCTCAACATGAGAGACAATGCAGTTGGACTGGTCAAAATACAAGTGCATCTAAATAAATAAATAAATAAATAAATTGTTTGTTTGTTTCTTCTTTTTAAAAATTATATTCATTAAAAATAACCCTTCGGATTCAATGGCACGCCACACATCCGCTGGAAGAGGTTGTTCGGCTGGATACACTACTTTGCTACCGAACAGAGCATTGCTCAACAGTGCAATGCACATTGCTGGTCCACGAAATATTGGAAACACGCAACAAACAATTTCAGCCTGAAATATATTAAATTCCATTTTTTTTCTCTCTCTCTCTCTTTCCAGATTATAATCAATTTCACAGCAAACATCAGCATGTGCAGCTCAGAACTTGCGTACGCATTTCAAAATTTAATTAAATGCGCTATAAGCATGATGCTTTTGTACAATACATCAAAAACAATATGAATAAAATCATCATGATGGAAGAGAAGATTCTTTTTTTCAATTGCATACTTTTGCTTTGTTTTGCATTTCAAGTTTGAAAATCAAATTCATTAGTAAAAGCGAACAAACACACATACATGCACACAGCAAACAAGAGGATGCAAAAAAATTGGATCTTTTATTTGTTAATTGCATAACAATAATGTTGTTGTTGTTGTTGTTGTCAAGAAAAATTATTAGTAATGGTAAAAAAATTGATTGCATGTTGCTGCTCACCGGATCCGTCAAGCCGAGCTCAGAGCCAACAATCAGGCAAGATTTCAAAAGTTGATAATGCGTCAATTGTACCGCTTTTGGCTTGCCATGAACCTTCTAAACAACAAATCAAACCAGTGAACAATTATTTTTCCAATTGATCTTAAAACATATATGCATATATATATATCATGTTGAATCATACTGAAGTGAGCAAAATTGCCGCCAAGTCGTCGGCTCCTGGCTTGCATTGCACTTCAACAACTTCGTTCACTGAATTCCACACTTCTGACAACGAATAAGCTGCCCTGAGAGCAGATAAACAAATAAAAAATAAACAAACAAACAAACAAAAAACCAACTTGATGTTGATCTGTCCCGGTCCGGCGACAAAGACGTGCGTCAAAGATGGCGACGAGAGGCAACCATTACCTTCATCCGAACTGGACAACAGCTTCGGTATCAGATGAGCTAAATTGGAGAAATACTTTTCCGACTTTTCGGTCATGTAAAACACCACAGCTTTGCATTGAATCTAAATTGGACAGAAAAAGGAAATGAACAACCCGGTTCTCGATGTCCAAGTTCAGAAAATGAGAACCAAAGCAGAAGACCATCGCATACCGTGTTGATCAGTTCAAGCAACGAGAGGCGGTCTTTGAGAAGCATCGGGCTGGCCAGGGTGAACACCAGGCCCGCTCTGGAGGCGGCGAACACCGACACCGCCAGATCGCTGCAGTTAAAGCCGACCAGAAGAATCCGCTCAGAGGGCTTCAAGCCGACGCCCAAAAATCCCGAAGCCAGCTTGCAGACCGCCTGGTTCAATTTGCCGAACGTCCATCGTTTTCCTTCTTCAACGAAAACCATCGCCTCACGGTCGGCATGGGCGGCGCAGTTCACCTCCAACGCCTCGGCCAAACTTTCCAATCGTTGTTGTTCACTGTTCCAACTATCACTGCTCATCTCCAACAAACAAACAAACAAACAAACAAAAATAACAACAACAACAACAACGAGTATAAACAAACAAACAAGTACACTGCTGTTTTATCAATGTTGGTAATTAAACCAAGAAAAACAACAAACATCAACAACAACAACAACAACAACGACAACAACAACAGCAACAACAACACTTGTCACCACCACAACAAGCGGTTGACTAGAATAGAGAATGAGATTTTATTAAAAAAATTTTTTTTTGTTTATTCAAACAATTAATTTAAAAAAAGAAAAAGAAAATATATCTCACTGCATTGCCACATTTCAACAACAGTATGTGAATGAAACAAAAAACAACTGCATGAAAAAAACATTTTACCTCTTTTTGCATGTCGAGCAGCAACGAGCAAACAAATAATAACAAGAAAAAACAAAATCCACCTAGTATATATAATATATGTATAAATTTTTTTTTCTCTCTTCTTCAATGAGTGAATTGAAAATGCCCAATATGAGAACATTGTTTTTCTTCTGATTTTGAAAAGCATTAAAAATAATTAATTAATTTGATGAATAATAATCTTCTGCTCTGCTAATTGAGATTAACTTGAGTCGAATTCGGAACAGACGAGTGGACGTCTTTCAAATAATGCTGACACTCGCATTCAGTTGAACAACTGGTCGATGATCCATTGCTGCCGCCGCTACTACTACTACTACTACTACTACTACTATTATTGCTGCAGTCGGATGCTGATGAAGACGTTGTTGTTGCTGTGCTTGCTATGGACAAAGCATCATCCCTGATACTGTGCACTGCCGATGCACTACTAGTGCTGTTGCAGCAGTTGGCTGCAGCTTGCAATTCACCAACGCTGCCGACTTCCTCTTCACTGGGCTTTCTGGAATTGGACCATTGAAACGTCTGAGTCGGCGAGAACAGTTCAGGCAAGCTTCGACGTCCGGCACCGTTGTGCCCTTGGGCGGGACACCGGTGCGAGTGCACAGACGGTTCCACCGCGGGTTGTTGACGCCCGCTCGACGACGGGTAGGGCGGTGGCGGACCGTTGAAATAATGCGGCATCCTGGCGATGGCTGAAGCAGTCAACAAGGGCGGTGGCTGGGCAACCGTGGCTGAGTACGGAGGCGGCGGATCATTGTAATGCACTGCTGCTGGAGCCGCGTTCGGACGACGTTCGAAAATGGTTCTCGACGTTGGAAGAGGTGGAGCAGGAGGAGGAGGAGGACAAGCAACACAAGAACGATCGAACGATTCACGAAACGGCTGAAAATTTCCATCCCCAGAATGACATCCTCAAATGGGAAATTTTTTTTTCTCAATATTAATAATATAATT
Organism: Trichinella papuae; assembly: GCA_001447755.1. NCBI lineage: Eukaryota > Metazoa > Nematoda > Enoplea > Trichinellida > Trichinellidae > Trichinella > Trichinella papuae. The sequence goes on along the minus strand of JYDO01000016.1, from coordinate 70,825 downwards.
TCAAATTAAATTCAAACATAACTACAACAATCGATCAATAATGTTAAAAGCCCCAACTGAACAAACATCGAACTGAAAAAAAGCATTCTTTTGCAAATATGAAATTATCCTCTTTGGTTGCAATAAAATGGCCTTGAAAATATACTTGCAAAGCAAAGGTTAATGACTGCAAACTGTACTGTACTGACTGTTCCATTTGTCGAGTGAAAAAAGCGTAAAGGTAATAAAATTGACATGAAACACAAAAAACTACTTTTCACCTTGCAGCAAGCAAGCAGTTCAAGAATCATCGCAAAATTGAAAAATCATTCGAAAAAATTTAAAAAAAGAAATTTGCAAATATCTTGAAATTCACAAGTGAAAAAAATAAATACAAATAGCTAAACATGGCTTACGCCTGACAGTGATCAGGAGACGTTTCCTGCGTAGACGATGCAGCATGAAAAACACTGTCGAAACTATTATGAGAAAAGTTATGGTCATGCCCCCGAGTTTCAACGACGCACTGGCATGATCAACAGGAGTGCCTGCAAAAAAATATATATAATAAATAACGAAATCACAAAGTTGAAATCTGATGATACCTAAAATAACTGATGGCGTGCACACATCACAACAATTTCTCGGATCTTTATGCACAATTCCGTCACATTTGATTGGATTACATCCCATCTATAAAGTAAAATTAAAAGAAAAACGTTTCTACTACTACTATTTCATGTTATCTTTATTCAAAAATAGCATTTTTATTATCAACAAATTTATTTCGCACCAACTGCTACTAAATATATTATCTGCATGCTTAAGTAAACAACAGCTTCAACAAACAGCAAAAGAAATCATCTGTCAAATTGGAGTAGCATATTAACAGCGAAAACGAAATATTTCTTTTCAAATTTTAAAAACCGTTAAAGTTAGTAATTTGCAAGAAAAAAGTCATAAATTTATTCAAATTTCTACCGACGGCAATTGAAATCAATATTCAACTAAAATGTTTGAAAAAAATACATCTATAGATAGATGCGTGGGAAAATTAATTTTTCTTAAAATAGAAATCTCTTTATATATATTATTTGTATTCATCATATTATTGGCAAGAAATGTTTGATAAAAGATGCACAAATTATGAAATAAAACTGGGCAATGATTGTCATATTCCAAATAATTTAAAATTTTGATGAACATTCACAATTGAAAATTATGATGCAGAAAGTTCGTCCAACAAACACTAAACAGTTCATTGTACTGAAAAAAAAACATTTCACACTTGCAAAAAATAACATAATTTACCAATTTTCTATTCAAACAACTATATAATACATTAAAAATGCTTTATAAAAATTAAAATTCTTGGAAAATATCTATGCAATAGATTGCCATGTCATAAATCAGGCAAGGAAACTGCAGTGATACACGTTAAATGAAACACGAGAAAATATTGATAGAAAACACCAATTTTTAAACTAAGGAAAATTGCAAGTTTTAGTGTGGAAGCATATTTCACTACATATTTCTTGCTTGATTAAACTATGAAAAAGAAATTTCGTACTTCCAATAAAAAAAAAACAAATTTGGCTGAAAAATTAGAATCTATATACTATTAACATAATTGAATTTTCAATAAACTTTATGTGAACATAAAATCAGAGCTGCGCGCAACAACAAATTCTAATGTTCAACCAGATTTACATCAAAAGCAAATTCACTGCACAGTTCAAGCAAATAAAATTCACAATTCAAATGTAAATTTACATTTTACATTTACGAAAGTCAATTTTACACTGCAGCTTAAGAAAAGAACTAAATATAGCTGTATCAAATAAAAGTTATTTTAACAAAAATCCATTACCATGGTTCACCAAAATTAAACATTTGTTAAAGCTATTAAATAGAATAAAGAATTACCATGATTCGTCAAAACAAACAGTTATTAAAACTATTAAGTAGAATAAAGAACAAGAAAATACTTGTTTGCAAAATCGCTCCGTTTTGTTGCACATGCAAAGTAGACAATTATCAGTCATGTAATATTCGCCAAATGGAACTATTTTTTGCTCGATAAAATCAAAGCAGCCATGAGAGTCCAATTCCACACTGTTTCCAACTTGCGTTTCATTTCGTTCATTGCTCATAACCATGTTTTCAACTGATTTTTGCTTATCACTGAAATAATCTGTCTCAAAACGCTGACTAAAGATTGTCATAAGCAATGCGAACGCTTACCTCATCAACAATAAAACAAGCAAATTCGTTAACTGATGTGCTGCTTCTCGTTAATAAACTAGATGGAGTTGGAGGATAAACTAGATGGAGTTTGAGGAATTCCCTAAAACAATCCATAAATCATAAAAATTAGAACTGAAATTCAACATAACTTTAAAAAGTTTAAACACATCATACACGTCAAAAAGCTAAACTGTTGAAGATCACCAACACACATGAGCATAAATGAACAACTAATGGCACACTTATGACAAACAAATGACAGTAAGATGATAAGCAGGTTATCTTATCAAATAAATGAATTTTTTAAATTACGAATAAAATTAATTTTTGAACAGAATTCAACGTATTCATATTTGTTTATTTTTAAGTATATAATTCAGTAAAGCTTTTATCTTAAATTTTTTGCTGGCGTAATTTATAAGAAGGGAATTTTATGGATAAACAAAGAATTACTTAATCAATGACATCACTGGAAAGTGTAAAATGCTATATAATGCTGCAAATAATTTAAAATTGTTAAATTCTCACAAAAAATATTTACGATTTATTTATATGAGCTTCAAATAATTGTACGTACGAATCAAACAGCTGATTCGAGGAAAAAGTAATTTAGCAGAATTCAGAATAATTTTTTAAATTACTTTTTTTATTAATAGACCAATTTTTTCTCTTTTTTTGTATTTAATATTATGTATTTATGGTTTAATCAGACTTATATTTTTGAGCAAATCAATCAACTGTATGCAATGACGTCATCAGTGATGCATTATTAGTCTTGTGGACAATTTAAAAACTGTCTGATGATGATTATTTATGAATCGGTCCAACTGCGTATCATACGTCAAAGCTTTTTAATGTCTACATATTTGCAACACGTTGATTGAAATCTGATTGTAAGTAGAAGTTTTATACCTGCTGAATAAATAGTTTTTAATTTTTTATTCATTCAGTACCTTTCAGTAATATTTAATTTATGCATTGACATTTAAATATATGAATACTTAGAAATATCCAATATATGACTGCTATAAACCCAAGCCAAGCTTTTTTTAATTTGAATTGAACTTTTTTTTATTTCTTTTGATTTGGTTGATACGAACTGTAATTATTTTTTTAATCTAAATTAAATCGAATAATTTTCTAAATGCTTTATCAAAAAGGAAAAATGAGAACATAAATATGGAGTAGATTTTAATGCAGACAAATATCAAATAGACAAAAACCAATAAATAAATATATATTTATGAACTGAATATTTGAAACAGTATTAACATGCTTTCATCAGTCCATGTTTGAATTCTTCACTAGACTGGTAAAAAATATTAATTATATAAACGCCATGCATACTAGAATTACGAAAATAATGTAATTTTGAAAATGAAATTTATCATTGAATGCAGTTTATTTTATAATATAATAAAACATTGTTACATGATTGGAAATTCACAATGAAAGTTATTTGATAAATTTGATTTGCCATAGAGTCAGGCAACAGAATAATGCATAAGAGAAAATATGAACATTTTCAAATTTAAACATTAAATAGAACAATAATAGCTGTTGTCAATTCTCATATAAATTGTCCGTATTAAAATTCACAGCAGTTAAATGTGAAAACGTTTTTCAGGAAATTGAAATCGTCAACAATAAAGTAACGTCAGAATAATTAACAATAAGCTGAAAAACAGTGATTATACTTTTTATAGCTTGTAAAACTTTCTCAACAATGATAAATTTTCTTCAAAAGCCTTTTCATTTTACTGTAAAAAATTTTTGCAACTATACAACATACAGTGCGTCACAGTGTTAACATTAATACATTTTCCCGATTTTTGATATTGTTTTGCAAACATTTAAATTTTCTTATACCACGCGTTCCAAAAATATTCACACTAAAATCAACAACAAGCGTGATAATTAAGCAGATATAAAAATTTCACACATCGAAAACACACTTCTTCACATTAGACAAGCACGGGTTCTGGCAATGAAATCAACCTGATTTTCATTGTTTATTCAAATCGAACATCAAATTACAAGTTTTTCTTGTATGTCCATCCAGGAAATTACTTCTTAGACAGCTTAAACAATGTAAAACATTCTTCTTCCTTCTCCACCTGCCAATGCTTTCAAATAATTGATAAAATATTTTAAAATTTGCATACTATTTTTTTTCTAATTTTTAATTTCAAATTTCATCCGCAACTTTCATTCAATTTAATTATGAACAAGAAGCCCAACAAGTGCTCGTTTATTTAAACGATCTCGCAAGCAACATAATACGAGAAAGCATTTGGAAACTTTTTTTATTCGACGCATAAAAAGTAAAACATTTACTTTTAACACGCCAAAGTGTAACATTTCAAGAAAAATTTGTTTCAATAACATGGAATTTTTAAACATACACAAATACAGTATGATTAAAAATCAAAAGTATTAAAATTCTTACTGTTTGCTTAAAGTTTAACATTTTTAAGTAAACAATTTCATCAACATTCCACCAAGTGTCACGTTCACAAATGAACTAACAACAGCTTAGAAATAATAATGTATATACAAATCAATAATGCATCATTATTGCTTTCGGTGAAACAACGAGAAAATTGTTTATTATGAGAAAAAAAAAGTGCTTCCACTGAAAACGTTATCTAAATAAAGAATGAAATTGAATAAAATAGAACTGATACAGTTGAATTTGTTTTCGCTGTATGGAAAGCGTAAATTTTGATGAGCACAATTATCAATCACATTTGAACTGATGCGCATCGCTTCAGACAACAAAACAAACAGTTCGTGCAAGGAATAAAGAAAAACAGGCCAGCAATGATGTTTCAGAATTCAATAGCTGTTTCCTGTATTGGAGAAAAGCACAACACGTTGTAAGAATAACATTCGCTAATTACAGATTAACAAGCATCAAGCTATAATTAGCCAGAAAAGAAATAACAGAGCCATCCAAAACAGCATGCGAGATAAAAACTGTTCTTCTTCGCGTGGAATGGCATTGTTTGTATTTCCTGAAAAGATTTTATGAACTTAACAGATTCCGTTTTAAAAAAAAATCTTGCTTACCATTATGAGGATGGCGCACTTCGCCCAAGTTAAATGTAGATGTTAAAAACGTAAATGGAAATGCGCCAATGCCCAACGATAATTGAAATCCGCCAGCGTGCTCTCCACCAAAATTAAAACCCGGAAACCCCTACAAAAACGTACTGCACATTGTTGATGTCATCAATCATTAAAACAACAGTCTACAGTTCTAAATGATTCAGAGCGTTGTCCAGCTGGTCGAGGCGGAACTTTTTCACGAGGATCGCAACCGGAACCACCTCTTCCATAAAGAGGAATAACTTTTTCCTTGCTTATGGACGACTTGCAGACAGGACATATCGGATTGGCAGGGCGTGTTTCAAACCACTGGTGTAAACAAGACCAGCTTTACGTGAAAAATGAAACTCAAGCAACACAATTTATTACATGAAAAATATTGCAACCCTACCAGAACAGATGACCACACATACTGATAACCGCTTCACGTGCAGTTTCAAGACATATGTTGCATTCGAATGCCGAATTAGCTGCATTTTCTTCAGCTGATGATGGCTTATTAGTTCTTCCTTCTCTATTTTCATCATTATCATCACCGCCACAATTACTGCAACCGGCATTCGTGCCACTGACTTGTTCTACTCCTTTACTTTCCATGATTTTGTGAATTTATCTATAAAATTTATGTAAACAATATTCTTATAAAATTCAAAGTAAACAGCTTTCATCATACCTCGTTAAATTAAATGACTATTATGTTCTATACTACGGCCACGGCTAGTTGAAATGCGCATCACGAAGCTTCTGTTATTCTAAAATAACTTTAACTTAAAACATGCAGATAAATAACAATAGCAAATACCTTTAAAATAAGGTCAATAAATGCTCGTCATTTGAAAGCTCAACTACAGTTTATATTACAGTATGAAAAAAATAATAAAGTATTTTTTACTAGATATGACGTAGTCTTTTCTTAAACAAATAAAATGAATTAACTGAATAATGAATATGTGAATTTCATTTTGAAATTAAGATTAAAATATAATTATATCAATATTTTTATCTGTTTACATATATTTTTTGAAACAAGTGAAAAAACTAGAATTACTTGAATAATAAATATGTTAATTTTTTTTGAAATTACGATAAACATAAATTCTAAACATTATATTTGTCCTTTTATTTGTTAATATTTATATTTATGCATGTTTTTGAAGCCATTGAGGGGACTCATTAAAATATGTTCAGGTTCTTTTTAAATTTTAAACTGCTAAATTAAAATGTTTCATTCCACTTTCAAAAGCATCAAAAAAGGTTTATAAGTTTCTGTATCTTAAATAAATTTTTTTTCGATACAGCATATTTTAGTATTCTTCTGTTTAAATATTTTTCATAATTTTTATACACAAAATTAAACATTTGTTTTGTTATTTACGTATTTACACGTGCGTATTTAATATAACGCACAATAACAGAATTATACGATGTTATATGTAAAATTTTCAATCACATTTCTGTCATCTGATTTCAACAACTGATTAACTAAACGAAAAACCTGAAAAAGTTGATGCATTAATCTAAATAAAAGTATATCATCAGTTTGAAACATGACTGCTTTAATAACGAACGAACAAATAACAAAACTAGCAGATTGAATAATTATTCCAAACCCATGATATAATAGATGCCTCTAATTAAAAATACTAGAATAGGGTTCCAGGCAACAAGATAACGCACAAAATCTAACACATACACAAGAGCAGCTTCTGTTTTTTCCCATCTGAAATATTAAGCATATTAAATTAGAATTAATTAAACAAATAAAACTGAAATAAATTCATCTAAAAACTTACGGATTTGTAAAAAATTCCTTTAAATGGACTTTCTCTTTACAATAAGGACAAATTTCATTTTTTCCTACAATGCACCAACCTCGGATGCAAAATTCGTGAAATCTAAAGAATTAAAAATTAAATTTACTAAAAACCATATATAATGTACATTTACAAAATACTGCTTACGTATGACCACAAGACAAGCTATAAAGCTGTTCAAGTTTTCTTTCATTACCATCTGAAGAGATCTTGCTACCGCATACAGCGCACATATCACTTTCCAGAGTGCGTCTCGGAAGTCCATCAACACTGTAGTACTGAACATAAATACTGCAGTTAATACTGGAAAATTTTAAAAAGGAAAAAACTAACCCCTATGTGAGCCGCCATGGTATTGCTGCAAATTTCAGCAAAATCACGGTTAAGAACACCATAATAAATACCATAAAATAGACAGAGAATTCCAAAATTGAACAAATCGTCAAATTTGATGTTCAAAAAAATACCAATGCCAAACAAGGTCAATATTATCACAACATAGCCAAGAAAACCCAAGAAAGAACACAATTTATGAATAAACAAGAACCACTTATAAACTAATCTAGAAATTTTGAAAAATATTAAACATTAAATATAAACGTTTATTTTAACCTTGGAATACTGCCGGCAATGTGTTTCTGCATCGCTTTCGAAGTAATAAAAAGTGTCATACTTGTAAATACCAACCAACTGATGATAAAACGCCAAAATCCTCGCCATAAAGACAAAGCAAAAGGAATTGTCCACATTGAAAATAATGTAAACCTCTGAAATTAATATTATCAAAGTTATATAATTATCAGCTGCCTTTGAAACTTACATTGTAAGATTTGTTGTACCTCTTCTTCCATTCAAACAATAAATACTGAGCTATCATTACACCCAAAAACGCAATGCAAACAATCAACGCATGCTTATCTTCATGGCCCTTATGTTTTAAAAGAAAGCGAGCATGTTTAATCCTGAAAATGCATAATGCTTCAAAATATAAAAAATTAAACAACAATTTGCTTTTATGAATTTAAAATCAAATCAATCATACTTGAGCTGAAGCGCTTCATCTAATCCTTTCAATTGCTCGGAAGTATAATTCTGCAATAATTCAGAAATAAAACTTTGAATAACATGTAAAGTCTATTACTTCATATTTCTTTGCCAAAGCTAAGTGAACATCCATTTTTCCACTTCCGCTGTATAAAAATACTAACTACGTAGATATCTTATAAAATAACAGTCAATCTAAAAACAACTTATATTATATACATTCTTGCATATGTATAGAAAATGTAAAAAATGAACATTAACAATAAAAACAATAATACACATTTTCACAGCACAGAAATCAGCAGAAAAAATAACGATAAGAAAAACCAAAGTTTAAAAAGATAACTTTTCTGTAAAGTAGAAAGTTTTTTGTAACTGTTAAAAAATATCTCATGTTTAAAAGAACGTTAAAAGTCATAAAAACTATTCAAAATATTCAATCAAAATTTAAAATTCCATATTATAATATTACATTCGATTATTCTGAAAAAAGATCAATTAATGGCGTAACTTAAAAAAATCTATAAGGTCAATAATGAAAAATATACGTATTCAAATTTAGAATCAAAATAAATAAACAAAAATTAAAAAATAAAGAATTTAATAATACAAAGAATATCATACATAAATACAAAAAATTGGAAGTGTATTCTGTAATTTATTGAAAATTAAGCATGAATTGAAATACAACGCAAGAAATACATTTTGCACGACCATAATTTATAAAAATCAGTGAAAAGTAATTTAAAAAAAGTTAAATTTTATAAAACAAATTGTTGCAGTTATAAATATCTAACTTAAATAAATATCATAGCAAACTACTTATCTACGGATTTGATTTCTCATTTGTACAATTGGAATTTTTACATTGCTTATGTTGAACAGTACAAATTATATCAGACTTCTTCGTCAGCAAAAATTTCGAAAACATCCGTTATTCAGAACAATCTAATTTTATTCAATAATCTACTAAACATAATAAAATAAAACAATCTTTAAATTCACAAATTTCCTTCATATCATCATAAAAGTGTTCATTTCTTTGCTAGTCGATTCCAACTGGATTGCCTGCTAATCAAAAAAAAAAAAAGAAAATTAAAAAGAAAAAAATATAATAAAAAATTCTACATCATACTGAATGTTCACTACACTGTTCACGGACGCTGAACTCCACGACTGTCCAAAAGACTAAATTACAAAAATGGAGTGTAAAAAAATTTTTAAACAAAACCTTTCACTGCTCACCACGTTATTAACATCGTTCGACGAATACTGGTGGTTAGAAAAATATCTGTTTGTAGATACCACTGTTTCTGCAAAAAATTAAACATTTAAAGCAATGCTGATGTAAAATGAAATCTTCATTTACATATTAGTAAATCACTTTTACAAACCTTCCTGTAAATAACTGTCAGTTGTATGTTTTGCTTCAACAGAAAAATTAACATCTTGTTGACAATCGACGCCACCGCCACGTCTCCGTTTCTCCGGAGGTCGGAGCGCCTTTCCCTCTTGATTATACCTGGCAACAATACGTTCCGCATCTTTTACTTGCAGTTCAACAAATTCAATATCCGTAAACTGACCATCTCTCATAGTTGGAAGTGAAAAACCGGCTGCATATACAACAACATTGAGACTAATTAATTCATGATAAAATTTCAAATAATAAAACCTTTCATTTCTAATAAAGCATCTGCAGGAACTTGAGTGGTGCCATTCTTGGACTGATGCATCAGACGCCTGGCATATTCTTCTTCGGATGGCACGATAACGATCGCTTTTCTTTGAAAATCACGAAAAGCTGCCAATTTTCGCTTACGAGCAACCGAAAACACGTTCGTCTGAAAACAAAACCAATCAAAAGTTTAAATAATAATAAATGCATATGTATATTTATATTTTTTAACCGCATCAATGATATAATTTCGCTTCTTCTTGCACGCCATCTGTAAAAGCTTCCTGTAACATTTGGCCGCGGTACCCATCACAATATCCCAACGACCTTGATGAAATTTGAAACGGGCAGTGCCTTGAATCTAAACAAAGTTATACTAATAATTAATCAGAAAATGAAAAGCAAAATAAAATCAGTTTTCCATATAAGTACGCTCATCTGCTCTAATGCATGACTGGGACTCAGCAGCCACCATCGTTCTTCCGGATGGCCAGACAAATAATCGCGCACCCAGTGAGATTTCCCACATCCAGGAAGACCAATCATCATCACAACCTTAGACATGAATTACTGATATCAAAATGCTGATAAAACAAAAGTATAATATAAAACATTTACCACGCATTCTTCTTTTGATTTCATTGGCAACGGACCCCGGATACGATTTCCGTACGGCACATCATTTATAAATACATATTCTTCTGGAAGCGGAAACCAAGGTTCAGCCTAAATGTATTCAAATCTTTCAGATAAGTGAAACATTAAAATAAGTTCAGTTGAAACTTACTTGTTGGCCAAAATTAATGTGAAATTTCACATTTTTTGTAGTAAACGCAGGAAATAACGGTCGTCTTTGTGAGAAAGCTTCAACAGGAAAGCGAAATGCTATCCCGACTAGTGTACCGTTTAAACAGAATGAAACAGTGCCTTCAGAGAAATTCACCAAACATGTGATCACATCAGTTGGTGAATATCTGCGTCCCCAATTTTCAAAATACTTCTCTGTTGCCACTTTACCATTTGAACAATAAGCATAACTATAAGTAGTTTCACCTAGACGCATTTCTGATGTGTCCACACTCCAACCCAAACGCAGCTCATGTGCATCCTCTTCTTCTCTGTATTCATTACCACTTAGATCAACATTTTCCAAAATCTATTCAAAGTAAAGTTCATTTAATACTGTTTTCATGCTTTGTTCAAAAAATAAAAGAATTTTTACAAAAATTTTGTTCAAAAAAAAAAAAATACCTGAACTTCAAAAGCAACGCATCCATTGTAGACACCGTAGGTTGCACGCCCACTAGCTAGCATATGAACAAACCCTTCCTCATTATAAGGTGAAACAATAAATGGTTCTTTGGCCATAACTTTCATGTTTAAATCACGATTATCTGAAAAAAAAACAAAAATATAACCATTGTCACCATAAAACCTTGCAGTATTACAAAACAAATTATTGAATTCAGATATCTGTTCAACCTTCATAAATTTGGCTACTTAAAATAACCTTCCGTCCAAAGTTTATCATCATCAAGCAATTTATCAAAGAAATATTAAAATAAAAAATTCTTACTTGGATCAATAAACACTTGAGTTTCATCACAGTTTTCCAAATCAAACTCATTTGCAAATTCAGCCGTAACTTCATCATCGTCACTAAAATAAAAATAATTAATAAATTAGATTATAGCGTAATAATGACAATTGGCTTACAAAAGCAAAAATACATTTAACTTTTCAAAACTTTTCAATAGACAGATATTAGTCTGATAAAAATTTTGCAAAACAACGCTGACAGTAATGCAAAATAAAACAACAGTGCATATATAAACCTACCCTAAACTGTTTTCCTTCGAATAATGTAGCCGTTTTTCATCATCTTTCCACGAATCTTTGTTAACTGCAATTGTTTCAGATGTTTCCGAATCATCTAAAATTGAATTGTTGATGCATATTAAAATATTAAGCTTTCCCTGTGTATCAAAATTATCTATAACTATATTATACATTACCTGATTCATGATTATTTTTCAAATTTGCGTTAATTAAAATAAATTCCTCAATAAATCTTCGCTGAGCATCTTCGTCTAATTTTTCTTCACCATTATACGCTTCCGACTTTGATGTACTGCCATTATCAGAATCGCTATCACTGCTCGAGGATTCTATCTCTGCATCGGTTACTTCATCAGTATCACACGAACTATCATTGTCTTTTTTTTCTTCTTCTACAGTTTTGCATTCGGAATTTTCATTTGATAATTTCATTTAAAATAATTACGAAGGAGTTTAAAATTGAAATTAAATTCAGAAAAAAAAGTGGCAGAATAAACTTTCTCGAAAGAAGAAACTGTAACAATTGTACTGCAGGTTTTAATTCATACGATAATAGTATATAAACAAAATGAAAAACATTTGTATATTTTATATTTTAAATAATTTTATTGATATATTTTTATTTTTAAATTTTATTTTAAGTAAAAAATTATTTTTTATCGTAATTGTAAAATTAACATAAAACATGCATTTCTTCTAAGTACTGTAGCAGTATGTAATTCATTTGCAAAGCTGTACGTTGTTGGTAATTTATTTAATTCAAGAGTTTATGGTATTTTAAACAAAAGTAAGAAGTTTACTGAGTTTTTATACACTGAAGTACTGTATTCTTCCAGGCGATTTAGCTAGAGCAATGTATGTAAATTAATTGTTAATATTGAATAAATGCAGTGACATAATTTTTAAAATTAGTTCATCACTTGTAGAAATGAACGCTTCTGAATGATAAATGGTGCATTATTTCGTTGCATAAATGGTTTTATTCTGTTTCTGTCTTGTGTTTATGCTACATTTTGGTTAAAATCTGTATATTAATACATTTTTGCATCAGATTTTATCATCGTCGTTTCTTTTATCATCGAATGTTGTTTACGAATAGTGTTGTTAGAATTGTAGAAAGCATGAAAAAAGTTGCAACATGTTGAATTCTCTAATGCTGGACATTATATTCAAACTTTTTATAAATGTAAATATTTTATTTTAATTTTTTTTACAAGTTTTAAGAAAGATTTTAAATTATAATTGCGTACTCGAAATTATGTGATATAATTTGAAACTATCAACTTGAAATTTATATTAATTATTATTTGTATTATATGAACTAAATCTTTTCGTATTGTATTGTTAAGAATATAATGTTTTCTTTTTATTATTTAGATGAAAGAAACGAGTGAATCCGTGTCTGGTGTCGAGACTGAGGCAAATCCAACTGTGGACTACTCTGACTCTAGTGATGAGGAAGATTTTCGCAACACTATTGGCAATGTGCCTCTTCATTGGTACGACGCATATGATCACATTGGATATAGTTTAGATGGTCTTCGAATACCGAAAATAAGTAAAAAAGAAGATGATATTGATGAGTTTTTGGCACAGATGGAAGATCCGAATTACTGGCGTACAGTTACTGATCCGCAGACGGGCGGAAAAGTAGTTCTTGGCGATGATGCTATAGATGTAATACAGAATATTCAGAAAGCTCGGTATCCAAATTCAGATTATGATCCTTATCCACGGTATGTTGACTTTTTTACCGGTGAAACTGCGACAATGCCAGTTTGCGATACTTCGCTCACCAAGCGCAGTTTTATTCCTTCGAAACTTGAACAACAAAAAGTGCGTCTCCTTGTTAAAGCAATAAAGGCACGGAAAAGGTTGAAGGAAAAAATGGGGAAAAAGCCGTCCAAGCGAGCGTTTTACGATTTGTGGGAAGACGAAACGCCGAAGCCGTTGTCCAGATCGCAGCAGTGGAGATTGAAAATGCATTTGCCTGCACCGAAAATGAAACTGCCTGACCACGCAGAATCATACAATCCTCCAGCTGAGTATTTATTTACGGACAAAGAGCGCAAAGAGTGGGAAGAACAAGATGAATACGAAAGACGATTGGATTTTATACCGAAAAAATATTCCAGTTTGAGATTAGTGCCTGCTTACAATAAGTACTTGAAAGATAGGTATAGGCGATGCTTAGATTTATACCGGGCGCCGAGGAAGAAGAAGATGCGTCTGAACGTGGATCCTAATGATCTGTTACCACAATTGCCCAAGCCAAGCGATTTGAAACCTTTCCCTACCCAACTTTCCATAGTTTACACTGGTCATCAAGGACCAGTGAGAGCCGTGGATGTGGAAGCTGGTGGACGGTATTTGGCATCCGGAGGGGATGATTGTACTGTTCGCATTTGGGAAGTGTCTACGGGCCGTTGTTTGCAGGTGAAAAAATGCGCAGAACCAGTGCACGGAATTGTCTGGTATCCTGGTGGTAAGTTGACATTGTTGGCTGTGGCTTCTGGTACGCGACTATTGTTCATCAATGCCGGCGTGGGCAATAAACAGAAAGTGGCCGACACGGACACATTTGTGGATCATCTTTGGAAAAATTTTTCTAAAGATACCGACTGGCAACTGCCCTCTGACGAGCAGGATTGTTTCTTGTTAGCGATAAATCATGGTAAAACAATATCGCAAGTGATTTGGCACGTCTCCGGCGACTATCTGGCCACTTTAGCACCCGGCTCTGGAAGTAGCAGCATTCTTGTTCATCATTTGGGAACGTTGAAAACGCAAATTCCATTTTCAAAGACCAAAGGTCAGCCTAGACGAATATTGTTCCATCCGACCAGGCCGCAATTGTACGTTGCCAGTTCTCGTTATTTGCGTGTTTTCAACTTGGTGAAGCAGATTTTGACAAAAAAGATAACCACTTCCGTATCTTGCATAACCGGCATGGCAATACATCCTAAAGGTGATGATACTGTGATCGGCGGCATGGACGGTCGGTTGAACTGGTATGACATGGACAATACGGTCAAACCGTGCAAAGTGTTCCGCTATCATGACAGTTGCGTGCGAGCAGTCGCTTGTCATGGTCGATATCCATTGTTTGCTAGCGTGTCCGACGATGCCACTGCCAAAATTTTCCACTGCACCGTTTATAATGATTACGACAAAATGCCGTTGATTGTTCCGTTGAAAATATTGCGAAGTCATAAAAAAGTGGAAACAGTTGGCTCCATACTCGACTGCACCTTTCACACTACCCAGCCGTGGTTGTTCACCAGCGGTGCCGACGGGGTTGTTTGTTTGTTTACGTGAATTCTGTTTTCCTTATTATTTGTTTACCATATTAGTAAAAAAAACGATATTTCGCGTACTGCAATCGTTATTTCACAAAACGTTCCTATACGTTCGGTGTTATTTTGTTGCTATTTTTTACTGATATGTTTTAAGCTTTTTATAAGCTGCTTTCAGTTGTTTGTTGGTCAGTATGACAACTGCCGTAGAGTCCAACAAAGGGGTAAAATCACCATTGAGTTTGTTGCATGAGATTTGTGGAAAAAGAGGACTAACACCAGTGTACGAGCTACTTACTTCACAAGGGCAGGTAAGCGTTGGGTTTTCATTTATTTATTTATTTATTTTAATATTTTAATTATATTCTATCAGGGAAGTGATTCAATGTTTGTTTATCGACTATGCATCGATAGTGTTGTTGCTACTGGTAAAGGGAAAAGCAAAAAAATAGCCAAACAGAATGCTGCTTTAAATTGGTTGATGATGATCGTTGAACAAGGCAATCATCGTGATTGGGGCATTTCAGGGCAAACACCTGCAGAAGCTAAACAATTCCTGTGAGTTTTTATATTTGTATATATATTTTTTTTAAAAAATATTTCAAATGTTCATATAATGTCAATATTGTGTGAATAATTTGAATAATAATCAGTGTACGACTGGTTGCTCACAAAGATGACGAACAAGGTGGTTTGAACAGCGATGGCAGTGCAAAGCCTAACTCTGCCTGCGTGAATGTACTGCAACAGTACTGTGTTCAAAAGCATTATTTGAGACCAGTGTTTACAGAAGAAGGAATGTGCGGTGCACAGCATGATCAAACTTTTTTTGTTTCAGTTGAATTGGGAGATTATAAAAAAACAGGTATGCAAATTGACTGTTGTTGTGGATAGTGTTTTCAAATTTGCACATGAGCAGATGAGAATAATTTGTTCACTTTTTATTTGCAGGATGCGGTCGAAGTAAAAAATTGGCTAAACAAAATGCAGCTCATTTGATGCTTGATTTTCTTTACAATACTCCGGAGGAGGAATTGAACGCAAGTCTGTTGATTGAAAAAGTGGAAGATTCAGTGATGGTAAAAGGACAATATTTGCAGAGCAATGTTGTGTAAAGCTGAATTTAAATTCAAATTTTAGAACATGGAATTCAGAAAATCTTTCGAACTACGAAGTTTGAAAGTCAACACTATTAATCAATGCGAGATTGCGTATGATTCAAATTTCTCTTTGGAAGCGTTCAAAAATATGAATCTGATTAACCAAATTCCAACTGATGTGCATTTGGGTCTATTTTCAGCCATTTGCAATGAATTAGATTTGGACTACGCCATGAGTGAAATGCTCGACAATGACAGTAAAGCAATGATTTGTATTGGTTGATTTTTTTTATGTAAAGTTTTTCTTTGATAATTTCAGAAAATGTGGTTCTTTTCATGCAAATAAGGAGTCATCCATCGATGGTGCTCGTTGGTTCTGGTAAAACATTGGAAGAGGCGAGATTATCAGTTATTTTCAAATTTCTGATTGCACTACAACAAGAATTGGCTTAATTTGTTTTTTTGTTTCGGAGCATTGGCTTAAATACATTTGCGTGTGGTTTTTCTATTCGCCATATATACTTTTCGAAAATATTAATTAAAACTAATTTAATACTTTAAAAAAGCTGACAATGTAATGTTTTTTCATGAAGGAAACCTGACTGATTGATGTTCAAAATTGCAAAGCAAAAATAGTAGTAATTAAGCTTGATAATACAGCTATTTGCAACTGCACTTGTTGCACGTTTACACATTGCAATAGAGCACTCGTCTAGTTCCTCCCAAAGTTGGCATACGAATATTTCGGTCCCACCAAAGAAAATCTCCATCGCGACAGCGATCTTCGTAACTAGTCTAAAATTAAAAAAAAAAACATAATTGTAAAATCAGTTTAATTTCTTAAACAAAAAAAATTTTTTTAATAGAAAAAAGCAGAAAAAGTAAAAGCACTGAAAATAATGTTTAACAAACAAAGCGCACTGTTCTCTTGTATTTCATTTCTACACATGTGGCAAGTAGAAAAAATTATGCAAGATTTTTATAAACTTCTTTGAATTACATTTTACTACATACAAAATATATATTGCTTACAGTGTAAGTTTTAAAAATTATTATAAAACAACTTACCGTCATTACATTGGAGATTCGGCAAAATGAATAAGCTATGAATGCTATTACACCCATGGTTAAAAATATAGTTTTTGGTGTCCAATAAAAGCGTTCAGCATTCAACATATCAGCTGCATACCAACGAAACATTGCAGGATCAACCTTAAAGTAATAATTGGGAAATAATAAAAAAAAGTAACAACAAACAAATAACTGCAAATGACTAACAATAACACCATGAATATAACGAAATCGATCTGGGTCGTATTCCATAGCTAGATATTGTTGTTTCAGCATATTCTTTCGTTTGTATCTTTCCATAACAGCTTTTTTTTGTTCTTCAGTTAAACCGTATTCTTCACCCGGCTTGAATTCCATTTTTCCATGGGTTTCGAAATAGCCGTAAATTGGATCTTGCCACAAATTGTTGACAAGCGCTGGCGGTTTTGAGCAAAACGCTCTAACATTTGAAACTCTAGCCAAACTCATCTAAACTTAATTCATGTAAATTTATCAATAGCAGCAATCAAATTAACTTGATCAAAAAATTTAGTATTTTTATCAAAAAAATTCAACAGTAAAAGATTACTTTATTGAAAATTAAGTACCATTAAAATTATATTAAAAACTTGTTTAAATGCATAAAAAATTAAAAATAACTACTGTTTCACAAACTGTTTTGAGCGCTTTGAAATCATTTTCTGTGGATCTGAACTGTTTTAATTGTAAGCATCAAACACTTTTCACTGACATGAACTAATGGTGAATGCGGAAATTTTATTGAATAAAAATAATTTAAACGATCCAATCTGATAACAGGCTAAGCAAAAACAACATAACTATGGCTTAAAAGAATTACAACAGCTTTTCTGTTGGTATGTTTTAAGATTCAGATAATCTGTTGCTATTTAAAGAAATTTTTAATTTATAAAATTATAAGTGATTTTAAGTGAAAATTTAACTAAATTCAAGTAAATCAAATAAATTTTGTTTTATTTCATTTGCTACAGTTCAGCAAACACATTTCAAGTTAAGCATTATTATCGCAATTTACTAAACTCACAAGAAAAGGTCATTTTCGTTCTGAACATTTTTATTTGTTAAAATACTTTTTTGTTTATTATTTTATGAAAAATATTTTCTAATAATGGCATAATGAATAGGAAAATGTTTTGCAAAGAATTTCATAAACAGTCGTAATGTTTGTAAAATATTTCTGCATTTTATTTTATATTATTTGCTTAATATTGTAACTTTATCACAAAGTTATTACTAAAAATTAACGTATTAACGATCGAAAGTCTATTAGACAGTTGCAGAGTTGAGAATTAAATTTTTGAAGCAAACTTTAATCAATAATATGAAGCTAAAAATCAGTTTCAATTGTGAGTAAAAATATTATATGACATAAAAATAGATTTATCTAAATTGAAATTTACTATTATTTTTATTTTTAAAATATTTTATGTTCAGTCGAAAAGAATTTATTGAGTCTGTAGGAAAAATCAAGAGCAAAAGTTATGGAATAAAATTATTAAAGAAAACAACAATGAATAATTATTTATTTTTAGATTTAAAATAATAATTTACTTTTTATGTTATTTAAATTTAAATATAGCTTCTGATTTTTAGGCAAAATTTGTTGACCAATTTTTGCTTTAACATTTGTTGTTACCTAGTTTTTTCTTACTGTAATTATCAAGTGGACTGGATCTGTTCAGACTGTTGACTGTTTAGATTTTTTCAAGTTGGAAAGTTTTTTTTTGCTGCGTGTGTTTTCGTGTGCAACTTAAATACGCTTTATTCACCTTGCGATGGCTACACCAGAGGAATATAGTAAGCTCGAACTGAGCCCTGTTTACAGTCCTTTCTTCGGAGTTCTCGGCGCATCAGCAGCAATGATATTTACTGGTATTTTGTGATAATTTTTTTCAAGTTTTATAGCTAATTTCACGGTTTTATTTGTTTTTCAGCTCTCGGTGCAGCTTATGGAACTGCCAAGTCTGGTACTGGCATATCTGCGATGGCAGTTATGCGGCCAGAGCTCATAATGAAATGTATCATTCCTGTGGTTATGGCTGGTATAATTGGTATTTATGGTTTGGTAGTTTCTGTTATTATAGCGCAGAGTTTGAATCCTGCCCCGGATTATAGTTTGTTCAAGTGAATAATTTTTCCAATTCAAATTTCACACATTCATCGATGTTATTTCAATCAATCGATATATATATGTATATAATAATTTTTTTCAGAGGATTTTGCAGTCTTGGCGCAGGTTTGGCCGTGGGACTCAGCGGTCTGGCGGCTGGCTACGCTATTGGTATTGTCGGCGACGCAGGCGTGCGTGGTACAGCTCAACAGCCACGCCTGTTTGTTGGCATGATTTTGATACTAATTTTCGCCGAAGTACTCGGTTTGTATGGCTTAATTGTGGCACTGATTCTTGGAACAAAGTGAGCTTTTTCACAAGCTTACAATGCTAGAATTTCCGTGTTTGTTTAAAATTCCTTCTTCTCCGTCCATCAAAATTATGTCGCTTTATTGGTGACAAAATGAAGTCATAGTGTTGTAGCCGTCTTTGTTTACAATCTTCAAATGTGTTTGTTTCATTTGCATTGTTATGTAGTTTTGTCAAATTGATAATTTGGAAGTGTTTTTTTCTTTCATTAATTTTAATTTTAATTTGCTCACTTTAAATTTTGTCAAAAATTAGTTTATGTTTTTTTTTAAATTTAATAATCATTTATGAATTGTGAAACGAACGAACGAACGAAAGAAATTTTCTTTCTGTATCTGCTTGTGACAGTGATTTATTTCTCTTTGTCATAAATGTGTTTTAACAATGAGCGATTTAAATTTGATACGGCAAACTACATAAAATTTATCATTTCCATTCAAACTTTCCCCAACATGCGCGCATCTTCTTCACTCGCTAAAGCTGCACAAGGAAATTGAAAATTTGTCGATAAACAGTGCTTGTTGTGTGTTGTGATTGTTCCAAAAGCTGTCAAATGTGTTCTGTGCATTTTTGCCGTCCTTGTAACACTGACGACAGTCTGTGATATTGAATGGTGATTCAATTTGTTTCTCTTTTTTGAATTATAATTGATTTTGACTTGAATTAAAAATTTTTTTGTGTTTTTGATTAAAAAAACAAACAAACTGATGTTCGATTAATAAGCCCTGGAGGATGTGGAACGTTTTCGATCCGTCCGGTAAAAATATGTTCGCGGGTTTGTCGGTCGCATGCATATATATATTATTGGTATTTAATGTTGTTTCCGTTCGTTGACCGATGAAATTTTTCGCATTTTCCACCGTATTGGATTATCAATTCATTCACCTTTTGCTAACGCGTCGCAATCGATCGTTTCCTTTTTATTTTGATGTTTTCACAAATTTCAACATTACAACAAATTGCCGTCATTATGATTATCATATTTTTCAGAAACATTTCATCAGATTCGAATGATCACGTTGTTTTGATCAATGAAAATTGTCTTCTGCATCAAATTGATAGATAATTAATAATTGCTATTGCATTTCAGTTACAACAACAAGCTTTGGTTATATATATAGTTTCGAAATAGTATGGTGTTGTTGATTTGATTGGGTACCGTAAGAAGGGGTTTGTGCTTCATTTTTCAAATTCTCCCGCCCACTGTCTCATCTTTTCTGACTTTGAACCGGACTGGCAAATTTGTTCACAGAGGAGGAGGGAACGGGAAAAAATGTTCAATTGGCAAGTTTAGCTTAAATTGAAAATTCTGCCGCTATGCGCTTGTTAATAATTTCAACATTGAGCAAAACACACACACGTTGATCGCGTTTTAATTTTTCAATTCATTTGTTTGTTTGTTTATTTATTTGTTTGCTTGTTTGAGTATTTTGACGAAAAGTATGATGGATGACAACAATTTGCTCTTAGCTGTACCAGTTTCACCGGAGAAACTGTGCCAGATGCTGATCATCCGCGTGCAGTTGTTGTGATTATCAATTTTTTGAATATGTTTTCTTTCTCACCGGATATATATGAACTGGTTGAAAATGTGATTAAATGAAATTTGCATTGAATGAGCGTGGCGGTTCGGTTGGTGAACTGCAGGAAACGGATTCAGCGAATGTACCTTTATTTTATTTGATGCTTCTTTGGACAATAACAAG
Source organism: Trichinella papuae (assembly GCA_001447755.1). NCBI lineage: Eukaryota > Metazoa > Nematoda > Enoplea > Trichinellida > Trichinellidae > Trichinella > Trichinella papuae. The sequence goes on along the minus strand of JYDO01000016.1, from coordinate 49,503 downwards.
CAAAACTGGACCGAATTTGTGTCACAATATCAAACTGACTGTGGAAAATTTTCCGCAATTAATTACGTGTTTACGTACAGTTGCTGCTTCACGTGGCTAATTTTTATTATTAATTTTTTTTTTATTTTTGAAATAATTATCCCTGATTGTGCGTTCGTGCAAATCAAACAGCTTTGCCAGTGCTGCATTGCAATGAAGACAGAATTATTTTATGGAATTATTATTTTGCTTTTCAAAGAATTTTATTTTTTTTTCCACTTGTGAAGTCAATTTGCTGCTAATTTTATTTTTCTTTGCTTTAAATTCAGCAAGCAGTCAGTCGGTTTTATCGAATTTTTCAAAACTGCTGCTGTTTGCTCAGTTGTGTGTGGTGACGACGATTTGCAAGGCAAGGCAATCTGTTGTTTATTGACCAGAGTGGAAAATGCTGACTGGGTTGGCCAGTGAAAATCAATGTAATTCATTTGACAAGCAAAATTCATCTCCTGAGCTGCTGCGGACTGCGTTTGCTTGTCATTTGAAGCAATGATCAGACAAGTCGAAATCAATAAAAATCAATAAATATAGTAATAAAGTGGAACTTTTCATCCATTTACTCACTCAAATTTCCGGGATTGAATGGGAAAACAAATTTCCTTTTTTACTTTTATATTTTATGTTTGTTTTTTGAAAAATAATGCTTATAATTTAATTTATGAATAGGAAGATAATAGAATGAATGATAAATAAATTTCCATTTTGATTTTCTTCTACGCTGAAACTAGTCAAAACATATTTTGACAATTATATTTCAATCACGTACAGTAAGTACCAATATACAAACCATAACTATCACCGTAACTGTCATTACTGTAGTCAACTAAGTTTTGTAATGTGCAAGTACAGAGATATTGAGAAATTATCGATTGCGGAAATTTATTTCCAATAAAAACGGGAAAGTAAATTTTTTTCTTGCATAATCGATTGATTGATTTGAAAAACATTGCTTACTGAATTTCAATAAAATCTTCACAAATAATAATATGCAAAAAAAGATCACACTGATGATGGTTTTATTGGAAATGAACACCGCAAAAATGTTTCCAACCAATATCACGTTTGCAATTTCTGCGTCACTTCACTGATCAATTTGTTCACCTTTCCAACAACAGACTGAACATTATCGACAAGACCAGCAGCTATCAATGCATTTTCATATATCTGAAATAAACAAGCAAACAAATATTGTACAAACAGCTTTGTTAAATAAATATCCGTTCGAGATAAAGCGATTTGAACAATTTAACATTCTCACCTGTTCCAAAATGGCAGTTGCCAATGATTCATCCTTGAAACGCAGCTTTGCCAATTTAACGATCACCGGGTGGCTTAAAAGCAAAGGAAAATTTATATCATTCAATTCTCAACAAATGAAATACAATCAATATTTCTGATCATATCAAATTGGAAATTATCTAATCAAACAAGCAATTTTGATAGAAACAAATAATCGATAAATTTCGGTTAGAAAAATAAATTTACCTTGGATTCACTTCCAGTGTTGGCTTCAACAAACGCAGTCGTTGATCATCGGTCATTTTCTCCATCACGTTTGCTCTCAAAAAGCTCCTCACCGCTCCGAGTTCAAGAATACTTATCATGCACGGATAAGTGGTTATCTTTTGCGTAGTCTGCCAAAGATTAAAAATAAAAAATATATAATAAAATTACTACTGATGAATGAAAATAATAACCTTGATTTCATTGACTTTATCTTGTCCTAAAGTCTTTTGGATCCACTCTAACATGTTCTGCAAATCTTCTTTGGAAAGATCGGCTATAAAATATTTAAATAAAGCAACATCACAAATACACATTTATATATATGTTAAATTTACATGTTTCAAGAACTTCATTCTCGGTTCTGTTCCTTTGTAAGACAGATTCAACAGAAACTAAATTAAACCGATTGAACTGTCTCAATGAAAGCATAGTCACTTCATCAGCTGGATGATAGCAAAACAGAATTTCCAAATTGTCAGCTTTAACAGCTTCATAATAAGGCGAAGCTTCAGCAAGCGAGCGACTAAAAGAAAGATTGAATTAGTAATTAAAACTTAAAAAAAAATAAAACAATTAATTTCGGTATTCACTTCGGTATACAGAGGTAATAGATTTCCCGTTGACCTTCTTGCATTCTACTGCAGTAATCTTGGAAGGAAACTTTCTTTCCAGAACGTTGATTGGACGATTCAAAAAGCAACAATTTTGCAATATCCTCCTGAAAAAAATTATTAATTACACAATTGAAGAAAAATAACAAAACAACAGAATATTATTATTATGCACTTTTTCAATTTGTGATTGAGATTTCAAAATGCCTTCTCTGAAATAGCTGCTGTAATAAGAATGAAATGTTTCATAAGTTTCTGCATCTTTTTTCATCTGCTCTTGGAAAAATTTGACCACTTTCGACACTGTGACAGATTTGATTTTGCTAAAACGTGAACAAACTACTACTAGTTGATACAAGTTTGCAAAAATTTCAACCCACTTCAGTATGGAAGATTTTTGCAACAGCTCTCGGCTAAGATTCAGCGGGATATCTTCACTGTCGATGACGCCTTTCAAAAATCTCAGCCAATTTGGCACGACATCTTTAGCCGATTGTTGAATAAGCACTCGTCGACAGTACAACAGGACGCCTATTTCGGTGTGGGTCATGTCCAAAAAATCTGGCACTGCATCGGGCACGTACAAGATGGCGTTCAAATTCACAGGGGCATCTACCTGCAGTTGTAGCAACAGATAGAGTAGTAATTTCAGTTGAGAGAAAAAAAAATTAAAAATTAACCCTAAAATGAAATGTGAATATTGGTTCGCCATTTGATGAATGGGATATGAATCGATAAAATTCTTTGTGCATCGTTTCAGTTACATCTTTCGGATCCAAAAGCCACAAAGCTTGCATTTTGTTCACCTTCAACTCGTTGATCATTATCGGAAAGCTGACAAAATTGCTGTACTTTTTGATCACATCTGAAGCAGTGATCATGAATATGATTATTATATTGAACATTTTATTTTGCAGAACAATCCAAAATTAATTCATTAACAAAAATAAAAGAATTAACCTTGAATTCTTGACTCTTCTGCAAATTCTGCTTCGCCTTCTTTCAAATGACAAACGATCTTAGTTCCAAATTCTACATTTTCAACTTCTTCAATTTCGTAGTATCCATTTCTGTTGATTAATAATACTTTAATGACTTTAAACATTTCAAAATATTTACACTCACCCGTCAGATACCCATCTGTAACCTTTGCTATCTGATGCGCGTGCTTTTGTGAAAACTTCAATTTTATCTGCAACCATAAACGCCGAATAAAATCCAACTCCAAATTGACCAATAAATTGCTCCAAGTTGGTATGGGAAGAATTTTTGAATTTTTTCACAAAATCCTACAAAACTTAAAGCATATTTAAAAAAATGAAAATAAAATGTCAAAAATAATCTAAAACTGACCGACGTTCCCGACTTGGCGATGGTTCCCAGATGAGATTTCAGCTCTTCCTTTGTCATGCCAATTCCATTGTCGCGAATTGTGAACGTCTTCTCAAGTTTGTTGGTAAAAATTTCAATTTTCAGCTCATCTGCTGTTTGGATATCGGTGGCGTTGGTCGCTTGCAAAGCTCGCAATTTTTCCAACGCATCACTTGCATTCGATATCAACTCACGCACAAATACCTGAACATCATCAAATTATGGGCAACAAATAAATTCAAAAAACAAACAAACAAACAAACAAAATGCTTACTTCTTTGTGTGAATATAAAGAGTTTGCCACCACGTCAAGTAACATTCGAGTTTCCGCGCGAAATTCATGCTTTTCTGAAGTTGTTAACAACAACATTCTAACGTCATCAAGTAGATTACTGATCATTAGATTATTGTGCATTATACAAATAAAAAATTAATTTTACAAAAAAAATCAAATCAAAAATAACAATACCAATTGGTGTATTGCATTCAGATTCAACTACAGCCAACGCTGATGTCGTGGTTTGAAGCAAACGTTTAACTTGCATTCTGTGCATCGGCTGATTGAATATCTCATTCTTTAATTTTTTTCGCAATTGTTCATTTCCTGCAAAATTTAAAAATCAAAAACATTCACAACTTCTATTTCATCGTGAAATTTAAAACAAAAAAAAATTTAAAGTGCAATAATTACGCTACCAAGAATGCTATATCTGCGAATATGGAATACATCATAATTTCGGATGCCGTTTCGGTGGAAAAGTCGCTTTGTCGACAGCCGCAGCACTTTGTACATTTTCTGTTTCAAATTTATTTAATATTTTGAAATACGTTATCACAGGATAAAAATATAATATGACGCTTACAAAAACAAAAAAAAATTTCTGGCAATGTCATATACTTTACTGCAAATAATAAAAAATATTACAACAAACATGCACTATCGCAATTTCAATTATTTTACAGAGACCATTTTCTAAACAGCATTTTAATAATACGGCATCCAACTAGATCCATCTTCTGGAAGATAAAGGCCCGAAATCAGAAGACCAATATCCACCAACCACCAAACTCCAAGTCCACCTAAAGTCATCAATTTTCCAACTCCTATTCCAGCATAGCCAAGATAAAATCTATCGACTGCAAAAAAGCCCAAAAAAATAGAATACAGCAAAGCACTCAAAAAATAGTGACCATTGTAGCTGTAATATTAAAAATAGAGTTATTTTCATTCTTCATGTTAAAAATTAGAATCATCATTACCGTAAACAAGGGAAACCTTGTCGAAGAAAAGTTCTGGGACCTTGGCATTCAATGCATGGTAATGCTTGACATTTCAACGCTGTTAACTCTACGTCCTGAGAATTGACTCCTCCAAACTATAAAAATGAAAATTTCATTTATGTCTAATTGAATAAAATATCTCACTTTTAAACATCCATAACCGAGAATTTCTTTTGCCGTTTCATTTCCAGCCAAATCAAGGGGAGGATCGCAGACGATGAATTCTTCCGGTCTAAATTGATAATAAAGAAAAATGTAAAAAACAATAAAATTACCAAACACTGAACACAAATCACTTATGCATTAACTGAATAAAAAACAATAGTTTATTAAATACATTACAAAAAACATATATTTAAGAAAAAAACAAATCTCTAATATTTTCAAAATGCAAAATACATAATTCTTCATTATAGCCAAAACTTGAACACAAATAAAAATAATTGTACTTATTTTGGTATTATTGCATCAGACATGTTTTAGAAAAACTGATATTGAAAAAATTAAATAAAAATATAATTATAAAATAAATAAAACGGTATAAGAAAATGCTTTAAAAATCACAAAAGAGCAACCAATGCAACAAGAAAATTTTAAAGCTACAAACTAAGCAAAACATTATTTTAAATATTCCTTACACCGATATTTATAAATAGTCATTAAAGTAAAGTCTGCAAAAACTGCAGATATTATTCAATTACATACGACTGATATGTTGCTTACAAAAAATTGCACGGAATCAGTGGCGAATCAGGTAGAGCATCTTCATTGAATGATTCAAAATCACAAAAATTAAATTTTTCAAATTTGTTAGCTGCGTTTGTAATACACATCAAAAACAATAATAAAAAAATAATTAAATCTAAATACTTCATTGGCTAAAAAATCTTTCTATTTACAGTAAATGAAAAACTTGCAGGTTTTACTATTTATCAACATACAAATTATGAGAAATGTAATACCTATTACCGAGAGAATTTTATCATTTAATAATAAATAAATATTAATAAACCCACAAATGATTGTTTATTATAAGAAAGTCAGGTTGCAATTTCACGTTAAAACTTGATTTTAAGTTTTTACTTTTGTAATATACCGTATCTTATTATAATCTGTAGAATATGAATTGTTCAGTAATAAATTATCTGAATCATATTTATTTTTTTTTATTAAAATCTTATATTGCCGAAAAGAAAAATTAATTGTTCTTGAAAATCGCTACAAAAGCTTTTTTAGATGGTTATTTTTGCAATTAATTATCAATTCAGTGAATTAGTTTCTTCTTTTGCATCAGAATTCAATGTTAATTAGTTGGATTGAAGCATTCTGGCTCGTTTGCACGGCAGTTGTTCTTTTTCCAGGCCTGATTATCATAAAATTTCCAAAATTCAGCACATTATTGAACAATTGTTTCAAATACGGAAAGTCACTGTCTGTTGGCTGCCACAGTAACTGGGAATTAATTCAAGTTCCAAAAAGGTAATAAATCAGAAATTGTTTCTATCCAATTTTCATAATTTCGAATATAACTTTTCTTATTTTAAACAAAAGTTTTTTGAAAGATATTTTGATTACATTTCGATTTTAGCGAACTTGTTATTTATCTAATTGCATGTATTGTTATTGAACCATTTTTGCTACTTTGTGATGGAATAATTTATTGCAATCTGCACTGACAAATGGGCCTCTGTCGATACTGATGCTCAGGTTCTGTGGACTGACAAATCTCTTGTCAGTTGAGAATTAGTGGACTGTATGTTTTTCATCTGGGCCGACAAATGCCATAGTGGCTACCCAATGGCGATTACTCGCGTTCACAAACAAGCCGGTTAACGCAAACGGTAGTTGACAACGTATGCGCGCGCACGCACAGTTTGAAGGCGCATCCCTTGCGTGCCTCCAGTGGCGAACTTGCAGCCGTGCAAGTTGCCTGGTTCAGGCGACCGAGCCTACTCGGTCGGCTTCTTTCCATGCAAGAGCTCGTGATGGGCCCATCCACACCCAGCCACTGCACATCGTCGCCTATTGCGACAAGCCTGTGCCCGGTGGCCGCTCTTCAAGCACTTGAAGCAGACTCCCTTTTCATGTACCATTGCCATCCGCCTGGAGAAGTCTGCCCTGATGAACTTCTCACAGGCAGCTGCCTCATGCCCACCATGGCAAAAGGGACAGCTCCTGCTGATGGATGCCTGGAGCGCGGCTGCAGACGACGTAGTGCGGCTTCCGTTGCTTCGCTTCGGACGCGCCGATTTCTTCAGGGACGTCCTTTCTTGCCTCCTTTCTTCGAGCTCTCGGAGTCTTTCTTCAGCGAGTCTGCCTGCCGTTGAGCGAACTCCAGGAATTTTCTCAAATCGTCGTCGGTTCCTGGCTCTGAGTTGAGATTCCATGCCCTCTGCAACGCATGAGGGAACTTTTCCTTGAGTACGGGCATCAAGACTTCACTCGCCGGGAAGGGGCCAGCGTAAGGATCCTTATCCAGCGCGGTGAGACATCTCAAATGCTTGTTGAGCTCGTCCACCAAGGTCTGGATGCCCTGCGTCGTCATCTCGCGGCACGCCGGTGCCTTCCACAAGGCCATGATGTGTTCACGCGCTAGCATCTTCGGCCGGCCAAATCGAGTCTTAAGAATCTCCACAGCCTGCGTGTAGTTTGCCGCGGTGATGGGAATTCCATCAATGGCGCTCCGCGCCTTCCCTTCAGTGCTCGACAGTAGATATGCGAACTTCGTGGCGGCATTCAGGTCGCTTCTTTCATGGACGCTCGCTTCAAATTGGGCCCAGAAGGTGAGGAATTCCAACACTTCCCCAGAGAACCTCAGTTCCGGCTGCTTCCCATTTCCTGCCCGCACGGCGACCGTGCCGTGGTTGCTACTGTTGGTACCCGTCAGCCGTTTTCCTTGCGCCTGTTGGATCAAGACGCGCGCTCGGGCTTTTCGCTGTCTGAAGATCTTCCGATACTTTGACCAGTCCTCCATCGCGCATCTTTGTTCTTCTGCCTCCAAGTCCAGCTTCCATTCGTCCTGAGGTGCATCCGTCTCATGATAGAGCTTCTCAGTCATCGAGACTTGTTCCTCAATCTCATTGACGTCAACGGGCTCTATGCACAGTTCGTCCAATTTCTCCAAAAGTCGGCTCAACCGATCCTTGTTTGCGGCCAGCTTCTTCGATCTTGCACTCGCTGCAGACGCCATTCTTATCTTCCCTATCCGTAGATCGCTCTCCTGAGATGAATCCGACTCGTTGGACCAGAAAATGTACCGACAAATAGGCTTACTGTCGGTACTGATGCTCAGGTTCTGTGGCCTGACAACTTCCTTGTCTTTGACAACAACACAATCTTATGAATTTTCAGAAATATTTTTCTTCACAAATAACTAATACTATTAATTTGAAAAAAGCTGTTTCTTTAGTTATAAAAATTTCTGTTCTGCAATTTCATCCAATATACTGCATGTAAATATAAGAATTCATTTTTTTCACTTTTTTGCCAGTGATAATTTTGGACACCTGAATTATTTTTAATTTGTAACCATTTATGAGCAATTTTTAGTTGGATTTTTGAATTGTCGTTAAAGTTGTCTCATTGATGGATGATGTAGCTTGTACAGTTATTTTAAAAAAAAAATTAAAATTCTACAGTTGAAAGTTGAACAGTTTTTCTGATTCTACATTTATTTATTTATTGTTTTTAACTTTCTGCATATTTAAGATGGTTCACTCACTTTTACATTGTTGCTGTGATCACCACAAGCTATACATTGTTCAACGTATTTCACTGCTACATTGCGAACGGTTTGATTTCGAAATCACTTCAAGAAATGCTGCTATTATTACGCAAACCTGTTTGGAGTGGAAATAATTTCCATATCGATGGTATTCAATTTCTTAATTTATTCTTTTAACAAATAAAGTACTACATTCAAGTATGTATATTTTTCTAATAGCAGAGATCTCGCCAAGACTGAACGAACAGACTGTACTTCTTTGCAGCATTTTGCTTTGGTTTCACGCGATTCGAAGATTTTATGAAAGCGCTTTTGTCAGCGTCTATTCAGATAGCAAGATGAACTGCTGGCATTATATTCTCGGATTGATTTATTACATCTTGATGCCGTTTTCCATTCTAGTCGAGGCACCGAAATTCAGACCAAACGACCGTAAAATTCAAGCAACAATAACCAAAATAAATCAACCCTATAATAAATAATGTTTACACTTTCCTCTTTTCAGGATATGTTGCCGCGCAGTCGTATGCATTCATGACCAGCGTTCAAATGTTCGGTCTGTTCTTGTTTCTTTGGTCAAGTTACATGCAACACCAATGCTTTTTGATATTAGCAGCAGCAAGACGCAACAATTTAGGTTTTACCTTTTTTTTATACTTCCAAACTTCACTCACAACTTTCTCATTCTAACCGCACACCGTCACTTTTTCAGGTAACATTGTCAATCATGAGCATGGCATCATACACGGAGGATGGTTCGACCTGGTATCATGCCCACATTTCTTGTTCGAAATACTGATATATTTGTCTGTGTGGTTTTGTCAACGGATGACATGGAATGTTTGGTGTTATGTACTCATTTTTGTTTACACAAATCAAATCATAGCTGCCAAAATCACCCACGATTGGTATAGGCAAAAGTACAGCCAATATCCCAAACATAGGACCGCACTGATTCCTATCCTGATCTGAAGCACCTCAATGTTGAGTGCTGTAAGTTTGTTGAGGGTTTGCCAAAACAAACCTTATAAAAATTAGAAATCATAAATTTTGCACTACTTTTTGGCAATTCTGACTTTGCATGTTCAGTTTTGTCTACTTTTGAAACTAGCTAGCTATTCAATCAGTTTATACCATATAAAAATATAACAATGAAACAAATGACAATGACCGTAGCGAGAATTATAACATCACGGCGTTTTCTCATGTGAATTTTTTGCATCACGCTATGCACGGCGGGATAACGTTCTAAAAAAATAATATTATTAAAACAGTTTTTTTTGTTGGTTTTTCATTACTAGTCAGTGTGTTCAATTTCTTCGCCACACCTTTAAGGCCAAGCTTTTGATTAAGCAACGATTCTTTTGTCGCCAATGCAATTCTAAATTAAACATGACTTTTAATGACATCAAAATAATGTAAAACAAAACTGTTACCCAATTTGATCTTCCAATAGTCGATCAGAGCTAAAACAAAAAAGTCAAAAATGAAAAGCTTTGAAATTATAAAAGCAAAAAATAAACTTTACCTCTTTATATGATCATGTTCTTTGAGTAAAAAATCATTCTTTCTATTATTCAAGCCATCATTATTCAAATTAATTTTACATTCACTTAAACATTCAAATTTAAATAATAATAATTTCGCTTCATTTTTGTCAAATGCCTCAACAACTTACCCGACATCACCAACCGAAGAAGTGAATAAAACTTCCCGTTCTAATAAAACTTTAATATTTGCATGAGTTCGTTTAAATTCATGATTATAATCGAGTAAAATGTCACGATGCCGTTCCATTGTGTGACATACAGCTGGATTTTTAACGTATGCACTGCCTCTGATCAATTCTGACATCTGTTCGTTGATATCGTTTAACTAAAAAAATAAAAATACAACTTTAATATAAAATATACCCTTTACATATTCATAAAACAATAGTAAAAAATATTTTCCAAATAATATTTAAACTTCTTAATTTTATTTTGCAATGTCTACCTGAGATTCTTTTACTGTAGATGCAATCTAGTTTAATTGTTTCTCTTAACTCTTTCCGTTGTGCGGAATCTGTTGTGTGCAATTTATTTATTACATTTATCATTAAAAAACAAAAAGGAAGCAATTCCAAATAAATTACATCACATTAATTTCAAACATTTAACAAATGTACAAAAATATAAATAGAACATTAAAATGCCGATAACTAATCGAAAGAAATTAAACCCTATAATTGTCAAAGTTATACAAACTTTGTCTAACATCGTTCGGATGTCCAGAGAAAGAGTTTCGAACCGATTTTGGGAAGTGGATAGATATGCCGAATCACGTTTTCTAAGATTCAGTTTATAATAATTTGATACGTGAATACTGAAATCGAACACTTACTCTGAATCAGTTATGACACCAAGTTGCGGCGGGCCACCTAAACTGGAGCCCAATTTGCTAAAGTTGAGAAGTTTTGTGTTTATATCACTTTCCAAACTTCTTGCTCTTCTTCGAAGCTCTGAATAATAAAATTCAAAAATATGCTAATATATTAGGTAGTGCATTACAGTGAAATTATTTAAACAAAATATTACAATATTTCCACAAATAATAAAATCATGTATCTATTTCGTGCATGAAATGTATTCATAATCATATGAATTTCAGATATCATGCATTAATCATGCTTATAATAGCGCATTCATAACTTATAAATCATGATGATACAAACCTTCCCAATTTCTCGCAATAAAGGAATTATCGTTGCTCATTTCCACAAAGAACAATGGAGAAATCAAACGGAAAAGTTTTATTCAAAATGAAGAATGTTCAGAGGTGAAAGTTTCTCGGGCGTAATTTGTTGGACAATTCAATGGTAAATAAAAAAAACTTTTCGGCAAAGCAAATAAAGCCATTCCATGGCAATTATTTCACTGTTTCACTTGACATAAACTTTTTATAATGAAACTGAAATAAAAATAATGATATGATATATTCCACGTTAGCACTCCATCTAATAAACTGGTTCTTACTGTCAAATAGTCAAGTACAGTCGATTTGAAAATTCTTAATTACAGTATACATTTAATATCCTGTAATGTTGTTAATGAATAAATTTTTAATAAACAGTTTTTATTATATTTAAAAAATATAGTAATGAAATAAATTCTACTTTTAATGCATGAATGATGATGTTGGCGTAATATAATTATTGTTTGCATTCGTGACATTATCATATATAAACTGTGTGAATGTAAAATATTGATCAGGCTACTAAGGAAACAATAGTGGACACTTTCTACAATAAGTTTGTATTTCAAATTATAAAATGTATATTGAAGTCACATTTTTCAACAAAAGCTTTATAAGAACCTTGTTTTTTTAAGTCTTTATAGAGTACAAATGATAGTTAGAGAAAATCCTTTTTAGGAATAATTTAAAATGACAAATTTAAATTTGAAATGATCTGTGATGTCGTATTTTTTATTATGCTGATATTTATTTGATAAAAGTTTTACATTTTATTGGCATCTTAATATGTGGCATGGCAAAGAAAAATATGTGGTTACGTCATAAATGCTTCTATTCAGAGCAGCTTCCACGTAATCAGGACGAAAGCGTCCTTTGCACGTCCTAATTTTATTTTCTATAACAAAATTCAGAATTGTGTTGTAATTATTTGTTGTAAGAAATATTTTCCTGATTTGAAAAATAATTAAAATTGCTTCAAAAAATTTCTTTTTAATTTTCACTTAATTTATATATTGTTGATGGTACATTTCTTATAGAATGTTATATTTGAGCATTTTTCATTGTCACAAATAAAATTATTGGCAGGTTTGTATTCCTGAATAAACTGAATAAAATATTAGTTCTCGTTAATCTTACAAATTGTTGTTTAATTGTAATGGAATAAAGTTAGCAGATAGTTATTATATCGTGAAATAACTTATTTTTTAATTAGCTACTTTTAACTGAACTTTTAACAAACACATTAATGTAAAATTTGAAAAAAAAGCTTGTGTGTGCGTATGAAATTTTAAAACTTTTCAAAAATTGGACAATTTATTAAAGATGAATGGTCATTTTGACTCTGTGTATGACCGGAATGTGTCAATCGTATTTGCCATTTGGCGCCTTGCTGGCGGTCTGATATAATTCAAAGAGGAAAACCGCTTTTCATAGATTTGTCACTGTTTGAAAATTGTATAGTTAACAAAGAAAATTTTTTTAATAAAAGAAAGAAAAAGAAACGCTGCATAAATCTTAACAATCAATGTACAACCATTTTTTGGCATACGTATGGTGAAATAGACAAAAGCAAAAATATTAAAAAGTAAATGTTAAAAGATTGAAAAACGAAAATATTAAAAGTGTATGCATATATATGTTTGTATGTATGTATGTATGTACGTACTAATGCATGGATGTATATATATATATATATATATATATATGCCAATATATGCATATTTTAATAGAACTTACGTTGGTAATATTTTTTCTCAGTTGAATTCCAGTCAACAACAATAGTAGCTTTGCGTAGTATATTTTTCTTTGAAGACATTGAAATATTCTTGCGCCCTACTAACCCGTTTCAGATAACCTGCAGATGGCCGTCTTCTGGTCCGTTGTACCTGCTTCAGTCTGCTACCAACACCACAATTACCATCATCATCATCATCATCAGCATAGCATCTTCACAACGTTCATATGGATATGAACGTGGGCATTGGCCTTTTGTGTAAAAAAGTCATTTTTAATTTGTTTCTCGGATTAACTTTTACATTATTCATCTCTGCTTACCCTAATGGAGCACCTTGTTCTACACAGCACACGATGCGACCAAGTAAGATCAGCCATGGACTGCCACAACAATCTACACCGCCGTATCGTTTTGCCGTCATCGACCCGGATGGCAATGCAGTCAGTGAATATGGAGACAAAATTTACACAAGTAAAAATAAAAATAATAATATTTTACAAACTCATGCGCGCACACACATACACACATATATATCCATATATATGCACTTTTTGTCTTAATTCCATAACTTCTTTACATTTGCAGTTCGACTCAGCGGTACGGTTCATTTTCGTGGCTTTATCATTCAAGCAAGATTGGCTACTAAACATGGTTCAGTTATTGGCCATTTGAGAGCTGGTGAATTTCTTGAAAACACTGATAAATGGCTTGCTTATGGGATTCAATTTCAAAATTGTTCCTCCCATCGCAATAACTCCATCACACATATCAACGACCGACCCAAGTACATTATCGAAGCTAACTGGCGCACTAAACGCAACGAAGGACCAATTCAATTTGTGTAAGTATGCTTTTTATACATATATATAATCTCTTCAAAAAATTTATTTGAAAATTAAATGAATTCTTAAAATTTTAATGAAACTATATAAAATGATAAATTAATTTTGAGATGTATGAAAATATTTATTTCCTTATTGCATTACGAAAAATAAACATAACAATATAATTTTGCGTTGTTTTCAATATGCAATATACAGCAGTACAAGAGGTTGCGTAATAATTTCAGAAGTTGGCCATTTAATAAATTGTGCAATTAGCACGCTTGAAATATAGCAAGCAGAACGGCAGTCAAAGTGAACATAAATATCAGTTAAATTTGAAATGAAAAGCTGTTTGCTTTATAGTTCAACTGTTTAATAGTCAACATGCTTTACTTTAATGCAATACGTTTCTCCAAATCTAAATATTTAATATAAATCCCAGCTTCATTGTAATACAAAATAATTTTAAAGTAATTTTATTGAACAAATTTATTTTACTTGAATGCTGCAGTTAACATTTTTTGGTTTTGAATTTGTAAAAAATACGTTTTTGGTCCATATTTTTATTCGTCTATTTAGCCGTGCTAGAGTTTGAAATTGAGAAAACTGATAAATTTTAAAATTATGCAAATGTTACTTTGTATTAAAATATTTAAAATGTATTTTAATATTAAATGAAATAACATTTCCCCCTTTCTTATCTTGTTTCCAAAATGCACATATTATGCAAATACTGGACATTATAAAATTATAAAAAATAGAAAAAAAAAGTTGCTAAGTTTAAAAGAAACAAAATGATTTTTTTGTAGTCATCTATTTTAAAAAAGGTCATAAGACTAGAATGTGCAACATTTAAATGTAGCTGACAATTTTTAGCAGTATATAACTGGTTTGTTACATTTTTATATTTACACTTGTATCTATCTGTATGTGTGTTTAGAATTACTGTTATAAAAGAAAAGTCAGAATACTGGGCATTTTGGCAACCAAAGTCTGGTTTACTGTTACCAAAATTTCCAAGATTGAATAAATCAACACCGTATACGGTTCAGGCATCGAATTTTACTACTGAAAATGAAAAAGCAAATAGCATATTGGAAACATTAGTCGAGGAAAATGAATCATCTGAATATGGAGACAGACCAAAATTAGATTTATGTATGTTAATATATTCAAAATTTGCATTATTCGTTAATATTTCAAATATTATACATTTTAGCGAAAGATTGGTGCAAGCAAAATCCTTGCAAAAATGGTGGTAAATGCCTCAACACTTATAACATTGATCGCTTTCAATGTTTATGCAAGCCAGAATGGACCGGTCCAGTTTGTGATAGTAATTTTGAATAATTTTTATTGATAAAATTAAAATTAAAATTAAATTGAAAATACAGAGAAAAATTACTGTCAACATCATCAGTGCAAATATGGAATATGCATAATCAAAGAAGATGGATATGTTTGTGATTGTGATCCAGATTACAGTGGGCAGTATTGTGACGGTATGAAATTTTAAATAATAATAATAAAAAGAAGTAATCATGGTTTTTATAATTTTGAAATGTTTATTTCAGTTGAATGTCTCAGCTCATCTTGTAACAACGGCGGCGTATGCATAGCAGATCATTTAGGAAAACGTTGTCAATGTTTGCCAGGATTTACAGGCAAATTTTGTGAAAAAAGTAATCAAATTATCAATCAAATGAAATAAATAAATATTTATTTTAAAACTTTAGAAATTGACCATTGCAAACCAAATCCTTGCGCCAACGGTGCTCTGTGCAGAAGTGAATTCAATTCTTATACATGCTATTGTTCACCTGGATATATGGGAGAAAAATGTCACAGTAATTTTATTTTACATTTCAACATACTGTCAGCAATTTATTTAATTATGCACAAATAACTAACATTTACAATAATTATTAATAATTAAAAACATTAATCCCGATTTTATCAATTTCATAAATCAACATCATGTAGGTCATCCGTCATGATCAATAATGTGTAAGCTTGACAAATTTTGAAAACGTAGACTTTATCGTGTATTTCAGTTTTTTATCCGCATTGCAACAGACAAATACATACAAATAGTGTTTTGATAATAAATTAATGAATGATTTTTTCAGGACCATGTCAAGATATTTACGGAAGCTGTGATCATTGGGGTGAACAAAACAAATGCGAAATCATGCGCCCGGCGACCACATTTTTTGACGTCAACTGTGCGGTTACTTGTGGTCAGTGCAAATTTGTCAACAGTACCGGTATGTTTCTGATTATTATAATGTTGATGTTATTTTGCAATTGTTCTCACTTCATGTTCATGTGCAAAAGTATATTGTGGATATTTTTGCTTTAGTAAAAACCAAAGATCCTCTGCCTCCATTGCTTGAACCTTTTCAGTGGATACTTGGAAAATGGGAAGTGCAATATGGACGTGATTTGGCATTTCCGCTGAATATGGTAAATGCAAAGTACGGTTACAAGGAACAACTTACCGTGGCCAATCAACGGGTTCTTATGTTCGGCACACCGTATTTAAATTTCAGGTACAAGATTGATTATTAATTGTTATTTTGAGTTTCTCAATTATCAGTGCAATGTTGATAATGATGATACAATAATAACTTTAGCACTATTACAACAAGTAAAACCAATCCACGAGACCAGCATGTCTCATTGGGATTTGTGACTTTAAAACCAGCTAGCAATCCAATTGGTGTTTCTATTTCTTCCACGACAAACACAGGCAAGTTTGAATTTGAAAATTTTTTAATATTTTTGAAAATTAATAAGTTTTATTATTTTTATTTCAAGGTATAACTATGATCGAAGAAGGTGAAATGGACGGAGAAAATATGAAATTAGAATTGAAATATTTAATAACACTGAAAGAATCCAAAGCGACACCAGTCAAAGTAAGAAATCAAATAATGGAAAAATGAACTTTTATTTGTGTTTTATTTAACAATTGTATTTTTTTTTGGTAACTTTATTCAGGCTGTTCGATATTTCAAATGGAAAAAGCCTTACTTGGAAGAAACGGTTCAAATAAATCGAAAAGGCGGTTCGTTTGATTATTTTACTAAATATTTTACGAAAATTGAGAATTATATTATTTGAAATTTTTTAATTTTGTCAATATTGTAAATAATAAAGTGTGCTTTGACAATTGTTGTTGTCGGCTAATTTTTTATTTTGTTCAAAATTTTCTTTCAACATTTGTTGCAAGTTCTTGGGCACCATTCAACGACCACTTTGTATGTTGCCGATTGTCTATTGGACTTCAGTTCGCACAGACCCCTTTTAAACCACCAAGGACACATTGGAGATAAATCTACGCACCAGCCATAATATCTACTCTTGGTATTGACATACGGCCTGCAATAGCCACAAGTTTGTCTGCAGTTCGAAAAAGCCCAATTTTCATCGACGCATTTTTTCTTCACCAATCCTTGTTGTATGCAATCGTTTAATTCTAAACTGTCGTGGCACTGCGTATAGGATTTACATCTATAGAAGGTGTTGATCTGAAATACAAAAAGAACATAGAAAATATCTCCTAATTGCCAAACATTATACCATACCTTATAAATGTCCAATTCACTGAGCTTATCTCGTTGTCCAGTTGTTTTATTGTTGTGTGTTCTAATGACAGAATCTCCATTTTTGCTGAACGCAAACGGCGAATAATGCATCACGCTGTCGTAGTCGTACATTGTGGTGATGGGTATTTTCATCCACTGTTTTTCTCTTCTGAAATTTTTCCAATGCTGCTCAGCTACATTATTCATGTCAATATCAATGAAATTTTTCCTATCCGGACGGCTGTGCTCGTGGGTAAAACCCAACGCGTGCATCAGTTCATGCAAGACGGTGCCCTTCTTGACGCAACATCCCCGCGCGAGATAAAGGGGCGATGCCTTGCCTGGAGCTCGACCAACATGCGATTTACACCCATTTTTGATCTCCTTGATCGACAAGTAACCATATGACTGGTGCGCCGTTGCATTGTAAGGTATAAAGCTGAAAATTAGGGGAAAAAAATTCTGTCGTTGATTTCATGCTTAATAAACTGAAATCATACCGAACACAAGATACACTCTCAATGGTCTTCATTGCATCTTTGACGCAGTTTTCTAACCACTCGTCCGAGGAAGCAAAAGCGAACGGTACAACACCATTTGGCCATTTGAATCTCATATTCAACAGGTCGTTGAGCTTGACGTCCTTCGTAGTCGCACTTGTTAACTTCTCTTGAGAAATCAACTAAATCGTGTAAAAAATTATTGTTGAATGTTAATAATAAATTAATTTATATTTATGAAAGTAGAATCAGAAATCTGAAAGCATACTTTGTACTTTTCTTTAGGCAAAGCGAAACATGCAACATTGAGAAGACAGAGAAACAGTGCGGATTGCAAAAGCATGCTTTACAGAGAAGTGCAGTGTTCCTTCGAAGATGCTGACTTGAAGAAGAAGATGATGCGAGAAACAGTTTCAATTTACAACTTTTTAAACCCATTAAAAATTCTCCAACAATACCGAATAGCAATAAAAATTGCCAAACGTAATAAAAGTACAATTTGGTATTTTCAATTGCAAAACATGACGTTTGAGTGCAAACAAAAATCCAAAAGCCCAAGTGATAATAAAAATCGCACGAACTATGCCCAATACAATCAAGCAATAAACGCATCATCTCGCCAGGGCACCATTACAAAAGCATCGTTTGTTATTTTGTTTATAATAAAATTCAATTTTATTAAGCTTCCATTCTTTGGGTGATTAATTTGCATGCAATGCATTGTTCGTTTTGCATTTTATAACAATACACAGCAGTGACAGCGTCAGATTTCATTTCATTTTATTGCAAATCGTCACAATTGATGAACACATCAACGAAGCTTGCTTGCCTTCTTTTTTTTTTATGTTTAATAATGTTTCTTCATTTTACGCAGCATAAGGTGCAAAAAATAAATTAACATAAACAACAGCAAATATGCAAATTAAATAATTATTTTATTAATAATAATTTGAAATAATCGATCAACGAGATCGCCAAAAACCAGTGATGACGCAACATTTCGCGCAATGAATGCACAAAAACCAACTAACCGACTGCAATATATAATAATAAGAATAATGATGATGATAATGATGATTATTAAAAGTTAAAAAAAAATTATCATTCAAACAATAGAAAACAATCACAAATGAAAGCTCGGACGGCAGGCAACGACAAATCAGAATCAGTAATATATAATGTGCCACTGGATTGGATAAAGCGAGTTCAACTCTAACAATAAAAAATACCAATATACGACAGAACAACATACGCTCTGATTTTTTTTTTTACAAAAAATTGATAATAATAATAATAATAATAATAATAAGATAATCATCAATAAAACATCATTCGATCAGGGTTAGACGTTGCGTGATATTGGAAAAAGCAAGAGACAAAATGTGCATGGATGGGAAGTTTTCTGGCAATAAAATTCTTCTGATTTAGATTTCATTGCCACTTCCATTTCTTGTTGCAGAAATACAGATTACCAAAAGAAAAAAAAACAGAAAATTTTCTTACTGTTGATTTGAAAAATGAAACAAAAAAAAAACAACAGAACACCGAGAGAAACAAACAAAATACTCAGATACGGACAAATTGTGCAAAGAAATGTGGAATGGGCAATGAGAATTTAAAATAGCCCCTGTTTAATGGTAAAATGGAAAGCTCAAGCTCGACGATCGCTTTTTTCCCCCATTGTTTCTTGTGAACGTCGAGTTTTCAAAAAATATGCACATTTTCAACAGGACAAAAAATCAAAAACAAACGAACAACAAAAGAAAGAAAAGAAAGAAATATATATATATATATATCCAAGATGTGCACTGATTATTATTCCAAACTTTGAAATTTCGAAATGAAGCATACAGAAAGAGTTCTTTTCAATGAAATAAATGTGATTGCAAGAAATGAAATGAAGCAAATACTTTTTTCTCGGTAAAACAACAAAACATCATTGATTATTTGCTTCAAATTATTAATCACTTGCCATATAATTGCCTGAAAATAAATGCACACAAAATTGCATTGATGAATAATTAATGCAAATCATCATTAAATGTTACCATGGAACTGGAAGAAAGTGCAAATCTAATGCCGCATCACCGACAATTCTAGCTCGTTCGACTTTAATTGGACGCACAACGGCTTTGGTTTTGCCAGCCCATCTTGACACGGCCGATGGACGTGATCTTGAAGGTCCATTGTCAAAAGTATCCGCACTAGCCAAATTTGAACTGATCATCGGCAAATGCTGATCATATTTTTCAACATTTCCACCATCCTGACAATCAACAGCTAAGTTGATGCTAAAACAAAGTACAAATGATAATTTAAAAATAAAAATAATTATTATAATTATTATTATTTACCAATTATTATTTATTTCTCTGCTTGATTTGTCATCCTCAATATTGTACGATAATGATGATGCCTGGCAATCGCCAGAAGAAGATGCTTCGACGGCAACTACTTTCGACTGCTTTTTTCCAAATTGAAACAACATTTCATTTGCACAACTAAAAATAAATAAATTATAAAAATAAATAAATAAAAAACAAGCATATTCCATTCTCACCTGGATAATTTAGCTTCAGGAAATATCTTCGCCTCCTTATCATGCTGTAGCAAGGACGTTGTTGCCGTGTTGACCGGGTCTATTTTCGTTTGTTGAAACAACAGAGATCCATCCTGTTAAAAAAAGAATGACTTATTTCTTATGCACAATTATTTCAATTAATTAACTTTTTTTTACCATATTATTATTATTATTAATAGTAGTAGCATTAATTCGCAGTTGTTGCTGCTGTTGTGGAAAGGCAGCCGATCCAGCAAGCTTTGTCAGATAATGATAACTGTTGTTCAAGCCAGTCTGATGAGCTGACTCAACTCCGCTGGAGGCTGCCGCAGGCACTAAAAAAGCCCCCACATCGGCTGCGTTGCCAGTGGCTCCATTGAATAAGCCCTGCAACGACGGTCCACCGCGAGCCGCGGCCACGTTGACCGCGGCTGCAGCCGCAGCCGCTGCGGCCACTGGCCAAGAAAGCAAACGATCTGGCCATGCCGCCGCAGCTGGCAATACAATATGCGGATCTACCAACGACAACGGTAAAGACACCGGCCCGAAGGGTTGATAAAGTGGAGTCGAAGCGGACGATGGACCAATGATGCCAACAAAATGGCGAGACGGAACTACAAAAAAAAAACATAATAATCTATTGTATAAATTTGTAATTAATAATCTTTGTAATTCGGATGATAATCGGTGGTAGTCTCAACCTTTTTTTCCCCATGCACCTTTTTCACCGTCTGTCAGAACGTCATTTCCCTCTTTTCAGACTGCTTGGCTCCAAATAATGCAAATATAATTTATTACTACTATATTAGTACATGTACATTTACTTCAATTATTTTGACAGTTTTGTTTTCCATTTCAATAGACAAAAATGTCCAGTAGAATTGCAGGCTACTGTAATTCATTCCATTCTGAGTCTACAAATTTCAAGACGGAATTCTTCCCTGGAAAACCCCTGTGATACTCAGTGCATGTATGGCATGCAAGTAGAAGAAGCATTCCCACTTCTATCCACCTACTACATTTACCAATTTTGAAATACTGAATTTATAATATTCTCAATGCAGTCAATCTACTTAAATATACCATTTTTCATTGTATAAATAAATATATCAACAACTTACTGAATGAATGCTGCAACATCAACGGCTGATATGTTATATACGGTGCCAAAGGTTGCACAGGTGCTGCCGGATATTGCACAAAACCATTTGACTGATAATCACTCGTAGATGCCGCCTGAAAATTTTTACATAAATAAATTTTTTAAATAAGCAACACAAAAATTAAATCAACAACTTGTGTAATTTGGCTGGTAAGATTGGAAGGGATAATTGGCTGCGAGCTTGTCACAACAGCAGCAGCAGCGGCAGCGGCTGCGGCGGCGGCGGCGACAGTTCCAGCAGTCGCTGCCGTGCGATTATCAGCGGAAAACAATGCAGACCTTGCCGACATGTTACTATTTCTCGAGCAAACGCTCATCCTCTGGATACTCCTTTGCATGCTAAAACGAGAACAAAAACAAAAATATTCATTTAATTTCAACAATTCATTATTTTTTTTTAAAAAATAACTCACTAATTGCAGTTGGAATATTCCAACATGTTGGTAAGTTGCAAGAAATTATGCTGCAAGCCTTCACTGGGAGTGATACGTCGATCTTGGTCAACGGCTAGCATTTTCTGCAACATGTCAGTGAATTCTTGACGGTCCAGCCGTTCACAGATTGCATCGGTTCCTTCTAGTGCAACGGAAAAATTCACCTACAAAAATCACATTATATATCCCACTTTTAAACATATCGCATTCGCATAATTTCTAACCTGGGATATATCATCCAAACAATTGAAAACGTATTTTCGCGTCTCTTTCGATTTTACACCACTTTCTTGTTCATGCTCTTCAATTGTCTATAAAAAGAAAGCTTATTACAAATGCAAGCAAAAAAAATAATTTCCAAAAAAGAAAACACTTTAAATATCCCCAAATCAACGACAGTTATTAGCTTTTAATTCTTTATTGAACGATAATTTATGTGAAAAAAAAAGAAAAAAATCACATCATTTTCTTTCTTCAACAAGAAAAACAAATCAATACATTGCTTTCTATGCAAATGATAAATAAAAATAATATAATTAAATTGGCATGATTAAACAATAAAATACAATTTTTTTTAAAAAAACTTTAAACTTAACCTGCAAATTTTATTTAACAATAATATCGTTCTTTCTCTCTCACTCTCTCATTTCGCATTTCGCAGAAAAAATAAATCAACACTATCGATCGCAATTCCAGTGCTCTTCTACTTCTAGAGATAGATTTGTCGAAAAAAAACAGACAAGCTAAATATTAAAAAAAAAAGAATCTATAATTTCATTAATCATAACGTACAAAAAATACAAAGCATGCATGCATCTATAAAAATCATAATCCATGCACAGAATAAGAAAATAATTTTAACAATATTCAAATATAAAAAATCAGTAAATAAATGAATCAAAATAAATGTATATATTTACAGACCTTCAAACGCCAGTACGGATACAGTGTACTGCCATCCTGTTTGAAAAAACGTTGCGTTTTCGTAGCAGTATTCAATACATGCGCAGCTGGCAAACCTTGCGTTTGCGATATAAATCGAATCTGTTATTGATAAAATCAGAAACAGTTGAATAATGAAAAAAAAAATAAATGAAATAAAATATTTTAAACCTGATCAAATTCGCATGAACCAGGATAAAGAGGCCAGCCGAGAAACAATTCGGCGACTACACATCCTAGAGACCACATATCAATTGCCTCATTGAATGGCAAGCCGAGTATTATTTCCGGTGCTCTAAAATTACAAATAAATGAATACATAAAAACACGAAAAGAAATACAGATGCGAATAAAAAAAAAATTATACATATATGTGTTACCTATAATATCGGGATTGTAGATAAGTATTGGTTATCGCTTTGGATACTAGTGAAGCAGAACCAAAATCGATCACCTTGACGCGGAATGGTTGGTTGACCGGGTCGACAAGCATAATGTTCTCTGGTTTCAGGTCGGCGTGGATCAGTCCGAGCTCTTTGAGCTTGCACAAAGCTGAAAGCACCTGCTGGACAATGGGACGAATGCAGGCCAAAGGAAGCGGGGCAAATTTGTTCGCTTTCAAATAATCGTACAAATTCTGTTCCAGCATTTCAAATACCAGACATGTGTGATTTTTGTGCTGGAAACATTCGAAAGCTTGGACGAAATTGTGCTCTTCAGCATTCTCCTTGCTGAGCCGTTGCAATATGCTCACCTCAATCTGGCCTTGTCTAGCGTAAGAAGGGTGCTTTTTCAATATTTTCACCGCCACAATATCTTTGGTGCCTTTTTTCCAACATTTCACAACCTGACCAAACGTGCCTTTGCCAAGAAATTCCAAAACTTCATATTCTTGATACGGAGAACGGAGAACTTCATTTTTCACAAGCTGATATTCACCATCAGTAGCTGTGCTCTTCTTGCCAAATTGTTGCTGTTTGTTCGGCACAGCCACACCTCTCGTTACGCACTTCTTCGACGATACTGTACTGGTACTGTTGCCGGTGTTGATGCCGACATGATTTCCAGTAGTAAGCTTGATTGCATCGTAACCGCGAAAATGATTTTCCACAACGGCAGGAACCACTTGCCCCCTGGAAGAACAACTAGAATTGTTTGCTTGCTTGCGCTTTACTCGAGACCGTTCCGCGTCGCCACTATCTGAACTGGCCAAATTCGGCGACACACAACAAGATGAAGGCAAGAAGCTTAAATTCGTTGGTACAGTAATCGAAGAAACTGCCATCGGTTGACCAATTGGATTGGTCATCGATGCGCTGTCTTTTAATGAAGAAGAAAATCCGGGAAATGCTTTGACGGATGAAGAGGATGAAGACGAGGCGTCGATAATTGTTGGTGATGCATACGGTGAAGTAGCAAGTTTCCGCTTCTTGCGCGAACTCCTTTGGGCAGAAAGCGGCTCGTGCATGCCAGAAAGCTACATCAAAAGTAAAATTCATAAAAATTACATTCAAGTACAAATTAGAAAAAATATAGTAAATAAATCAATATTTTTGCTATGAAAAATACAACCACAAATAGAGCCTAAAAACGAGAACAAACCAAGGCCACCCAGTTTTCTGAAAACAGGCCGCCTCTTGATAAACAGCAGAATTTATCGACCTCCAAACGTTGAAAAGCATTGAAAACTTGGCAACACAAAAAGATTGACAACAGTTATATTTATATAAATGGATCGAAGCAAAGCAGTAAGGAAGTAAGGTGACGTCAAAACTCCATTGCAAACAAGAGGAAAAGTGCAGAAGCAAGCATTCGTGTAAAATAATAAGCTAGTAAATGAATAAAAGAAAAATTCTTCTCATAGCAGGAAATCATCACTCACCTCTAACAGTAGATGTGCGTAGTTGTGCTTGGCATCGTCAGCGCCTTAATCAACTTCATATTTCACATTAGGAAATCCTCCTGCATCACGACTAAAAAGAATCGTTGAAAAATATTAGCAAAAATAATAAAAAAAAACACCGCAAATAACTATATAATTTACCTAACTGGATACGAAACAGTAGATCACGCGACGTAAGCCAGCTTTTCTTTTTCAAGTCAAACTGATAAATGACCAATAATGCCAAACACTGTTAAATTCGCTACAAAATTGAATTTCAACTCTTAAACTCAACAAAATTCCAAAATAGCGAGTGCCGTTTATTCCTGAAATAAAAAAAAAATTAAAGATTTTACAAATAAATAAACAGCTGACGCATGACATTACAGACAGCCGACAGAAGATGCCAAAACATTGTCATAATCACCATTTTCCAATCATCAAACGATTGAAAAACGATTAATTAGTTGAAAAAAAACGACAATCTATCTTCTAACATGCGTAGAATTCATAAATGAAAAATAAAAACAACTATATAATCGCCGCACAATCGGCGGAACATAAACAACTTTATTTATTGTACAGTATCATGATAAGCAAGTAAAAATATTAACAAATAAGGCATTTTGTTGTAAAATATGTATAATTCAAATAAATGCTGTATAAAGCATTATGATATTTTTTGTTTAAGTTTCAAACTTATTTTAAACTTGACTAAAATCAGATTTTTTTTTTATTTTAAATTTAATATCAGTGCTGTAATTTCTTTAATATATTTAATTCTCAGTGTTAAAGAAACATTTTGTTTTATTTTATTTTATTTTATTTAAGCAAACTATACTGAACTAATTATATAATGTAAAATTTTTTCATATGACACTTCAATTTAACTTGACGATATACGAATTTTTGAATGAAAAATATAAATAAAAAATAAAAGCATTCAACTGAATATTATTAAATTAAATTAAAATAAAAAGATTTTGTAATAAAATTTTGAAAATCAATTTCTTAGTAATAAGCAATTATAAATAAGAACTTTATTTGTTTTATATATCCTTAATAATCATCCTACTGTATTCTTGTCAAATTATGTAATACAATTTTGTATTTCGAAATTTTGTATTTTTACATTCTTCAAGAATTCTTCGTAGATTACACTGCATAATAGCCGATATTAGTGGTTTTATATTTTTTCAATATGCGACAAAGCTATCATTTGTTATTAAATTGCACATATGTATTACAATCGTATTTATTTTGAAGTCACGAATGAGGCAGTGAATCATGTTTATTGCAACCCGCTGTTTCCCATTTACTGGTGAAGTATACTGTTTTAATGGTAGTTGAAATTGAATTACAAATGTAGACTTAAATTTTATTGAAAGCGTATTTTTATTTGAAAAGCTGCATTTTTGGCTACCCAACCATCGAATATAACTTTTGTTATATTATTATTGAGCAAATGTAATTTTTAATAGGAATGTTTATGAAAATTTAAAATCAGACGTTATTGCATTATTCATCTCCCTTTTACAGAATGAATACTTATTCTGTTTTTTACATTGCATTGTGTGTTTTTTTCATAGACATTTTTTGAGAATTTTCTTTTGTTACAAAAAAAAATGTTTTTTTAAGAATAATGATATTGAACAATCAAATGTTTTAACTAATGTTTTTTATTTTTTCAGGGTTATCTTGGGTATTTTACACGTTCAACGTTTATGTCCGTAATATTTTTCTAATTTCGTTTCTTATTTTGTTGTGCAAATTTGTTTATTTGTATAATAAATAAAAAATGTTTTGAAGTAGTTTGGGAGCTCTATTAAATTTTTTACAAGATTAAATGTATTATTTTTTTAACTTTTACCTGAGATTTTGATAAGAGACGTGTTGGCTAGGTGGGGATAAATCAGAAAAGGCTAGATCTTGCTGCTTTGATACTGAATTATTCATTATAAATTTTAATTTGAGCAACAAATTTACATAATTGCTTGCATAAGTTTTATTTTTAGTAATTTCTTGACCATTTAATTGTTCAGTTGATCGTGCGTTGCGTATACGTGTTGGTTTTATTAAATTGTTGCTGTAAATTTGAAACATTTTTCTGAATTAATTATTTTTAGTTTACTCTTTTGATAGCTGAAATGTGATGTGCAGCATGTAGTTTGTGAGGTTGAAAAAGAAACAGTTGCCATAATATTCAGAATTCGGCCATGTATATTGTTAATGTTTTATTAATTTTGCTCTGGCTCCACTGTATCGGTTCGCCGGGTATGTGAAAAATTATTATTTTCTTTCTTCCTTATACATGTTTTTTTTCTGTAGAAAATTTTCCCAAATTTATGGTTTTAAATCAGACAGAAGAAATTGGCATTGTATCGTACGATGAGAATAAAAAGAATTACACTGCAATTGTGCGTCATTTGGAAAGCTGCATGGCGATGGATGTGCTCATCAAAGATGATCTCGTCTTTTACACAGACAATCATGACCAGCTCGTTAAAATAAATGTTAGAGGAACACATCAAGTATGATCATCATTAAAAATCACATTTCTTACTTGCAACAGGACAAAATTTAATGGAGTTGATGGAATAATTATACAGATGAAGATATGTAAGAATGTTTAGTAATAGTAATTTTAATTGTGTAGTTTTTCTTGCAGTAATAATAATAGTTTTGAAAATGAAATTATTTTTAATGAATGAATGAATGAATTTCTTCTTTGCAATAATATATTTCTTTTTTTTGTAAATTTATATTTTCAAATAACAGGAACTATCAGTGGTTGCTCGAATTGTTTTCCCATCTTCTGGATCAATATCCGTCGAATGGGTGACGAATAAAGTTTACTGGTACGATTTGGAAACAAATCGAATCGAAGTGGTCAACGTTGACCACATGCCAGCCTATCGCAAAGTGCTAATTTTTGACAATTTGCACAACGTTCACGGCATCGCAGTTGATCCGATTCATAGGTATAATAATAATAATAATAATATATGAGAATATTTATGAAAAAAATTTTTGAAAAAACAACTGAATTTTTTTTTCTTTTTTAACAGTTATATCTTTTTTCACAACTTTGCTCACCGACATTCAATCGAAAGGGCATGGCTGGATGGCAGTCATCGTAAGACGATTTTCAGATCGGGCTATTCATTACCGAAAAGTTTGACCGTCCACCACGGCGAGGGACGAATTTATTGGATTGACAATGATGACAATCGAATCTTGTCCACTCGTCTTGACGGCTCTATGTTAATTGTTGTAGTGAGAAATTTGTCTCGTCCATTTGTGCTGACAGTTTTTGAGGTTTGCATTTTGATTCAAATTAATTGCAACATTAAATATCTTATTGAAGGAGAATATTTTATTCAAATTAAATTTTAGTCATTAGTTTTTTGGAGTGATATTTATGATGCTGGTATTTTTTGGTGTTCAATAAAAGACTGCGTACGTCCGGAACGATTGCGGGTGCATCAGATCAAGCCGTACGCTTTGAAAATTTATGATTCACGTTCACAGCCGAACAGTGAGTTCTTTAGTGTTTGAGAAATTATTAATTATATATGCATATGTTTTCTTTTCCAGAAGAAGAAAATCCATGTGAAAATAATGCTGTTTGCAGTCATTTATGTTTTCTAATACCTGAGGCGCCGTATTGGTCCTGCGGTTGTCCGACGGGTGTGAAAATGTCTCCTGATAATATTACTTGTCTTGATGGTAATTTGGTTTTTTTCTAAATCAATTATACATTTGCATATGTGTAAATGTATGTATTTTTTATTTCAGGTCCTGAAGAAATTTTAATAGTGGCTCGGCGTTCGGATATTCGCATATTGTCTTTAGATACACCGGATTATTCAGATTACGCGTTGAATGTGCAAAGTATTAAACAAGCGGTAGCTGTTGACTATGATCCAGTGGAGAGATTTGTTTATTGGTCAGACAATGATCAGAAAATGATTCGAAGGGCAAAACTTGATGGTTCAGGTGATGATGAAGCGTGATCTTTATTTTTCCATTGAATACTGTTTTGTTGATGTATTTTTTTTAAATCGATTTAAATTGTAGAAGAGACCGACATTGTGATGAACGAATTCGGTCTGTCCGATGGTATTGCGTTTGATTGGGTTGCTAGGAATGTTTATTGGACTGATGCGCAAATGGATCGCATCGAAGTAGCCCGTTCGGATGGCTCGGCAAGAAGAATTTTGATCTCCACAGGTTTGAGTCAACCTCGAGCCATAGCTGTCGACCCTATGAGAGGGTAGTTACATTTTGCAAAAAATTTGAATGAATAAATAAATATTTAATTGTTTTTTTGTTGTTGTTGTAGATTACTGTTCTGGTCAGATTGGGATGAAGCAAAACCGAAAATCGAACGTGCCTATTTGGATGGTTCTTCACGGTCAACTTGGATCAGTTTCAATGCCAAGCGTTGGCCAAACGGTCTGGCGTTGGACATTGAAAATGGGCGTGTCTACTGGGCTGAAGCGACTGTCGGTATAATTGAAAGTGCTGACATGGTCGACGCTTTGAACAGACGTGTAACACTTAGACAATCCCACGGTCACATTTATGGCTTTTCATTGTTGGGTAATTGTTGTTAAAATTAAACATTTTTAATATCAATTTTTGTTATTATTATTATTATTATTATTTTAGGCGACTATGTATACTGGAGTGATTGGGAACGACGGTCGTTGTGCCGTGCTCATAAAGTTGACGGAAAAGACCAAACAGATTTGCATGAAAACATGGCTGATTTGATGGGTATTAAAGCGGCTTATTCCACAAAAGTTCTCCGTAAGATTGTTCTGCTATAATAAATTTTTGTGAAAAATAAGAGATTTGGTAATTTCAGAAATTACAAATGACTGCAGTATTCGAAATGGAAATTGTTCTCACTTGTGTCTTTATCGCCCTACTGGTCGAGTTTGTCTTTGTCCCATAGGTTGGGAGCTTGGTGAAGATGGCACAACATGCACAGTTCCAGTTGCATTTTTAATGTTCACTCAACGGGATAATGTAAGATTGAACAAGTATTTTACATCTTCCATATATATGTATAAATTTGGATGTTTTGTTTTGAACAGAACGATATTTTGCGAGTTTCACTATCCAGCACGTTAGCCAATTTGGATCGGCTTCGTTTGTTGAACGTCAGTCAACCAATTGCACTCGACTATTGCTACAGTCAGAACAAAATATTTTGGACGGGAAGATACGGATCGTCAGGAGTAAAATGTTTTCCAACTGAACTGTATTATTAAGCATGTGAAAATTTGTTTTCACAGATCATATCTCGAGCGTACATGAATGGAAGTGGAATTGAAGTTCTGATCAATTCCAGTATTGAACATCCCGAAGGGTTCGCCATCGACTGGCTGGCCGAGAACATGTACTGGTCAGATTCGGGTCATCACATGATTGAAATGGCCGACTTGAACGGTAAATCGAGGCGAATAGTGGTCTGGCGTAGCACTAATCCGAGGGCGTTGGTTGTGCATCCTGTTGTTGGATATTTGTACTGGGCCGAATGGCTGGGACCGCCGCGACTAGAGCGCGCTGAATTGGATGGACGAAATCGAATAACACTGTTGAAAGATGTGGGTCGGATATTCGCGTTGACTGTCGACTACGTCAACGATCGACTGTACTGGTCAGAAGTGGACGTGCCCAGTATCCAGTCGATCGATTTGACCGGAAGTGCGCGTCGGCTGATTGTACGCGAAAGATCTATACAACCGTACGTGTTGACCGAATACGGCGATTTCTTGTACTGGGCAAATTGGAGAAAGCAGGCTATTGAAATTTGTGACAAAACAACCGGCAAAAATCGTTCCACCTTGCACTTGGATTTGCATTTCATCATCAACTTGGTTGCTGTGCACGCTCTGAAGCAGAAAGGTTGATTAGAGTTTTTCATTTCATTTTTCAAAAAAATATCTTCTCTGTTTTTTGTTTCTCTATTTTTTTTGTGGACTTGGAATTTCAGGATGGAACCAGTGCGTGATAAAGAAAAGACACTGTGAAAGTTTGTTCATTTCCGCACCGGATCGATCTTGCCGTTGTGCATGTCCAACTCACTTCACCCTAGCCGCTGATCGTCGGTCTTGCGTTGGTAATTAATTTCGTTTTACAAGAAATTTTTAATATTGAAATATTGATTTCATTTTTCAACTCTTCATAGCACCGGAAACGTTTTTATTGATATCGCACAATGGTTTCATTCTTCGACTGAAAGTGAAAGATCGACATGACATTGACGATTATCCGATCATGACTTTGCCCTTCACTCAGCAGAGCAACGTGCGCTCGTTGCAGTATGATCCGTTGAGCAGGCGGATATTCTGGTTGAGCACCACTATTTCAGACCATAAAATGAATAGAAACACCCTGAGATGGGCCATGGATAGTGGTACAACGGTAATGGTGTTATTTGTTTTGTGTATATCCATATCACATGAAATGTATTTTGAATTTTTGTTTTTCAAATTTTAATCCAAACAGACTGAAGAGATAAAATTATCTCGATTCGACGCTGAACAGCCTCCGTATGATATAGCTTTCGATCCTTATTCACAGACGATGTTTTGGAGTTGTGAACAAACGAACACCTTGAATGCGACACGAATTTTCAACAGCAACGATATTCGACCACTGGGTGGTATTGTAGCGTCACCTGAATACAGTCCTCGGGCTGTGAGTGTGTTCGCTAAGAAGAGGTGTGCATTGAAATTAAAATTTTTTTGTCTTTTTCAAAATGTACCATGAAAAATAAGAAATAATATTCGTCATTTGATTAGATATTTGCTGTTTGCAAATCACGGACCTCCCGCAGGACTAGTGTTGTGTCATATGGATGGTTCGGATTGTCACTTTATCGTATCTGAAAATATTGTTCATCCGGAAGCTTTGGCTTTTGACGCGGACGGAAATCGAATTTTTTGGATTGATCTAGGCCACAAGCAGATATCCAGCGTTGATTGCAGAGGTCGAAGCAGAAAGACACTTGTCTACCACGTTGATCATCCGTCCAGTTTGACAATTTTCAAACAGATGATGTACTTTGTTGATCAAGGTGTGAACAAAGTTGAAATGGTGAACAAAAATTCTGGAAATGGTCGGGAAACGGTTGTGGAACGTTTGCGTGATTTGACCAGCGTTTTGGCAGTCGACGGCGACACGGCTGGCATGGCAGTGATCAGCAGAAGTCCGTGCTTGCAGAAGCGTTGCAGTCA
Source organism: Trichinella papuae (assembly GCA_001447755.1). Classification (NCBI taxonomy): domain Eukaryota; kingdom Metazoa; phylum Nematoda; class Enoplea; order Trichinellida; family Trichinellidae; genus Trichinella; species Trichinella papuae. Next base: position 17,359 of record JYDO01000016.1, on the reverse strand, counting down.
TTTGTGCTTGTTGAAAGTTGAACCGGATAATCGTCCGTTGGAAGCAGAGTGCGCTTGTCCGGAGAACATGGCATTGGACAGCACTGGTGTCAGATGTTTGCCCGAGGTGCAGTGTCGCCAATGGGAATGGCAGTGTAAAGATAAATTGCAATGCATTGATCATAGTAAATATTGTGACAAAGTGGTTCATTGCGCGGACGGAAGTGACGAAAGTGAAACGTGCATACGATGTCAGTTGGACGAGTTTGAATGTGCAAACGAGCGCAAATGTATTCATCGATTGAATATCTGCGACGGTCAGCAAGATTGTGAAGATGGTTCTGATGAATATTGCTTCTGTAGTGAACCTGCGAATCAGTTTCACTGTGCTGGTCCTGGTAAGCATATTTTGTTATTGTTGTTTTGAAGAAGAAGAAGAAGAACATGATGATATGAAGTTAAGCTTTGTCTTTTTTTTACCTATATGAAGAACCTCGTTCTGGTGTGTGCATTGCGAGATCATGGCTTTGCGATGGTGTGAAACAGTGTCAAGATGGAAGTGATGAACTGTACTGCGGTGCGTCAGCAGAGTCAGGTTCAAAGTGGAAAAAGCTAATTTTTCCTACCAAGGATCCAGTCACTTACGTAATTGTCGTTGTTGTCGGTTTCGGTGTGTTTGTTGTACTTTTGTTAGCGATGTATGTCTTTTGTCGTCGACCCAACGGATTGAATGTGCAACCAGTAGAAATTGAACTGGTGAACACAACCACGGCAGAAGGGAGCGGTGCTAGGACCGTATCAACCACAGTTGAATATCGGTATGATAGCCAGGCAAAGAAAAAACACTTAATAAATAGATATTGTCGAATGTTTGTTTACTGATTGATAAGTTTTTTTTGTAATTTTCTTCTTTTATACTGATTTTGATCATTTTTCAGTTATCGCCTTGGGGTTGGTAAACCGTCAATCAGTAGATCCGTTGAACCGTTGCACAGTCGTCCAGATTTGACTGGAAAATCGAGCAGCAGTAACAGCGACAGTGGTGTAAAAATAGGTATCACATTGCCTCCGATCAATCCTCCTCCAAGTCCAGTCAGTGGAACAGCGGGCTCGACATGCAGTAGCGGTGCTCAGCGTATAGGAAAATGGCTACTGCAAGCAAACCATGATTCATCGTTGTTTGCCGTTGGGGAAGTGGCGGCACTTCATCCGTTCAGTTGTTATCGTGGAAATTCACCACCGCCGCCCTATTCAGCATCCGTGGAAATGAACAGTTTAGCTATTTGTAAAGCGAAACCGAAAATGATTGGTTCCATTGCAATTTCAGAATCGTTTCCAGAAATAGCAACAAGAAAGCAAGAATTAACAGAGTTAACAACAAAATCCACTGCAGAGAAAAAAGAAAAGCATGATGACAAGAAAGTAGAAGAAGAAGAAGGAGAAGAGGAAGAGCAGGAAGAATTAGAAGAAGAAGAAATTGATTCCAACGCTAGTCAACCATTGTTAAGCGGAAGTGGTAATCCAGTTCCACCTCCGCCATCTCCAAGAAGCAGCGGTAGCGTGGCATCGAGTGTAATTCGTCGTTGTACTGTGAACAAGCAACGTCCATATTTAACCAGAAGTCCACGAAATCCGCCACCTAGTCCAAATGAATTATCTGACGCATCCTCTAACATCAACTAGCAAACACTGTCCTCGAGATATCTCAAATATAACATGCAAATGTTATAATAATGTCATCTCTACTACTAATTTTCAATTGTCTTGTAAAACTTACTTGTTCATATTATTGATACTAAGCAATATTTCAAAAAAAGCAATTCACTTGTACACGCATTGTTAAAGCAGTTTGATTTTTTAAGCTTTTTTGTTATTGTTACACGAGTATGTTGTCATTTTATCTTATCTGTCACCGTCATGTTATCGTTATTTTTGTATCTATAATATTACTGTTATGTAATTGTCCATGCTTGTTTCCACCGCTTCAACAAAACAAGCAAACAACAAAACATGTACAACATTGAAGTTTAAACTTGTTTGTTGACATGCATCAAATGGCTAGTCGTCAACAGCAGCTGTTTGTGAATGTTTGCTGCATGGAGAATTTTTTAACTGAAATTTTATTTCAGTAACCAGTAATTTTTATCTCAGTATTTTTTATTTCAGCATGAATTAAATTTCAAATTTGAAAAAGTGGTAATTCAGTGTCTAAAAAAAATACCTTGAAACATTTGCAAACATTGAAATCAAATTGAAGTTTCAATTATAATATGTACATTTAATATAAATGATTACAAATCTTTCCTTTACAGGAGATAATTTGAATAATAATTGCCAACTTTTCATTAACATTCACAACGATGAAATGCAGTACTGTTGTGCAAAATGATTTTCTTCGCAGCATTATCAAATAATAAATGAGCATTTTCTTCCAATTGTAATAAAAAGTGGAATATTCATTTTGTTAAAGTTTTTTTCATTCTAAAAATTGATAATACTTTGAATCCGACAGTATAACCATTATGCAATGAGTGTTGTTAACTGCTGCTATGAAATATATTGGCGAAGGTTCTGTTTAAAAAATTTGAATTGTATAAATTTTCTTTCTGTTTAAAGTGAAATAATTTGCGTAGTGCTTTTTGTATGAGCATCGATTTAACATTCCAATTTGGCCGCGTTTGGATCCTTACATTTGCCTGTAAGCACCCCAACTTTTACAATTGTCGTAGACGTCTTTATAATAATATTCATACTGCAACTAAAATAGGCAGAAGAAATATGTCACAGCCCTTTTGACTAATGTTAACATTTGGCGAATATCATTTTCTGGTGGCACTGATTTGGAAATAAACAACGTTTCTGTCGTTTCATATTACTGTTCATACGTGGCAATGGATATGAAGCAACAGTTCAATAAGAGACTGGCGGAAATTGTGAATGAAAAGTCTGAAAACAACGTGATATACTTTGCGGCAACATACAATAAAATTGTGAGCGATCTTCTTTGGATCCAAGCAAAGTGATTTTGTGATAAGTTCGCATCACATATTATGTTTTCTAGGCAACTGTGAAGAATCAACCATTTTCTTTAAAAATTACATTATGAGCTTCCATATTGAAACTGTACAATAGTACGGTCGACATAAGTGCATTTCTTAAGCTTTTGGAAGACATCATAATTGTAGAAGAAACAGCAGATTGTATTCTCATGCAGCTGATTTTGTTTTCTTACCTGAGTAGAAAGTCTATGATTACTCACAGTCATAAATATCTGATAGCTACCGCACTGCAGATATAAATAAAAATGACGTGAACATAATTCATTTTCTCATTTTTTGACATAATTGAATCTGTATATTATTAATTATTAATGACTGTATTTAATTAAAATGATGAATTAATGAAAAACAATTTAAAAACTTGTGAAACTAAATGACAAATGCCAAAACAGCGTTTTACAATATGTGCATTTTTATTGTGATTTCAGCAGCTAAGAAGTAGTGTTTGTTTTCTGACTACAATCAAGATTCAATACAAGTCCTTTGTGTAGCACGAATTTATTAAATGAAAATCATATTACTTCGAATTATTCAAAATATAATTGTTATGTGTGCCATCTATATTGCCATTGTAGAAATTGATGCAGACTTTATTTAAGGAATAAAGCTAAAAATTATATTCTTTGTTTTGAGACATCATTTGAATCACCAATATGCACTTCTTCCATCCAACTTTTGGCTATTCTGTAGTAAAATCTACAAATAATAAGAAATCTTACTAATCTAAATATTTCATGCAAATTTTTCTTTTTTATAAAATTGGAATATAAAATGGGAAAATGGCTTTTCGACTTTTCAGTTACTGTTTGCACCAAAAGTATTTGTTTTGCAAATACAAATTAATGTTAATGCAAACGTTGGGTGCAATATTTATCAAATATTATGTAGAAATACAATGACAAATGCTGTAATATTTTCTAAAATATTGTTAAACTTTGAAATTAAAATTTGTAACATATGAAAGCATTTTATAATGATTTCGATGTTTCAAACTTTAATTTCAAAACATACTGTGAATTGGAATATTATTTTGGTTTTACTAAAATAGCAAAAACGTGATGAAAAACGAAATTCTATTTTAAATCCTAAAACAAATGTTTTTATTAAATATAATAATTAATTGTTGAAATTTAAATTATGCTGATAATTAAATGGCCTTTAAATAAAAATAAACATTATTCCAATACTTCACTGTCAATGCAAATTACTGAAATATAAAAGCTTAATACCATTAATGCATTTGATAATAATCTTTCTTTTTAATACTGTAATCGAGAAACTTTCAAAGATTGAATTATCATTGTGAATTAGAATCCTTACCGGTCTAACATCTTTTCTTACAATGCATGTTAATGAAACTTTTGTCATATCTGGATTTTTAAACTGAATTCTGCAATCTTTGGACTGGCCAATGCCATTGCATTGTGCTTCCATATCAGCATATGAAGAAAATTTTTTCTAAACAATAAGTCATATACAGATAGATTTTAAGCTCTAAAAATAATTTTATGATTTGAGAAACATACTGCTAAAATTGGACAGTCTGTATCTTGCAACCAAACTCGTATTGAGGTATTTGCTCCCCTTGTTGAGCTTTTCTCTGATTTTATTAGCTTCTTATAAACACCAGATGATTGTTTCAAGCTCCACTTGAATAATGCATCCTTTGCTTGTTGTGATACGAAACCATTCTTTTCTCTCAAATCAGCTGAGCCACCAACAGGTATGTCTGATTGTTGTGTCTGTTTATTGAAAATTTTATAATTTTACATTTTATATGCAAAATATAATAAATTGAATTTAAGTTGAAAAAAATTTATATTTTTAGAACAAAGGAAAAAAGCAGATTTCACACCCTTACTATTCCTAAGGAGTTTGTCATTAAAGCTACTGACTGCTTTATCATAGCCTGTTTTGTTTAATTGTTTTACTTATTTTTAAAGCACTTTCATTACAATGCATTATTCGCTGTTTGATAAAAATCTAAAAATTTTAAAGTCATTTATGCATATATAACTCTTAAAATGGTTTCTAGTAAAGTAAGGAAATAAAACTTACGGCAATACATATGTAAAATAAAATTTGTTCAATTAAATTTGATTTTATTTGAATAATAAGAAGAGGTGATGATAAATAATAAGAATGAATAATAAGAAAAAGAAGCATAATTCATTTTAAAATTATTAAAATGATGTCATCGTCAGATGTTTCTGTTTTAGAAATGTTCATTACTATAAGTGTGACTATCACTAAATATTATTACAGAAAGCAATAAGATGTAAGAATTTTAAATCTATGCAATGATTTTATAATAATTTCATTCTGTAGTACTGCAATTGAGAAACTTTTAATATTTCAATGATTAACATGAGCTAGAATCCTTACCGGTCTAACATCTTTTCTTATAATGCATGTTAATGAAACTTTTGTCATGTCTGGATTTTTGAACTGAATTCTGCAATCTTTGGTCTGGCCCATGCCATTGCATTGTGCTTCGATATCAGCATATGAAGAAAATTTTTTCTAAACAATAAATCATATGCATATAGATTTTAAGTTATACTAATCATTTTATTATTTCACAAACATACTTCTAAAATTGGACAGTCTGTATCTTGCAACCAAACTCTTATGGAAGTATCTACTCCCATTGCTGAACTTTTCTCTGATTTTATCAGCTTTTTATAAACACCAGATGATTGTTTCAAGCTCCACTTGAATAATGCATCCTTTGCTTGTTGTGATACGAAAAGATTCTCTTCTCTCAAATCAGTTGAATCACTAACTGGTATATCTGATTGCTCTTCCTGTTTATTAATTTTTTACCGTTATGGTTTGTAAATGTAAAATATAATAAACTTAATATTTGTCAAAATAAAAAATTTAGCATTCAGTAACAGAAGAAATTGAATTTCGGTATGAAAGCCTTTAAAGATGTTTTTAATAAATCTTCCAAGCCCCCCATCATAGTTTGTATGATTTAACTTTGATGATATTAAAATGATTAAATTTGTTAGCGCACATATAACGTTGAGACTGCTTCATATAAATGAAAGAAACCTTTATGTAAAATGAAATTTTTTGCAGCTGTCGTGTTTCCCTTGAAAATTTCAACAACTAATAAGCAGCATAGTTATTTTACGAAACCTCAGATTGATGTCTTTATTAAATGTATTTTTTAACGTTTAAATTAAATATGAATGCAGATTATCAATGAGCGGTATTGTGTTACTTTTTAAGTAATATTGAAATTCAAAAACTTAAACGCAAAGTGAGGATTTTATAATAATGCAGTTTTTTGAATATTTTTATCGAAACGTTTTCAAAATTTAAATAATTATTGTGAATTAGAGTTCTTACCAGTTGTGTTTCTTTTTCTTCTTTCTTACCAGCTGTGCATGTTATTCTTGCAGTTGTAGTGTCCAGGTATTTATACTCAATTGTGCAATCTTCCACTTCTCCTTGACCACTACAATGCTTTTCAATATCAGCATATGAAGAAAATCTTTCCTAAACGAAACAGCTCGGTATCTATTTATTTATTTTTTTTATTTTAGTTTTAAGGGGGCTTACTGCTGAAACTGTGCAGTTTGTATCTTGTAGCTTAACTACCATCAAAGTAGTTATCCCCATGGTTGAACTTTCTTCAAATTTTATCAATTTTTTATATATTCCGGATGGTTGTTTCAAAGTCCAAGATAATAGTGCATCTTTTGCTTTTGGTGTCATAAATGGATCGTCTTCGCCCCAATGAGTTGCTCCACCAAGCATCTATATGTTAAAATTTACACTGCATGCTAATGTTTCACTAAGTCATACATTGTTTTGACAAAATTAAAATATATTTTAATATTTAAGGTAACATTTTTTAAATATAAAAGAAAATGTAAATAAAATCTATCCATTTTCATTTTCAAATCTATTACCTGCTCTTTAACTGTACTACCAATATTTAATATAATTTTTTTGATTTTCAGAAATTAAAAGAAAAACATTTCCTCCATTTTCACTTTGTACAACATTTTAAAGGGATAATTAAACTCATTAATGCCAGCATAATATCTAAGAATTTTATAAATCAGTTCATAAGAATGATAAACCAGTTTATAACTTTCAAGAATGTTTTATTAGACGTTTCTACAAATGCTTTATATACTTATATTGCAGTTGTAGTTACCTGAGCTTTGCTAACGGTGGAGAAAAATACCAATATAATGCAAAACTTGAAAGTCATTTTTAATAAGAAATATTTTCTGATTCTAAGAAAATGAATAACAGCAAATATTTTTATACTTTTCCTTGTATGAAAAGTAAATTATACGCATTTCTGTGTATATTTGAATTCTGAATGCTTATTACAAATAATTTTTGCAACATCTGTTACTGCGCCGATGTAAATTTGTAAATATTCTGTGCTATAATGATATAAAAAACATAATAATATAAAGGAAACACATGCGCATAGATGATAACAAATTCTGCTATTATAATTATTTGAATAGCTGCTATCACTTCTAATTTATTTACATTTTTTAAATGACACTGCGCTTAATTTAAAAAATTTCAGTAGCATTTGTTCAACTATATTAAATTAGATTTTGATTGAACAGTTATGTTTATTTTATTCCTAGAAACAATATTGACATTTAATTCATATTATTCAATAAAATAAAAAATGTGCTCCGTAAGAAATTGTTGATCCTGTCATACATGTAAAACTGACGTCAATTTGATATTCGTAGCTATCGCATATATATAATTAGCACTCGAAGCATTGTAAAAACAGCCCATTTTTTGTATAAATTAAACAAGGAAATGATATAATTCTATACTTATTATATATATTATATATATTATATACTTAATATATAATAATAATTCTGTAAAACATATTTGTGCATACTTATTACTTTGCAATTAAATTAATTCCCTATTTATTATTGCGCATAATAACTAATTTATGTTGTTTAATAACTGCTTTCCTAAAAAAACCATTGTTTTCCTATGGCAATTTTATAGTGATACTTTCTGAATATTGCTTGAGAGTATTCGTTTAATGTATGCAAATTATTGCGCGGTTAATAATGGAGATTTAAATCATTTTAATAAATGTTTAATAATTTAAGACTTACTTAAAAATAGAATAAATTTTTTGAATTAAAAAGTAATCATTATTAAATGTTTTGCTGTTTTTTTATTAACAATACTTTCTGAGCTAATAATTTCTAAAAAAAACAATTCAAATTTACGTTTTGCTGGAATCTTTTTCTTTATTGAAATTTTTCAATCTAAAAAGATTTAACTGATAAAACTACAATTATTAAAGCATTTATAAATACTTCGATTAGAATATTAATTTTGAACAGCATGTTTTCTACTTGAAGGGAAAACGATGTTAGGAAAAACTGCTTTTTCATTTATTGAACTCTTTTCTATAACTCTTCTTCTATTTCATTTCACTTATAACTCTTTTCTAAAATGAAACGTTCGAGACAACGACTTTACTATTAACGCTTATTATTGCCATTACTACTGCTTAATTTTCTTAATTTTGGGTTTAATTATGCAACTTTTAAATGATAACCTTTTTCAAAAAATAACATTTTTCAATTGTAAAACTTTTACTGCAGAATGTATTAAGTGTTGTCTGATACCCAATATTCAAAGATAATAAATGGTTTAGTTGTTAATCAATTTTTTTATTTTTCAAGTATTTTATTTTGCATTACCTAAACGCAATTTTGTGTGACTAATTTTGATTGCAATGTTTCTTTACTATTACTAATGAACATTTACTACTACATTAATTTAAAAAATATTTCCAAATACAATAGAAATAGCATTTATTTTTTTATGTTAAATTAAACTGATTTGAAAATGCATTTTTATCAGTCGCCTTTTTATTGCTAAAGCATACGCTAAAGACAAAATGCAATATTGTATGCAATTGTTCGCTTTATTATTCATATTATGCAGAATGGATAATGATCATTATGAGATTTGTTAATACAAGTGTTCGGATAATTGGTTAACGGAAAATCAGAGTTCCACTGTATTTGTTAAAATAGTTCTGATCTAACTTTTTGATTTATTCATCTGATAATAAATATTTGCAATGTGCTTAAAATTGGGAAATATTACTACAGCAGAAAACAGCATTAAATGAATTCAATTATATTTGCAAGTATTATTATTTTGCATTGCGAAAGCATTGACAACTCTTAATATGCAAAAGAAAATTCTGTCACACAATATCAACATTTTTAAGAAATGTTCAGAAAATAAGAGAACTGTAGAAATCTTAAATAAATGCCTGTTAATGGCACCCATATTAGATTACGGAAATTTCTGATTTGGTTCATAAAAACATTGGCAATAATAAATAATTATTAGCAAAAATGAAATGGTTTTTTTGACTTTGGAAAAATTGCAATAGGTAATACGTCGATGACAAAATTTTCATAGGAAAAAACACAAGTTCCAATAAAACAAACACTTTAGTATTGCCAGATTCTAAATTTAGTCAAAACATCTTCAATTAAAATTTCAGTATGTCTAATTGAAACTGTTATAATTATTGTTGCATATTACAATTTCTTCGCCTCATTAAAGATTTCAACTTTTAGTTAAAAATTAGTGTATTTCATTCAAAAAATTCTTAAATATTTGAACTGCTCTAACAAACAAAAATGTCATTTATGAATGGTCTGAAATCATTAAAAACCAAATCATGGTTCAATGCATAATTCTTTGCTAAAATAAAAAAAAAATACTGATGTGTTCCTAAAAGGTAATAACTACTCTGCGTTGAAATATTGTAATTTTGCAAAGCCCTTTATACAAATTTGTATAAATCTGATTTTGTAATTTTTATTTATTGTTTTATCATTATATATAGTGATATTCAAAGTCAACAATGTATGACTATTGCAAATGAATAATGATTATAGAGAACAGATATTTCAATTAGAACAATAATGAAGTGAAGAAGAGTTATTACACAAGAAAATCTGCAGCACAAACATCCCCCACAAAGAGACTACTTCATAGAAACTAAGCAAAGAAAAACAATATACACGCACTGCAGCAGTTTCTTACTTTAAACACAATAGTAAAATGCTCAACTAAATTATTAACACACTGCACAAAAAATGCATCTATTTACGCGAATATCAAACATTATGGTTAGGCACGTCAGAATGTTGGATTAATAAATATTAATTTCAATTACAGCTTAAAGTTATATGAAACGTAAATAGAATAGGCCGCATTTATGAAATGCAAAAACGAAAAATTTTTTTCGTATAAATTCGCTTTAATGTAAAAAAAATGATACTTTAATTGGCAGGAACGATTTATTGCCGTTTAAAAAATGAATGCTGATGTGTGTTTGGTGAAACTGAATTTAAGAACAGGAATCCACTTTGGCAGCAATGGCGTTGAAACGTGCAAAAATATTCGCTAGTTTAATACAAACTGCAACAGCTGGCTCATATTTTTGTGATATCTAAAAATCACCATCAATATATAATTAAAATTATAAAACACAGTAACATACAGCGTAAGGCTTGTCAACTGCACAGAAAATATCTCCATTCTCAGGAATCAACCAATTTGTAACATCCTTCTCTAAACTACTAGCTTGCCCATCAACACTTATTGGACTTGAAACAAGAAGTATCTGTTTTCCAGGAATTTTACAATTTGCTTTCAATTTTTTATCCCGTCTTGACCAAACTTTGATCGTCTTTTTCAACTGCTTGGATATTATTTTTTGGTATATTTCTGAAAACATTTCAAGCAATATTAGGCATTTTGATAAAATTTCAACCAAAATAAGAAAATATCCAATAAATAGGATTGCCGAATATGTAAAATTAAAAATTCAAATTTCTGGTAATTACACAATAATTAATTTATGCGTTTTCCGGTATTTGCGCATATTTTAAGGGTTTCATCATTTAGTTACATTTTATAAAATTTCTTAAGATAAAATAGTTACCATATTTAGATCGTTCAGATTTGCTGAATATTTGAACTGGAACTGAAGCAACGTCCTGTGTCTTAATGTTCTGTTTTGCTGAAAATGGTGGCTTCATAGCAGTTTCCCCACTTAACACCTTTTTTAGTGAAGGTCTGGTGTTTACTTCTGCATCAGGAACGTCATTGTAATAGATAAATGGTGAAGCCAGCAATAAAGCAGCCGCTGAAATATACCAGTTATGCTTTGTTTGCTTTTTGAATTAAGCGCTATGTAATATGTAGTAAGCCTACAGTTCAGTTAAAAGATGGCTGAACTGCTTGCACACCACATTTTTAGAAAGCAGTCATATTTTCAAGTTTCAGATTATTAATTCAAGGACGCTGTTATTATAATAATGCACTTTGTATTTATAAAAAAAAGCATTGTTTCATAATAAATAATGAACTGAACAAAAATAAATTAATTCTTGAAATAATAAAAATTTAAAACTAAATACATTTCTTATCACATTTTATGTAAATATTCTATCCACATGCTGTATCTTCATTGAGGGAAAGGAAATTATCTCAAAAACAAAGTAGATAACGCAACTGACATTAAGCAGTATAAATTGAATAACTGTAATTCATTGCATTCTAATTCAGGGAGAAAGGTTCAGCTGCTACTTATTAAAAGTAACATTTTTATGTAAACATACAAACCTATTGGTTCAATTTGAGATTCAGCAATTGTAAGACAAATCAATAAATGACCATTTGCATATTCTGATGCTGGAAATGTGTATGCCACTTTTGGCTTTGGATAACCAGGTACTGTATGCACAATCCAAGCAGCAGAATCAGTTCCAGTTACGTCCAATATTAGAACTCCTAAACATGCATAATATGTAGAAACTTCCACCTTTACCACTTCTCATAAAGACCTTTGCTATTTGACTTTGTTTTAACTCCTACCACACCGGGTGCCGCATTGTTATATGCAAAAAATTTTTTATCCCCATGGGCTCCAACTACACTTTCAAATGTTTTTCCAAATGAATTACCACCAGCGGTTTCAAGATCTGCCGGATATACCACCCATGCCGCTCCTGGTGGTATCAGAATTCTTCCTCTTTTTTGTCCAGGTGGTTTATATAAAATAGCCCTACAATTGGAAGATTATTGTAATAAGTATTATAACGCGTAATTACATTTAATAAAATAAGTTGATATTGCTTTGTGTTATTACGTACATTGCTTGGCTTTGGGCGTTCATTTAGTGTTTTTTGCACTATCTATTTAAAATAAGTGGGTTGCATGTTCACCATTTGCATTTGAAAGCTTTTTTACAGATAATATTATAATTGTAATTTTTGTATCACATTTCTAAATTGCTAGCAGAAATGTTTAATTACAAAGCTGAAAGTCGTTTATTGACATTATGGTAAAATTCAAATTTATAAAAATATTGTTCTTATTTTGGATTGCAATTATATTATTAATGATATTATATTCTGTAAGCTGATCATAAATGAAAAAGATAGGAAGGAATTTGCTTTAAAATTCTGTACAATTGCACTAATTGAAATGGGATGAAATAACGAATTCAAATTTATAACTATTGTAAAAAATATCAGTCACTGCTAAACTACATCAATCAAAAATTAATTTCTAATCAGACGCGTGGAAATGTAATACATTTTTGATAAATAGCACAGAGTAAAGAATGCTTAACTGTTCCATTAGAATATTTTTCAACTACATTAAAAATTTTGAATTTATATAACTTTGCTGCTGTTAATACTTATTATTAATGTTTATGTATTTATGTTATCAAAAAAAGAATTTTCAAAATATTATGCACATATGAGAGAAAAGACAGAGCATAACATACCAGTCTACATTCCCCCCTCCATCAGTTTGCTGGCATTTCGAGGTCTGAGCAGCGCAGAAATAAAAAATGCAATGAATCAATGATATTAATAATGCTATTTTTTTCATCATATGAATCATTCGCTAATTTTATTGCCAAAATGTTGATACTGATATGTCTCACTGAGTTTTGGACTGTTTACGTAAATAGTTGGACTGTTTGAAAATCTAAGAAATATTTGCTTTCTCAGTTGATCATTGCATTTGTAAACAACTAAAAGTAGTGTGTGTAATCCCCATTTAAATATTGATGAGCTTGATGTGTGATTTGATGCTATTAACAAAAGTAAATTTAAGTAAAGCAAATTGAAAATTAATTCAAAGGTTGATGGAATATGTATTCAACAAGTGTTTTAATAAAAGTCATAAAAGTCGTCGACAGCTATAAGTTGTGTCTTCACATGGCTCCTTCTCAGCTGTCACGTTACCCACCAACAACAGCTGCTGTACTTTCTGGTCGGAGCCCGGACATTGTCGACTAAGCTACGCTTGATCGGCCAGTGTCAAAACCATGTCTGAATCTCATACTCTGGTTTTACTGTAGTTTCTGAAAGTCAAGTTCGACTCAAGGACTAATCAACGACGTTCCGGCCGGCACAACTTGTATTACCCTGCGGCAAAGTCGATCAGAATGTACAATTTGCTTTGCATACATAACACGCACGAGAGATAACTGACAAAACGGAGAGGGTAACGTCATAGACAACATTTTGAAGAATGAGTAATACTAATACGTTCTTAACTGCTATTATTTAGTGAATATCATCTGATACCATTAATAACAAATGACATTTCTCATTTACGACAGGAAATGATTACACCAAAAACAATGTGCTTTATAGATAATTGTCCGATTTGCTGCAGCAGAAGATGCTGTTTTAGATGCGGCCGGCGACAACTGTTGAAGCTAAGCGAGGGATCGCTAACAAAGTGAGCCAGTTGTTGCTGCCCCTTTTCTCGAACATCTCCAACGTATATCGAACATATCTTTATATGCATATTTCAATTTGTATGCCCTGCCTTCATACACAAGGAACATATCGCCACAACGATTACTGACAAGACGCAACTCAGAGACATTAGCCATAGCGAGATTAATGAACAAAACTATAAATGAAAACTTTCTTCTACCCGCAGCATTAAATACTGTTCAAAAGAATGTCAAGAAACGAACTTTTGTTTAAAAAACAAAAATCTGAGATTTGAATTATAAGAAAAAGAAACAAATTTATTTGTGTATTTTGTAGAAAAACTGTTTCCTGTTTGAAATCTAAGGATTTTACTTTAATCTTTACAAAGTTTTTCCTTTTGAAAAACAAATCCACGCTTAATGTTTGCCGACGATTATATCACAGCAGAGCATATGCGGGATTATAGCAGAGATATAGTAGATAATCTACATCTGTGATGGAGAAATCATCAATAGAAGACTGACTTTATTTGGCGTTCTGTTGTTGGGTAAAATAATTTGAAAAGGCAACTAATGAGCTAAAGCTTAATCATAATCAATCTCGAATGTTCAACTTTTATTTATAATTGAGATACAAGTAAAAATGTTGCCAACGATTGCAAATGCAAATAATAAAGTAATGGAAACTTAAGCGTTCGATGTCCCAGTAGTCGGTTTAGTTTGGATCATGAAAAACAAATTTTGAACAAGTTACACAAAATGTATAAATAAATTTTTCTTTTTTTGTGAATAAAATGCCATATTTTTATTTTTCATTCAAATAAAGCCTAGAAATAAACACAATTAACACTGGTCAATGAAATTTACAGCTTAGAAATGTCTGCTTATTAGATTTGAAAAATAATTCTGATACATTTCTTTTGATAATTTTTATGATTTCAGTAAAACATTTGTGGAAACTTTTGTACTGCATTTAAATGATAATTACTGTAATTTGAATCAAAGCAGCAACTGTTTTAGCAAAAATGGATTATCATATTTCTTTTAAGTAGAATAATCGTTTCAGAATATTAAGCAGTTTTGTTAATAACATCAAATAACGTATCAAGCATATCATTTAATTGCGGATTATGCACGCTGATTTTTGCAGTTGTTTACAAGTGCAATTATCAACTGAGAAAGCAAATATTTCTTAGATTTTATAAGCTACTATTTACGTAAACAGTTCGAAACTCTGTGAAATTAGAAAATTAAGTGTAAAACATCTGCCAACAGTTTGACAATAAGATCAGCTTTGCATAAGATGAAAGAAGTAACATTATTGACATTGCTGATTTTTTGCATTTTTCATTTCTGCATTGCTCAAATATCAAAATGCCGACAAGCCGATGGAGGAGGTGATATAGATTGGTATGTCATTTGCAAATTTTTATCATATATTAGCACTGCATAATTAGTTATCTTTGTGAATAATTTTAGTACTCATAAAAGTCATTAATAATTAATAGTGAAGACAACAGAATCTTTTTTTATTTTTTAATGCTTTCCAAGTATTCAAGCACACCAAACTGTTTCATGCTATAGCTACATTATAGTATTATAGCATTTATATTTATTTCACGTTACATGTGAATTTAAACATTTTTTGAAAACTCTTGTTAAACGCGTACTGCTATTTTACGCGGAAGGCAAAAATTTAATTTATATCATTCATCACAGGGTAACTGTACAAAACCTTTCTATCAACACTTTTGATTTTACTTCATTTATGTTTCATTTACATTGGGCCATGCAAATGCAATTTACAAAAACAGCAATGTCTATAGTGAGCTGGTCATCAAATTTCATTCATAAACATTTATTAAATTTGTTTTCATTTTTTTATTGAACGATATGCAACAATGTTGATATGAACATCTAAATTTTGATTATACAAACTTAATGATTATATAAATCATGAATAAAATTTCACAAGAATTACATTTATAATATGGTATATTCTTGAAATTATTTACCATTATCTACATTTAACATACTTTGATGCCGTGAAATGAGACAAATACACACTACCTTTCTATTGTAACAAGTAATATAAAAGACATTAAATTATCAACAGCTTGTGAGCAGAATAGGCAATAATATGAGGCGACTTAAATTTTATTTCATCAAAAGTAATACCACATCGAAATATGTATGTGAATGACATTGCAATTATAGGGTGATTTTATACAAACCACCTGGAGAAAAACGAGGAAAAATTCTAGTAGCAGCAGCAGCGGCATGGGCTTCATATCCACAGGATCTTCACAATGCTGCTGATCATTCTTTTGTAAAAGCATTAGAAAGTGTTAGTGGAACTCATGCAAATAAACATTTCTTTGCATATAACAATGTGGCACCTGGAGTGGTAGGAGTTAAAACAAAGTCAAATAGCAAAGGTCTTTATGAGAAGTGGTAAAGGTGGAAGTTGCTACATATTATGCATGTTTAGGTGTTGTAATATTAGACACTACTGCTCCAGCAGATGCTGCTGCTTGGATTGTACATACAGTACCTGGTTATCCAAAACCAAAAGCTACATACACATTTCCAGCATCAGAATATGAAAATGGTCATTTATTGATTTGTCTTACAATTTCTGAATCACAAATTGAACCAATAGGTTTGTTTACTTACATTGAAGTATGAATTTTAATACGATGCAAAATAATATTTTCGCTGAACGAGACTTCAAAAAATAACAACTATTCAATTTCTGTGACAAGATGGATTCTATTATTTAATATGAGTTTATTCATCTGCTAAGATTATTAAAATGTCCCTACCCTCAATGAAGATAAAAAGGAGTGAAAAATGTGGAAGGAAATCAATCGCAGAGTTAAATATGTTGCACTTCACATTTTTATTTATTTATGAATTAATCTCTTTTCGTACTCGTTTGTATTCATATGAATTAATTGTGAAAAGATGCTTTTTCAATAATCACAAATTATTCTGTTGCAATAAAAAAATAATTATAAATGCATGCTTGAATAAACGCAATGAAACTCTTTAAAATAATGCTGCTTCCTAAAGATGCGTCATAGAAAAAGTTCAGCAATTTTAATACCACATCATACGCATACCACATATTATTTAAATCTTAATTTGGAAAATAATGAAATTATAACAGGATATATATATTTCAGCGGCTGCATTATTTATGGCTTCGCCATTCATCCATTACAATGATGTTCCGGAAGCTGAAGTGAAAACTAGACCTACCTTGAGAAAGTTACTCAACGGAGAAGCTGCTATTATGCCACCGTTTTCAACAAAACAGAACATTGGGACACAGGCTGTTCCTTCAGTTCCAGTTCAAATATTCAGCAAAGCAGAAAGATCAAAATATGGTAACTATTTCATTTGTAGAACGATTTTCTAAATTTTGCAAAATCATTAAACCCTTAAAATATGCGCAAATGCACGCAAAACGCATAAATTAATTATTGTGTAATTACCAGAAATTTGAATTTTT
>JYDO01000169.1:0-92621 GCA_001447755.1 Trichinella papuae | reverse complement strand
TTATGGCCGAACTACAAAAAACTTATCCGCACCGTTCCTGGCAGCATATTTCTTCAGATATAAGGAAAAAAGTGAAAACTAAATTAGGATTTTAACGGTGCCGAAATATAAAGAAATTAAATATAAAAGTTAAATAATTGTCTCTACTGGAGTATTATAATAATTTTTTCAACAAAATCACCAATGTTTTTCGCCAAAATGAGAGACTTATGCAAATAACAATTGTTCCTGCGTTTCATTTACGCCCTACAGAAACTTTCAAGATTAAAATTTTTGTTCACTTAATGTTTTGATTGATTACACTTTAGAGATGAGAATTATGCTCTAATTATCAAATTGGAACGGAATTTGCATGCAATATGCCAGTTTTTCTGTTCTATAAATGTAAAACGCCCAAACCGGGAATTTTATCAAATTTCTCAAAAAATCATCGATTGCGGGCTATTGAAAAATTTTATACCTTTATATGGAACCCTATTGCTCGTACTTATGATGAAATTATTTTACAATACGCCTAATTTTTTAAGAAAATGGAATAAGTTTTGCTGAACTTACTGGTGGATAACTCTAAAGAATCAAAGAAATACCAAGCATGAGCAGATTAGTTTGATTTGAATTGGGAATTTATTTAATTTCCTTGCATTTGTAATTAATTTTTACCCCCGGCCACTACGTTTCCTAGTACTTATGCAAAGCGCCATTTCAGCATTGTTAAATAGCGTAATTAATTTAAAGTAGCCACACATTTGGTATCAATGAGAAGCTTAATGAGTAAGAAAGATGTTGCTGGGAACGGCATTCCATAAAATATCTGCTTTTCAACAAAGAAAAGACTGAAAATGCGTGCTTCCTGATTCGCATATATTGATGAGAGTGTTTAACTTGTACAGTACGCTGTTGGTTGCGTATTTTTGGAGATATTTTGAAAAAACTGACAGCTTTTCTATGCATTGACATAGGCAATGCCAACTTTAAAGGATATTTATTCCACAACTACTGGTCATTTTGGGGTGAAACTCTCCAAAACACTTTCGCTTTTCAATGTTAAAGTCTGGTAATCAAAAAAATCCAAATTTTGAAAAATGTTTTTCGCAAAACAAGCAAGTCTATAGCTCACGAAATTTGGAAATTCTCGAGGAAATCGTTTTTCTCCAAAAATTACTGGAATTGATTTATATCGATCAGAAATTAAATCTTGAAACCCCAACGACAAATTTCCCATTATTTTCTGAAAGTTTACATTTATGTTACATAAAAGACAGAAATTGATAGGGAAAATGAAATTTAATATTATAATCAACTTTAATGGAGTGCTATAATTATATAAACTTGTCCGTACATTTGATTTGATTGAAATCCAGTCGTTAAATATAAAATGGTAATCTTGAAAAAAGAAACTGACATCGATTGTCATTTCCTGCTTTCTTTTCAGAAATTTTAATTTAAATATCACGAAGTGTTCATCTATTTTTCATTTATGTTGCCTTCGTTTAATTTTTTAGCCTGATAGTGAAATAACAGTTCCGTTCCGTAATGGTAAAATTCCCGGTATTCGGACAGAAGATTGTATATTAGAGTAATACAGATTTGCATTTTATACATGGTTTCCACAGCATAGTGCTGAAATCGTTTAAAAATTTACGAAAAAAGTTAAGAGTAATACGAAAGAACACTCTCCATACTTTCACCTGTGCAGATTATACAAATGAAGATTATACAAATTATACAAATCAGTATTTATTAAAACACTGACGAACAAAACAATATTTATCTTGTACAGTAATCTGCATTTCTAATTTTTCATCCTTCTATCTTAAAAGTTGACTTTATTCATAAAATTGAAATTACCAGCAATCAGTTTATTTCATGCATTACTTATGAATACACTGTTGATGTTTCTAGTTCAAAAATGAAGAAATTACCTGCTACCTTACAGAGCGGATAACAGATAAAACAAAAAGAGATTATTTCTCTATTTGCTTGATTTTTTCAATTTTTCCTATGACAACTTCCTTCGCTTCGCTAGACGACTTTTATGAAGTTGTATGCCATTTTTCTTTTTTGTAGATTGTGCAACCTTTTTCTCATCCAAATGGACCATTTTTCTTTCATTTAATTCATCTTTTTTTGCCGCTAAATTACACAAAAATAAGTAATTCAGAAAACAAACAAAAAACTACTTTTCAAAACACCTAAAAAAACTATTTGCTGCATACCTGGTACTTCGTTGGAAAACTTTTTCAGCTTTGCCACAAAAAAGCCATCCATGTTGTGCTTATGTGGATAGAATCGACGACAATATTTCATAGTTGGATGAAAGCGATATTCGCGAAATCTGAAAATGCATTAAAATCATAGCCCTGTTTGAAAATATTCCCCCAAACACTGCACTTTTTAATCAGACATAAAACTATGTTTTCATCATAATTAACCGTTTTTGTTAATTAATAACAATGACACTTATTGTCACCTGAAACTGTTTCTTGTCATAATACTCACTGATAAACAACTTACCGAACAAAACCTTCTATGCCAAACTGCAATCCAGTGTCTACCAATTTCACATTCCGTTTCCTCAAAGCATAATCTATTACTGCTTCGTTTTCTTCAACAAAAATAGAACATGTTGAATAAACCAAAATGCTTCCTTTAGATGAACGGGCATCCAAACGGTCAATGGCTGCCAATATTAGTTCTTTTTGAAGAGTTGCACATCTTTGTATGTCCAATAGATTCTTCAAAAAGTTATTTATCAAGCTCACATTGCATAATTGAAATAAACAAGTCACTTGAGTAAATATTCACCTTCGACACTTTCACAGAAACATCTTTAGATATAACACCAGAGCCACTGCAAGGAGCATCCAACAGAACTCGATCAAAAAGAATCTAAAGTAAACAATTTTATCATTTCAAACCGCTAATTCTTCTTTTATTAAAACAATAAAGAACCATATGAAAATGTAACCTTCTTAAAATGACGTCCATCCAAACAAGTTACCATTGCATTTCTCACGCCAAGACGATGAAAATTTGACGTTATTGCTTTACAGCGATCGCGACTGACGTCATTTGCAATCAATATGCCTGTGTTTTTCATCATCGCAGAAATATAGCTGCTCTTGCCACCAGGAGCTGCACATAAATCCAAAATTTTTTCATCTTCTTGAGGGTCCAACGCTAGTACAGGCATAAAACTGCTAGCGCCTTGTAAAATATAAAATCCGCACATATATTCTGGAGTTGCCCCTAAATAAAAAAATATATATAAACAATACCAATATAAACAATCTGTAAAAAGTATACTGTAACTTTTAACCTACTTGTCAAAATACGGTATAGTATAAGAAATCTATAAAATGCTAGTTTAAAACTGCCCAGAATTAAATACTAATTTGTACAGTACAAACATTATCAGATATCTTATTATATGAATTAATTCATTAATAAAACAACTAAAAAATCAGCTCAATGTGTCCGATTTTAAGATAAAACGCCTCCATTAACTTTTTCAATGTTTATTAGCTGAATATTTTAATTAACTGACAGAATACGCACTGTACCAGCAAGCTAAATAAACAGAAATCATTATGGTTTACAAATGAAAAAACTATTTCAATGAACAATTTAAGGAAGTAATAAAGCACATTAATTTATTAAAATAAATCCAAAAATATACTAACCTACTGGCACCTGTGAGCCATAAACAACCAGACCAACTTTGGACCAATTTCCTAACGGCTGCAAATTTACAGCGCGCGATGTTAAACTCTATAATACCATGAACAGCTATGAACAGTATCATATGAACAACTAACAAATATTACCTGAGCTAAATCTTTCCTTCTTATTTTCAAAGTGTTACATCGTATCACCAATGGCCGCTGGGATTCATTTGCTTGTAAAAATTCTAACAACTTGAGAATAACAATTGTTATTGACAAAAAGTTCCAAAAGAAAGAAACAAAAACATTACATCATTAATTTTAAAAATGTCAATCAGCTTCTCCATGATGAATTCATTATAACCATAAAAAGAACAAAGATATTTTTTTAGCTTTTGCACATAATAGGATCGGCTTTTCAATGAAGCACTAAAACGAAAATCATAACGACTACATACACAACAAATAAACAAAAATTCACTTGGCATTTGAAACTTCTTTGAATTTATTCAGCATGTTCACAATTTCTTTGACACGATCATAAAGAGAATCGGAATTGTTGAATTCTGCATCACTGTTACTTTCAGTAATATTCAACTGTGTCTCGTTGTCATTCAACATTTCCTCAGCATGTACATTCTTTTCAGATTTAACGAACGGCTCATGTTTAGCAGACGATTCATTTTCACTATCAGCATCGCTCTCATCATTTAAAAAATTATCGTCCTCAGTAAATTCATCGGAATCATCACTATTAATTTTCAACTTTCCAATCACTTTGCGATCAGATATCTTTGTCACCGATGTCGACATGCCTTCCACACTTAATGACGACAACGTTGTCTAAGAAAATATTATCACAATAAGTACAAATTTAAACAAAAAAGTAAGAAGTATCGTCATATCAAAACTGTATAAACCATTAATAGTCACATGAATAACATACCTGATTCCAAAAAACTGAAAATGCAATGATATACGTGAGTATGAACTGAATCTACAGTATGAAATAAAATAAACAAAATGCATGCACATGAAAGAATTCAATTTTAGAAAATAAAATCTTTAAATTAACATATTTTCAGCTGATTTTAAATAAATGCATATTTAAAATATAATTAAGTTTTTCCATACAGCAACGTCAAAATAATTACAGTAACTCCAGCCTTACACTTCAATGATATTAAATTATATTTGAAATGAAGCGATATAAGCAAAAAATATGAATTATAAATGTGTGGGAAAAAATATCAGATCAAATTACACGGCAATTTCAACATTAAAGTACAAATGAGACAATACGCCAACAATTAAAAAAACTATTCCTTGAAACAACGAAGCAATCATAAGCAAACTTTAAATTTCAACAGAGAAAATAATTATGAGCAACATGTCAACCTGCTGCTCGTTCGGCTATGCCCACGTACTGCTAGCTCCGCTGAATTGACTAATCAGTCAGCAATAAAAATGTTTCGCTGGAAAAAATCATCGAGCGTGGCAGGATTCGAACCTGCAATCTTCGGTTCCGTAGACCGACGCGTTATCCGTTGCGCCACACGCCCACATTGTAATCTTATTTCAATCATTTATATTACAACAAAACAACGGCAACGCAATTTATTTAATGTTTAACAAAAATTACAAAGAACTGTTCTCAATTAGTATTCATCTTTAAACATTTCTACAATTTTTAATTTTAAAATATTAACCAAGTTATTTTCAGCGTAACCTTTTACATTTAGACTGACGCAGAACTCAAATTACTGCATTATGTTCTAAACAAGTGAATATAACGCCCCAAAAATGGCACTGGCATACAAAGGAAATTTCTTCGATTTCTAGCTATATTATTTAGATTACCAGTAAAATTCGATGTGACAAGTGCAGTTTCAAGTATCCCTCTTTGTTTTTTATGTGCTTTTACTTTAAACCAGTCATCCAATAAATGCACTTCTTAAAAAATTCAGTTGATTCTATTTGTAATATTTATGCAATTTATGTCACAGATTAAATTAGTGTTGTGGTAAATTACGAACATATTTAAATATGTTTATGCAAAAAGACTTTATCATGTCAGCATATACAAAAACTTTAAAACACAGGAAATCTGATTGAAATCACGTATATTTTGCAAAACATTAGCATTAACGACGTATCAATGTAAATATCAATGCTATCAAATGTTTGTTTCATTTTTGGTGCACTGCTTAGGGCACAGCATCACAACAAAACAAACAAATGTGCAAGTGTTTTTTTATTGTTGAATGAATTTTCTAAACAGAAATTGAACTAAATCTCTGTATCTGTGTAATATATATTGTTTATCAACATAACATAGTCAGTCAGAAGCAAGTTGAAACAAGAAAAAGTTGTGTTTAGTAAAATCAGGTTGAGTTACATAATTCAACAAATGCATATTGCAATTTGTGCTTGACCTGGAGATCGCTGTGGCTGATATCGTTGATGTCTATTGCACTGTTTGCATCTGTTTGCTTGAAGCATTCGCTTGTAGATGTATGCGGCTTCAATGCCGGTCAAATGGCGTGATTTGAACAAGATGAAAGACATTGTTTTTCATCAGTACATATTCAACCAAATTATAAATGTATTAATTTTTCAACTTACAATTTGCATTGGAATACATTCAGTCGGTAATTTTCTTAATAAACAATATATCTGTGTCCTGCAGCCAAAAACGCAGAAACCTCGTCTATGTAAGCTGAAAATAATTCACTTATTTTATTGTTCAGCAGTAATATTGTGAATTAAATAACTAAATAAATAAAAATATATAAATAAAAAAAATATATATAATTAAATGCCAATCAAAACCATACTGAATTCTTCATTCATTTTTGACTACGACAGTCGGCAACTTTAACTCTATAAAAGTCAATCAATCAAAAAATATCAAAATGATCAAAGTAGATATGTATACTGTGTAATTTGATCAAGTTCAATCAGAGATTATCCGCACAAGCAACAATTAAAATATCTAATTAATTATGCAACTAAATGTCTGCCCTCGCAGTGGCCTAACATCGAAACTGAGGTGTACTGTGCACATGTAGAAGAAAGTACGTTAAAATTACATGGGATTTAATTTTTTTGAAACTTTTCTTTTACCACAATATTTTTTGAATATCTATTAATGGTCACTCTTTTATTTATATTATTTACTTCTCAGAAAAAAAACACGTGATGAAGTATACTGTAAAGTGCAGACATCAGCATTTGATGAACATAGTTATCTTATCACGGTCCTGCATAATACTCACTTCCTGCTACTGTAGTTAATTGGCGTCTGTTGTCTTCGTGTTAACAAAAAATACTTACCTCCTGTTTCAAGATGATTGATCAAAATGCACAAGGCTTAACAACCGCTTATAAGTTATTGCGTTTATTGAACATTGACGTTTTGATAGAGAAGTGGAAATCAAAAAAGGATACCATGAATTGAAGTTTCTCTTGAAGCAGGCACAGATCGAGGTGACACGTCAAACGATCCTTGAGGACCACTGCGTTGTCATAAACAAATGGGATACACTGCAGTCGATATTATATAAAAGAAGACGGAAGTGAGAGAGTCATTCATCTCCTTCAACAAGGAATGTTCGCTCTGTGTATATTGGATAATGAAGTATTTGACTTCAGCATTTAGAGAACTATTAAAGACGACGCAAATTATGTAGTCAAATTCATCTATCTACATTGACGAACAAATTTTGAAACATTTGATGCGATTGATTGCATCGTATAAAAATGTGAAAATATACAATTCAAGGATAAGTGATGCGTCATTATTGTCGTAAAGACTCGACGTTAAGGGAAAAGAAATATCTGTAAACAGCAAATCATTGTGCAGTAAATATTCCAGTTACACTCTAAAATGCATAAGAAGGAACCAAAGAAGTGTCTTTCTTTTTATTTTTATAAAACGGCCAGTCCAAATAAGAAATTAATAATTAATTATCAAAGCGTTGTTAGCAAGTGAACAAGGTTGTCGAAGAAACTCAGTTTTTCTATGTCATCAGTAGCCGACAACAAATGCCACAGTCCAAGCCGATATGGTGCACAGAACATACACTGGAATTATTGTACATACACAGTTGTGAATGAAAACAATACAGACAACAACAGTGCACAATTGTGTGCTATCCGCAGAACCATTGCAACTCTGTCATCGTACTAGGCAACAACACATCACGGCAAAACTGATACTGATTTTCAATTTTTTAGAAAAGCAACCAACATCGGCTCAGAGATTGCGCGCAGAAACATTAAATAAAATATTCGGTCAGCAGTTGCCAACAATGAAACAGCAGTGAATTTAATGAACACTGCACCGTAATTATGATCAAACCCTACATTATGCAATATGTAGCATTTTCGTTTCAATTCAAGTTGCATCATCTTACGTTAATCTGTAGCCAGACGAGAGGCTGCCTGTATTCACAATAAAAACGTTCAACAAATTCAAAAAGCAGACAGTTTTTTTATATTTCTAAAATCTAATTAAATTAATGAAATACAGTTACCTGGCCAATGAAAAGTTGCTCGTTCAATTGAATTCGCTGCTCGAACATTGCACAAATAGATCAGTGTTAAACAATGTTAACTTTCCTTTGTTCGTCAGATCAAATCAAGTAAATGTCAACTGATTAATAATAATAATAATAATAATAATAATAACTTATAACTGTACAACGAGTGAAAAGTAGAACATAAAATCAATTTATTCACCTGTGAAATCCCATTTTCTTTGGATAAATGTGTTCGTCATTTTCACACTCGAGCCAGTTGTTGCGCTTACAACTGCAGTGAATTACAAGATCAAATATCTTTTCACTATTCAAAGAGCATCTTTCCAGCTTTTTTCAACATTGAAATTTGCTACATTATTCGACAGTACATCCACCTAAATTGTGCACTATTTATATCATTTATTTTTTAAAAATAAATTCCAAATCAAATGTAAATGTTACTGAAATAAACAATATGTGCGCATTGCATTATCAATAATTCGCACATGTAAAAATTGACAGTATCGAAATTTGTAATGCATATTATGCAGAGTGTGAAAATAATATACTTGGAAAAAAGAAAACAGCGTACTTTGATCGCAACAACAATCATTGGACTTGTTCACACCAAGTGAATGTGGCATCGATTTGAACAGAAAATCAAAAATCTAGTACAATTGGCTTTTCTTTTTGACAAACTCGAATATGATGAAAAAATTTTCCAGCATTCACCGGTGAAACAGTGACCCAACTGAGTTCTGCTTCCCCAACAGACGACAACGACCACAGAAAAGTTGAGCCATTTTGTTTGGCGTTGAAAATGCCGAACATGGGGCAAAACTTGGCCCCACACTCACTGCGGCGTCGTCGGCTCGATTGTTCTTTTGGTTCACATCTTACCCACTGTACGGTTTCACTTTTCCAATGCGAATCATTTCCCGCTGGTGAGGATATTCGAACTACAATGTCACTGCCGTCGTAATTCAAAATTCAAATCAAAAGATTTTTCGCTTGACGATCGTTCTGAAAAAATTAGTTTCTCTACGCCGGACGGGACTTTGTCGGCAACTGCTTTCAGCTGTTCGTCTTGAGCTTGTTGGACACGCACGACATTTTCAATCTGACGTTGAACTTCCATTTCTGGCAAACTGTGTTCAATTTCAAAAAAAGTTAAAGAAAAGAGATGCACAAAGTATATTCATCTAAATGATCCACAACTCCTGTATAGTACATTCGAATGCGATCAGTAGTTTGTTAACAACAGTCAAATGTACAAAAGCTTCAACATTTCTACAGTATCCAAAATGAATTTTCAAGTATAATTAGCAGTTGAAATATTGTTGCATTCAATAATCAAATATAAACATTTAAATTAATTTTTATTGAATAATTTTAATAAAACAGAAAAAAATTTTTGATAAAAAAAAGCATTTTTGAAATATCTTACTGTAGAAAGGTAATTTTTAAATTTATGAATTTGCATTAAAAAAATTTCCAAAAAAAAAATATATATAATGAATTTTATTTTTGAATTTTCATATATTAGACTAAATATTAATGATACGAAATGCATTTGTTGAAATAGAAGAAGAAAAAAAAAGAGAATAGAAATATGTCAGAGGGAGTAGTAATAAGAATTGCAATTCGATTGAGCGCAGTGAAAAATTGACGTGTACACCGTGTGAGCAGCAGAGTGGATGAGACGACGTTGTGAAAAATTGATATTGCTTCGAGGGATGTGATTTTTGAAAACAAAAGGCGAAAGTTTTTGGATAAAGAATGTCAGGAATAAAAATTGATATTGCATCGATTGAGAGAGCTATATAGAGCCGAGATCGGATTGCCTGATTGACAACAACAGCACGCTTGTCAAGCTTCACTGTTCACAGCAATGCTTGTCAATTTATTTATTATTTAGCATGTATTTTGTTTTTTTTTTGTTTTTTGGTCAGTTTTTGTCCGAAAGATTTGCATCAGCTGGTTAAATAGTTTGCTCGTTCAATCAATGCGATTTTTATTATTAAAATACGTGAACGCTCGAGTTGTTGTCGTTTGAACATCTTGAATTATATATATATATATATATATACATATATACATTTATATCTATATAGAATAGTTTGCCAGAAGAGTTGGACAAGCGAATTTTTTCACGTCGACGTGATCGATCGGCTTCAAAACGACTGCCACCAATTTACACCATTTGTCTTTACAGTAAACCGGTGAATTTTTTTTTTCACGTTTATCATTTAAATTGCATTTGTTATTTTTAATTTTGGCAACTTTTTAAATAAACATTCTCACGTTTGCATTGGACAAGTGTCAATTGTTTGTCGAATGTATATATATCTTCCATGCGTTGCTGTTTCTGCTTCACAACCCCCTCATGCCCTCCCCCTTGGCCTTCTCTCTCCATCTGTGTTTTGTTCATTCACTCATTTTCACTTGCGTTTGCATCTGTTTTGCTGATTCGATTATTTTGATCGATAGTGGCCAGTTTGAAATTCTTCGAGTTTGATCAACTTTTGCAGCCGCGTCAGGCACGAACCAGGCAAATGAGACGATTATTACCTTCAGTGGCAGCTTCTCTTCTCACCAGTGTTGTTTAGAAAACAACAACACCATCAGCAGCAGCAGCAACAACAACAACAACAACTAATATAAGAGTCGACAATTAATTAGCATCGCAGTAGGCAGTAAGAAATGGAATCTTGCCGCCGGATGTTGGTCAAATTTTGAACACCAATTGACAAGCCAAAGAAGCTGCATGTCGTTCAACGACGGTCAGCTGGACGTCGCCTACGCGACCGAACGAATCATGGGCAAGTGTTGCTTGCTGATTGTGCATTTTACCTTTTGTTTGTTTGTTTGTTTGTTTGTTTGTTTTTTTGATTTCTTGCAAGCAGATTGCAATTTGTTTCAAAGGCAAACTGGCAAACAAGCAAATTAATTATCAATGATAGAGATAACATATAAGCCGCTGACCGCGACCGCTGCTAACACGCGTTCCAAATAATTCACTCATTTGCATGAACGGTGAATGCAGCTTTGAAGTGATTGGAACCCCAAAAAAAAATCCTAACAAACACAACAGTGTTTTTTTGTTTTGTTGTGCTTTCCGCAATTTTCACTTTGTACAAATTCAATCAATTAAATTAATTATTTAATTAAAAAGATCGTTGCTCCTGTGTTTTCTCGAAATAGCTTTCAAAATTGAAAAATATATTCATTGTGGAATGATAATTTAAATTTTTTTTCTACTCTACCGGATATTTCTTTCTTTTTTCTCAGCTTCTTTGATACTGGTTCTTCTTCAATTGTCAAGTTGGTGAATTTTTGTCAATTTCAAATAAATTTCCATTGCACGTACGGGAAAATGCTCGGAGAAATATTTGATTTTTTTTTCTTCCAATTGTCATTTTTGCTAACGGGAGAAAATTGCTCGAGTCGATATTCTGAGATGGAGATTTGAAAAATGGATTTTATCATCATCAGCCTCTAAAGTGCTAAAATAATTAATTGAACGTTCAATGAGAGAATAATGCATGCTATGAATGTGCAGTGGAAAGTGAATTTATTTTTTCCCTGAGAAAAGTTCAACTTGCATTTTGCTGAGATCAAATAGGCCAGAAAAGTAAAACGAGCTCTGAAGGACATTTCCGTTCACTTTTCAAATGTGCATCTCTGTTCCTTCCTTGTACAGTGTGTGAGGAGCAGTATGATGAAAATTAATAATTCCACAAACGTTGTTTCATAAATTTGCATTTTTTTTTGTTTTATTCTTCTCATTCATCCAACAATGTCATGTATTATATTATTGCAAAACTAAAATTGAAATTCGTTTCGTTTCAAATTGCATATCATATTCACAATTTCAACTAATGTTTCTTCTCTGAAGCGATCAAACCGGCTAGCTAGCTATTTTAATTTGGTAATGGTGAAATTTTACTTTAAAATAATTCGAAAATAAAATTAACCAATAAATTGTTTGTATCCGCAAATTAATCTACTTGAATTTATTTTGCAAATCAATAAAGCAAGCAGGCGGACAAGCGAAAATGTAATATTTTCTTCCAACTGCCTAAATTTGAAAATAGGTAATAAATTTTTACGATCAACGTGTCGACAATTGAATTAATGGCTGCAGAAGATTAACCGTAACTTTACAAATGGCCACTTCAAACTGGCAATAAATATTTATGTCGCTTTCTTTTATTTTGCAATTTTGAACAAAATTACGACCCTCTGACGACGACAACAAAGTGGAACAATAAAAATAAAATAAAAATTGTTTTAAAATTAACTGTTGCTTGTGCATTTTTCATGCACATGGCCAGCAGGCGTGGGAAAATGTGAAAATATTTGATCATTTTGATCAACAACAACAACAGTTGTCGAATAAATATGATATTGCATTGTTTTATTAATTAAAATTAAAAAAAATCTAAAAAATAAAAACAAATTTTCTTCACCAAAAGCAAATTGGTACTAATAAAATAAGAAATGATGAAATTTGTTTCCCAACTCTACAGTAATCCATTGTTCATGCAAATGTCAAAAAAAGAAGAATTTTTTTCCCAAACAAAAATTGTGACATTGAATTTTTTTTCATTGTTGCGCAGAATTGCAAAATGCAAGTTGGATTATTAATTTAGATTGAAAATGAAGTGGCAAAAAACAGAATTTGATAGAAATAAATGCGTTTCCTTATTAAAAATAGGTTAGCGTGAAGCTTGAATTGTTTGCTTGTGCCGGCGAGCGCGCAAAAGCGTGAAAATTGTTCAATTTGAACAAAAATCAGTCAGAATGATGAATTTGATTTTCAATTATATCAGTAGAAGATTTGAAATTGTTCTTGTTTCTTTGTGCACACAACCGTATGTTAATTATACGCAAATGAGTTCAACGGACGCGGGGTGGAAATGGAAATTTGAGCAGTGTTCAGCTTGTTTTTTTTTGCTTAATTGATTTTATCTACAACGTGCAACATTTGCCAATGAGTGTTGCCATTGCTTGGCAACATCAAAAAGCTTGCAACGGACGGACGACAAATTTCAAAGCAAGAAACAGCAACAGCTGCCAGCCGAGCAATAGCAGCAGCAGTTGTGAGCTGACACCGACTATTTTATTGTGATAACTTTTTATCGTCGAATTACTTTTTTGATGAACAACTTTTATTTTTAGAAAAAAAATATAAAATTTTTTGTTTGTTTTTTTGAAAAAAAATGTGAAAAGCATGTATGAATTTTTTTATTAATGCATTTCAAATGTGCCCGACAAAAAAATGAATTCATATTTATTGTCGAAGAAAATTGTTTAATTTAATTAAAATTTTCTTTTCAGTGTTGACGTTCACGTCTGCCGGTTGCGATGATTTGTACAGTAAGAGTGTACAATTGACGATCAAAATGCTTGCATCCAAGCACAATGGCAAATTCAAAGTAGGTGTTTTTTTAAATTTTTTGAAATTTTTTATTCATCACTTTCAAAAAAGAATAATAAATAATTGTATCTGGCTTACTGTAGATTAAAAAATAGGTTTTTTTACAAAAAAAGCAAAATTACAGTAAAGATTTGAGGCGGGAAAAACTGGAAAAACCGGTTCTGCATTCAACGTTTCGTTTTTCCCTCCAAAAAAAAATAGTCAGTCTTGTGTGCAATGGTGACTTGTTGTCGACGTGGATTGTATTAAAAATTTTTTTTTCAACAAATCAAATTTATTTGAAATTTAAAAGAATATAAAATTGCAGTGGAGAAAATTGTTGCAGATTTTCAACGTTTCAAAAGAGCGTAGCGAGTTGGCCAATTTGAACGTTTTCGAATGCGGCTGGCCAGAGTGTCTGGCTCCGGCGTTGGAAAAGCTTTGCACAATTTGCAAAGAGATGGATCGTTGGCTTGAATTGTGCACAGAAAATGTGGTCGTCATTCACCAGAAGGGTGGCTTCCGACGGGCGGCGGTTGTCGTCTCCGCCTTCATGCATTATTGCAGCATTTGTGCCAGGTAACCGTGACGCTCTAGTACAGTAATGTGATTGGTCAGAGTTGTACAAAAAAATGTTTCCCAACTGCAGCGAAAGTCAAATGCTCGAACATCTCGCAATGCAGCAATATTGCAAGCAGCATTCGTTGCTTCCTTCACAACGGCGGTAAAACACCATCAACTACAATAATAATAATTGAATGAGGAAATGAATCATTGCAGGTATGTGCAAAATTTTGCAAATTTATTATCAGAACGAATTCAAGTAAACAGCGAGCCGGTTGTCTTGTACACGTTGGTGGTCCGTGGTTTGACCAAACGGTGTCCAGTTTATTTCAAAATTTACGGCAAAATGGTTCCAGTGTTCACATCCAACGTTGTGTAAGAGTGTGAAGAATTGACAATTTGGAAAAGTGAACTAAATTCAGTGGTAAAATTAATTTGCACATTTGCATTTACAGTACTGGCAGTGGGGCGGAGGTGTTGGTTGCTCGGTTTCGACCGCCGGTGTCGCTTCGAGGCGACATCTTGTTGAAATGTTGCTCAGCGGAAGATGAATTCCACCAAAAGTGTACGCTATTTCAGTGTCAGTTCAATACATGCACTGTCAACAACCACAGTTGCCGGAAGATTGTATTCAAAAACGACGAGCTCGACTATCCAATTTCAGGTAGATAATTAATTATACAATTTGTTTTTTTTTTAAAATTCTCTTTCACAAATGATATAGTTGTTCTGTGGTGATGAACAAATTTAAATTTTTTCATTCAAACCGTATACCACTAGTGTAGTAGTAGTAGTAGTAGTAGTAGTAGTTCAGTTGTAGCATCAGCATCTTGCAATACCTATGCACCAATGCAACTGCTGCGACGCTCTGATTGCATCGACGAGTTTTGCAATAAACCACGCCAAACTTGCATGTTCACACATTTCTACTTCAATTTTATACATTCCACTTTGCTTTTATCTTTGCATAATTGTATTGTGTAAAAATTTCCATTTCAAATTCACCCACGAGATTTTAAATTATTACACAGCAAGTGTCGTTTTTCCTAGCATTGATTTGTTCGCAACTGGTTGAACAGCGACGACGTTTTAGCGATTTATATGATAATAATGTGAAATGAAAAATAATACAAGATCAAACTTTCACCAGATGATCAAAAGCTTTTAGCAGAGCAGATGCGAGCGGGATAGGCAAAATAAATTTTCTTTTTTAAACAATATTTTCATAATCGATCTCCATTCTGTTTCTGAAATGAACATATTTCGTCTCGAGATTCTACCCAGCAGCATGTTGTTGAAATAAACAGAAGAGGTAGGTGGGTGGGTATTCAATCGCAGTTGTTCAAATTTCAAATTGATCGATTTTTTCTTTTTATTTATATTCTTGGCGGCATTTGAAAAAAGCATTAATAAACAAGTCAACTGGCAAATTCAAATTTTTCCTGCTATTATTACAGTAAGCAAGATTTTACAAAATTCACAAAAGCAACGTTGGTTGTTTTTTCTTTTTATAATTTTACGTTGCATTTGAAAAAATTTTCATACAACAAGAGAAAGAGAGATTGAAGAATGCGTTTCAATTTGCACAAGGGTAAATACATTGAAAATTGTCCACAATTTCTGTTACCAATAATACAGGCAGGCAGGCAGGCGTTCAGTATCAGAATAAATATTTGCACATTTTCAGACATTTTGTCAAGGTTTGATCAATCGTTTCAATCGTAGCTTCGATTTGTATTGCACAGAGAAAAAAAAATTTTTAAACTTCAAAAGTATTTTCATTTCAGACACATGTGCAAAAGTTGTCAATTCTTATTCAAAAATATGATCAACAGATGCTTGAGTTTGAATAAAGCAAAAAATTAAATATCCACGAGACAAAAATAAAAACATAATATCCCGTTTGTATGTATTGGGTTTGTAAAATTTTATGTTTTGTTGCCAGTGCAGAGTGCAGATTGGTCCAACCAGTGGTGTATGTGTGTGTGTGTGTTCACTAGATTGATTGATTGTTTATCAGATTATCAGAAAGTGAAGCATATTTTCTTGTTTGTTTATTTATGTTTTGTTTTTTTGCATCTTTTTATTTCAAAGTTGGCTTGTGGATCTCGTCGTATCTTTGTGATCAAACGGAGAGGAAGAGACGAAATTACACAGCTGCAAACGGATACACGTTGTTGGTAGAATGGAAACTTTTGCTTTTCAAATGAGAGAGAGAGAGAGAATAAACAAGCATTTGAAAATGCAGTGAACGTTGTGGTCTGAGGAAGAAGAAGAAGAAGCAGCAGCAGCAACAGCAGCTGACGACGACGTGCTTGATGCAAGCAATGCTTGAGCACTACAAACTGGTGTCCTTTATTCGGCTGTTCAGTTCAGCTTTACTCCAGGGTGTGGTGGTGTGGGGGAGTTTTGGGAGTGGAGGAGGAGAGGCAGTGTAAAGCCCCTGGCCAGGAGAGTGAGAATGCTTGAGTGAGAGCGTTCGGCTGCTTCAACCAACTACTTCTTACAGCTTGTTTTTATTTTTCAAACAACGTACTTTCACTATATTCATTT
Organism: Trichinella papuae; assembly: GCA_001447755.1. Taxonomy (NCBI): domain Eukaryota; kingdom Metazoa; phylum Nematoda; class Enoplea; order Trichinellida; family Trichinellidae; genus Trichinella; species Trichinella papuae. Next base: position 75,894 of record JYDO01000169.1, on the reverse strand, counting down.
ACTGCATGCATGCTTTTTCCTGCTTACTTTTGCTTGCATCGCGTTTTCTATCCTCATGAGATGATGCTTTTCGTGATGAAAAAAAAAAATATATATATTTTTTTTTTGAATTCTATTCTTTTCAGAAAATTTGTCTTTGGAACTTTTCTGTGCTATAATTGAGCCCAATTGCAAAGCTGAAATTTATCCCACCGACGACGACGGTTTATCATTTTCCACGTTCAACTTTGAGCCGGTCTATTTGGAACCATCGTCGGATAATTTCAACTCATTCGAATGGTTCTACAATCACAATTCATCAAAAGAAGAAGAAGAAGGTATGTTGTCTATTGTTGTTGTTTTTTTATTATAATTTTTAAAATATTATTTACGTGGAGGATAAGTAGTGGATTTTTGTTGCATGGAAAAGTGAAGCTTTGAGAAAAAAAAACACATGCATGTGAACAATTTTTCTACATAACGCAAGCTTTTCTATCTTTTGAAAGATCATAAACTTTCACTTTCACTTCAATTTGTAAATATCATATAGTTGTGTACAACAGTAGATTGTGATTTAGCTGTTCGTGTTTGTGAATTTGGCTAATTTTCTTCATCAATTGTACCAAAAATGATCATCATCACTGGTGAGATTTGAACAATATTTTCATATCAGAATTGTAATTGTTGTAAAATGTAAATTTTCAACGATTAATATCCAATGTGAATTGTCAATTTCAACGGGGTTGATAGATTAAGTGACCACCGGGTTGTCTGAGCTTAAAGGACAGTTGGCATTGTGGAATAGTAATTTTTTGTTTCGAATCGAGCATCCAGTGAGTGAGTGTGCTTCACAGAGGAGAATATCCAACCATATGTGTGCACTACTTCGACCAGAGAAGAACAACGCTCAGGCTAATGGCGCCGTGTGCGAGAGAGAGAGAGAGAGAGAGAGCTTGAAGCTCTTTGTGCGGCGGAGAATGATAGGAATCACCAAACGTGCGGCCATGGTCACTTGCGGGCGTGACCCGCGCGAGTGACCGCCAATTGGCCATTCATAAAAGCAACTGCTGGTCGGCTTCTTGAGAGCGGCTTTTGTACGAGCATCTTTCCTTTTGGACAGCAAATTTCCATTGTCACGGTCATTGGCATTGGCAGTGGAGAAAAGAACACCGCGCAACACATTTTAGCACAGGAAATGATAATAAACAGCACCGGAATTTTGAAGAACAAATTTCACAGCGTGTAATTTTGCCATCGTATATTATATTATATTATTTGCCAGTGCGAGGCCATCAATTCTGCTTTGGCTGCTTGTTGTTTAATTGTGTGCATAATTTTGCAAATACAGTTTGAAGATGATCAATTTTTTCAAAATGCCATGGTTTTACCAAGGTGAGTTGTAATGTTTATTGTTTGTTTGTTGAAAAAAGAAAATCTATACGATCAAACCAAATTATTCCATTATCTATGTGCTGCTGCTGTTGCTGTTGCTGCTGTTGTTACGTTTTCAGTATAGTTGTGTTCTTGATTGATTGAAAATGAGAAAATTATCAAAATTGTTAGTTTGGATTATATTTTTGATTCAGTGTTCAATTTTGAACATCATCACAAATAATAATTTGCAACAATTTTCCCCTTTGTCTTCGCCACCTGCAGGAAGAAGTGGGGGAAGGGATATTTTGAAATTATAGTGTCGATGATTAATGGACCGCCATTTTGTTTGAGCAATTTCAATTTCTGTTCACCTCATCAAAGCAATGAAGGGTGGAATGAATGTTTCATATTGCTTATTTTCTTTACCGGTTTTGTTTTTTGTTGTTGAAGAATGTTATTTTTCAAAATAACAAAAATTTAAATTGTATATATACATATATAGTTTTTGGAGAGCTGTTTTTTGTTATATCTTTTTGATTTTCTTACGATTAGTGGAAAATTTTTCAAAATATATATATATACGCAAATGTTTATACAATGTGGTTGCTAGATTGCACAAATGTGTCTGTGTGTGTGTGTATGTGTTTGAACAACGTCGAAAATCTGCTTCAGCAATAGCAGCAGTAGCAGCAGCAGATTTTAGTTGAAAAATCCTATTCAACAACTATTCTTAGCCAACATCCGGTTGATAGCAGATGAGAAAAGTTGAAACAATTCATCAAAAAGCTTCACACAGATGAAGCATTTGGAGTTGTTGGTGGGGGGATTTTTCCATCTTTTTTATTACTTTTTGCTCCCTCAGTGTTCGTTTGATAAATTGGAAAAAAAAATAGTAATAATCTAATAGAATGAGCTGTAGCGATGTCAGTTAGCTACGCAGTGGTGATGTTTAGCATAATTTTTCCGAAATGAGAAGGAATTGTTGAACATTAGCGCACATGTTGTTTTCTTGTTGTTTATTTATTTGTTTGTTTGTTTGTTTGTTTGTTTGTTTGTTTGTTTGTTTGTTTGTTGGCTGCTTTTTCTGAAGAACGATAGCCGGCGCTGCTTGTTGCTTGCCCCGTTGTCGAATAATAACGCGCGGCAGTCGACACAGCGGCCGCTGGCGCCTGAGCAACTAACTCTCTTTCTCTCTTTCTTTCTCTCTCTCGCCTGACAATTGCCAGTGTCCACGCTTGTTCAATTTTGATCTGCATTTCATTTTCTCTTCTTCTTCATCTTTGTGACATACATCATGCCCAACTTGAGATTTTGGGATAAAATGTTTTGCTGTAAGTTTTATTATATTTATTATTATTATTGTTGTTGTTGTTGTTGTTTTTTCTTGTTGAATATAAATTTGAATTAATTAATTGATTGATTGATTAATTATATTTTCATCAATTTTGGAGAGTTGTTTTTTTTTTTTCCTTTCGAATACAACAAAAGTTTGACCACCCTACAGTATGATTCGAGTTCAGTGACTTTGAAATGCAAATTTTTCCATACTATAAATTTTAAGCAAATCACGGATTGTTGATTAGATAAGTTGGAAAATTGTGGCAAGACGAAGTGAATGAAAAGAAAATTGTTCCGCACGTCTATTGCTGGCTGGCTATTAGTAATAAAAATGTCATCTTGGAAAAAGCATTTGTTCAAAAGTGCACTTTCGCTTGCTTTTGCTTCTTCTTCTATCTTTTTCATCGTCGTCGTTGTTGTCGTAGTAGTAGTAAAATGCAAGCATAGCAGCTTTCTAGCGTTTCACTTTTGCCATTCATTGTACGACAGTTGATTGATGATGAGACTGGAGTTTTCTTTGTCCAAGTGAAAATGTGCTAACCCAAGCTGAGCAGCACAACATTTGGGAGCGTCATTTAGCATCATCATCATTTTTATTCTATACCGTGTGTATAGATAAAGCTTGGCTTCTTCTGCTTCTTCTTCTTCTTCTTCTTCTTCTACTGCTCAGTAGTCAATTGTCATTGTTTACAAATGACGTTATACTTAACGTTCTTGTTCAAGAAAACAATATAAAAAAGAATAACAAATTATTTACCAGTCATTATTTCACTGACCATGGTCAACACATTTGATTCATGCAACAAATTATAATTTAATTGTGAATTGATCAACAACAAATATAATCTTCTTCGCAATGTGTATACAAAGGAGAAAGAAATTTGCATTTTTTCTGGTTTCCAAAGAAAAAACAACAAAACAAAACAAAAGAAATTTGCATAATTTTGATTTCCTGTTTTAGTTTGTTTTGTCCACTCTTTTCAATTGATGAAATTATTTGTTGTTGTTATGAAAATGAAAAATTGCCAATGCAAAGTTGATCATTGCTCGCGTCTGCTGGTTGTTTGCAAATATTTGTTTTTGTGACAGAGAATTTTTCGCCTCCTTGCTTTGCCTCTCTCTCTCTTTCTCTCTGTATAGCTTTGCAGCTAGAAAATGAGCAAACATTCACACAATGTCGACTAGAAATTGTAAAAATTCTTCTCTTCTCTTCTCTTCTCTTCTCTTGTGTCAGCTATTATTAATTTCCAAGTTCAGCATATTATTTATTTATTTGTTTATGACAAGTGTCAAATGTGAAAAATTAGACAAAGAGAAACAAAACAGTTACAGTAAAAATGATAGAGAAAAAGATGCCACATTGGTTAGTAGCATTGTGTGTCCAAAGCTCACGGTCTGCTTGGTCTGCGGCACACCTCTTCCAAAGCAAGGAATGTCAGTAGTCATCTTTTTGCAATGTGATTGCTGAAACTGTTTGTTTGTTTGTTTGTTTGTTTGTTCTTGAATTTGTCTCCGCATTCGATTCTTTGATGGAAAAGTTGAAATTTTTCTTTCCACCACAACTAATTACCTACTTAGCTATTCTTGGTTTGTCGTCGGTTGACTTGGCTCATTGGACAATGTTCAATTGCAATTGTAGAATTTAAATTTGAGAATGAAGATGAACCGCGCGCGGGTTCTCTCTAGTTGTAACAATTGTTAAACGTTTATGCTCGAGAGAATGATTGAATGAATGAATGGTCAGTTTTGTATTTTCTCTTCTCCGCAGGTTCCAAAACTGAACAACAATCGAGCGCTGGAACAACACTGGCAATGAGGAGGAGGACGACGCCACCGCCTCCGCCGCCTCGCGATGCGCTGGACCCGATCCTGGAGCCGGATCCGGACGCGGACCAGAACCTGGACCTGGACCACGGCCGCGCTGCGGAAGCGACCAAAGACAACGGCCGCAAAAAGCGATGGCTGAGCAGAGGTTCGTTTGAAATTGGACGGCGGGACCCGGAGCCGGCCTTGGAGCGTCCGGTGGTGGTGGACATGCGCGGCAAGCGCGCCTCGTTCGACGTCGTCACCGCGGACAGCTTGGGCTTGTTGGAGGTGAGCCCGTTCAGGTTGGGCCGTGCGGGCGTGGACCGCGAAACACGCGCGCCCCACTGGGCGCCGCCGCAGACCCGACGCGTCATCGACACCAACTACGGGCCGTTCGAGTCGCCGTTCAGGCCGCCGGCCGTGGTGCCCCCTGGCAAGAGGGCCGCCAGTCCGGCGCCGGTCAAGGCTCACCACGCGCGCGCCAGTCCCACGGTGGACAAGGGTGACATCGACGTCGACCTGGTCGGCGAGGACCGTTACGACCCGCAGAGCAGGGCGTTTTCGTACGTGCCGGCCCAGTCGCTCGAGGAGCACTTCCGCGCACCGAAGAAGCCAACCAAGCTGGTGCCCGCGTTCAAATATACGGACACTTGGACAGTTGCCGATGACCACCACCAGGTGGCGGTGGAAGAGGACGCCGCTTCGGTCAAGATGCCGAATTTTGACGACCTCTGCGACCCGAACTTCTATCTCAACTTCGACAGCAGCCGCTTCAGCGGCACGGCGACCGACTCGCAGAATGGCGCCGAGACCGACCACGCCCTGTCGCTTTGCACGGACGTTTCTGCGAACTGTCCGGCCGGTGAGCAGGGCTCCAACATCTGGGCCGGCGACGACAACGACGGTCAGCAGCAGCGACAGCCAGGGGCGGAGCTGTCGTCCAAGCCGTCTGTGGCGCCGGTCTCGGACGTTGCGTACGAGACACGTCCCACCACCACGCGCCATCCGAGTACGTTCTATTGTAATAATTACCATTCACCGTTGTCGGCGGCGACTGTTGACAGCCGCTGGTCACCGTGTCCGTCGAGCCGTGGCGACTTGCACTTTGACGACTTCACCCTTGGATTGGAACCACCACAACCGCGAAGACAGCAACAGCAGCAGCAGCAGCAGCAGTTGTTGTTGTTCGACTGTTCTGAAACAACCACGCCACGCCCGTTCAACAACAGATGCCCTTCGCCGAACTTCCGGTAAGCAAAAGTTTGCAAATACCACGCGTGTTCTTTCTTGCTTCGTGATTCTCATTCAAATTTCTTTAAATCCATCAACTGGCAAATTTTATTTCATTTTTTCAACCAAATTCAAACAATGCTTATTGTTTTAATCTATCAAATTGTTCTTCTTCATCTTGACAATAATTTCAAATTTTCATCAGCAGCTTGTCAAATTTGAACAACCAACGCCCCCCCCCTCCGCATCTCTGTGTTCAACGGCCATTAATTTTATTATTCATCCATTTCGGTTGCACTTTAACAAATTCGACAAATTTTTTTTTGTAATCTCATTGAATTATTGCTCAAATCAAGATTTCAAAATATTTTCTTCTCAGCATTGATTCTATATGTATTCTACACGATCACAAGTCAGAAATTGGTCATTTTCACAATCTTGATCATTTCACATCATAACTCGGATTTCTAATAACTTTCCTCCTATTTTCAAAGAGAAATATTCAGCTTTCTCCATTGCATATTATAATACTTCCATTGCTTATTACGTTTGATACTCGACGACAACAACAGTTGAGCAAAAAAAAAAAATAGTATGTGCTAAATTGCGATGGTTCCAATGATTGGTTTCATTTCAAGTGTAAATTGAGACCACAAGTAGAAAGTGACGATCACACAACAGCATATATATATATATATATAGATGGTGTGTTGGTGGAATAAATTGAACAGTGAAGATGAGGGAAAAGGGTTCATGTTTGTATATATATATATATATAGAGCTATTGCAATGTGATGCTGTTGTAATTGGTGTGTTTTGTAACTAATTTCAATGCCTTTGGTGTTTAGTTTCACAGAATTGCATTAAATGAATGAAATTGATCTATTAGTTGGTTAGTTATTTTTTCTGCAGCTGATGACTGGGTAAAAAATGACGTCAATGAATGAACATCGATACCGATCCGATGACACAACTGTATATACATATAGTAAAACAATTTTCAACATCGTCAGTTTTGTGCAAAAATGTTGCTGCTTATGGTTGATATAATTTTCTCCTTTTTTTCTCAACAGCTTTGTCATGTTTGTTGTAATGAACCAAAGCAGCAACAGTTGGAAAGAAAAACAAAGAAATTATTTTTTTTTTAAATATATCTTCCGGATGATAAAGTGAATAAATAATGAATAATGGTTTGTTTTCGCTAGCAAAATCGAAATCTCGCCATCGTCGGCTTTTGGAGTTGGTGAAGAAAAATCAATGAAAAACGATTAACGCGTCACAGTAGTAGTTAATGGTTGGAATGGGGGAGGTTGTCTTGTCTGTTTGCTCGTCTTTTTCACTGGTTGGCTTTGTATATATATATATATATATATATATATATATATATAATGGTGCAATAATCAGCAGTATCTAATTGCTCCAATTCTCCAACAGCACAGTTCTCCATGCAAAATTATTATTATTATTATTTGTGATGGGGAAAAAGTTATGTATTGTTTTTCATATTTTTTCCTTCTTTTCAGAAACAGACAAAAAACTCAAGTGGAAACAAGACCGGTGTACACGCCCACTGCTTGGGAAGAGAGATTCCTTGGCGGGCTTGGTGACCAGTGCGACGGTCAGCGCGTGGCGATGGCTCGACGGCCTCTGTATTACGGCAATTCGTTGCCAGAATGGCCAGCCGAATCCGATGCTGACAGTGCTGGTGCTCCTCCAATTGATTCGGAATCTTGGCTAGATTTGCAAATGCAAAAGTTGAAAATCCGACGCGAAGTCAACGACCCTGCCCGGCGTCGTCGACGAGAACAAGAGCGTCTGCTTCTTGAAGAGCTGAAGCAGGTGCAGCACGTCGACGGCGGTCGTGGCAGATTTGGACGCCAAGGGGCGGCGGCCGGGTCGAAAAATGCGCCTGTGTTGGACGAGTCCACGACTTCTGCGGTTTCTTCAATATCCAATTCTTCGCCCTACCGGGCCAACGAAGAAAGTCACAACAACAACAGCAACAACAACAACAACAACAACAACAACAGCAGCAGCAGCAACACAACACCGCACACTGGATTCACAAGGCGCCAGAGCAACAACGTTAATCCAACAATTCCAACGGCCACATCGGTAGATCACGACCCGTCGCCATTGCTCGACATCCAGTCCACAGTTGGTCGCAATCGCGACGGTCTTTGGTCATCATCAAGCCACCACCACACTTATTACAATCCTCAGCAAGCCAACTTTGACCATTGTTACTATTCCAACACGCTTTCTTCCACCAAATCCGCCTCCTCTCCAAAGTCCATTCTCAAAAAGCCGAAATCATTTCCAGCGCAGGTTAGTTCATTTTAATAATAATTAATCTTTTTGACGACAACAATTCTTCAAATGATTCATTTGAAAAAAATGTGCGATGCAAACTGGCAAATCAAATTGTAAATCACTAATCATAATAATAGAAATCACTTTCACGCACAATTTGCTTGTTTATTTATTTATTTTCTTGTTTAAGCCTTTTGTATCACCCAGTTATCACGCGCCGGAAGAATTGCAAAGTGCAAATTATTATCATGATCAAGGTGAGCATCATCATCATCATCATCATCAGTTGGTTTAACGTTGTGTTTAATTTGTTTCAGTGGATGGTCATGATTCTTCTTTTTATTGCAAAAGCAGAATTGACAGCACTCTCGCATCGACAGATCAACCAGACTACGCATCTTCTTACATGCTAAATTCTGTATGTTGTTGTTGTTGTTGTTTACAAATTTTTGAAAATACATTTTTCATATTTCAAGCCTGCTCGTGTGGAGACACCGGCTTTTCCTGTTCGTCGCTTGGAAACTCCCCTTCCATACCATCCGTTGCTTTATGCCGGCGCATCCAGCGACGACAGTCGAATGATGATGACCAGAGTTCAGAATAAGCCACCACCGCCACCGCCACCGCCACCAATGTCCATCCGGAGCTTGTCACCGGGCAGTCATTATTATGCTCATTCTGTACGCTCAAGCCTTGCTTCACTGCTCGGTAAGTTTTTATTTAATTTTTCAATGCAGCTCCTCAATAGTGTTTTGTTCAATCCATTTGTGCGTAATATCCGTCTCTGAAACGCAATCGATTCTCCTCTGCACACAAAATTCCGTCTTCTTCTTATTCTAATTTGTTTCACGCGTGCTTATTTTATTTATTTATTTATTTGTTTTACACGTTGTTGTAAGGGAAATGATATAAGGTAATATAAGTTCAACACGTGGAATTTCATTTCTTTTCATCAAAAAAAAAAGAAAAAAATTCATTACTTACTTTTGAGCACAACAATAAATCAGTCGGTATTTCAAATTTCAACATTTCAACTTGTTTTAATGATGGTGATTTTGATTTATTTGCGTTTTATTTTTCATCATCATCATCATCATCATCATCTCTTCTGTGCTAATGAGGATTACGTGTTTGTTCGCATTACGTGCATGGATATTATGAATTGATTTGTAAATTTATTCGGCCTAATTGATATTGAAATTGTTGTTCAACGTTTGAAATTTGCATACGATTCGTGTGGACGACGGGCGCGATGAAATTTGAATAAGTGAGAAAGAGAGAGAGATAGAGATAGAGAGAGAAATTCGATTAATTTCAATCAAAGGAAGAAGAAGAAGACGGACGGATGGACATTCAATTTCTGGGATGTTCTTTCCGTTTGTTCAATGAATGTGCTTGCTTGTCCAAATTGGAAACACAAAGCACAAGAGTCTTATAATAATAATAATAATAATAATAATAATTAAGCGTTGTTGTCTTTTATTGGCCTTCGAGTTGAGCTTGACTTTGTAGAAAAGAGTGAAATTATGCGGATTGAAATTTTATTTTATGACCAATATTCAGAGGATAATAAATAAAAAATTGTTTGCCAATATATAATTATGATAGAAATTTGAAAACTTTTTCACTTTTGTTAAATATACTTTTCATGTGTATAAATTTCAGCTCAAGTATGTATGCTTGAAGATGAATATTAAATTTCTTTTAGTTCAACGGAGGTGTAAAAATGTGTATTATTATTAGAAAGAAAAACAAAAATTAAATACGTAATAAAAATGAGATTAAGCTTTTATTGAAAATGTTTTTATAATTTTTATTGATGAATTTAATTATATAAATGCCTTAAATAGACGTGTGTATTATTATAATGTGATGAACAGTTGTTGTTGTTGGTTGCATTAGTTACTTGCGTGGTTGTTGTTGTTGTTGTTGTTGCTGCTGTTGCTTGCAGTTGTCAATAATTCAGCTCTTCTGCTTCTTCTTTACTACTTTTGCTGGCTGTCGTCCGTCGATTTGGTTGTTTCGAAGAAGCCAACCACAACCAAGTTGGCTAATTTCTCAGAAAATGCAAAATGTGCTTCTTCTTCTTCCTCCTCTTGCCATCATCCATGCCTGATAAATAAAAACATAGCCGGCTCTTTTCGACTGCTGCTGTTGCTATTGCTTCTGCTGCTTCTGCTGCTGCTGCTACTTGTTGCTACAACTGGCAAATTGTTAAAATTATATATACAATTTTTCACAGTTTTTTTCTCGTCTTTGATCTCTTGCACTGCATTATCCAACACTTGCCAGCCAGCCAGCAAGCAAAGCATATATTCTTCTTGTTTATTATTTTATTAATAATTGTTGTTATCGACTACAGAAGCTGCGCATTTTGATCTTCACAACAACCATGAAGGAATGCTTGAGCAAGGTGGACTTTTTTGTCAAAATTGATCCACCGCCACCAAGTGTTTCCAATTTGGAGGAGGACGGAAATTCAGGTGAATAACAACAATAATAACAATAGCCTTGGCTGTTTATAAGCTACTTTTACAGTAATACTACTGTTTTGATATTATTTTTGATAAGAGAAAAGAAACAAAAATTAGTATACATAAAATAGGATCATAGATGTGTGTGTGTGTTGTTTAAAACTTGTTTGTTTTCTTATTGAAGCGTATGCAAATTTATTATTATTATTATTATTGGTTGGTTTTTATTTGCATGTTCGATTTTGTTCATAGCAACCGTAACGACAACAAATTTTCGACACGTGAACAAAAAATAGTTGACAAACACAACGAGCACGTGACATTATTTATTTTTTTTTATTTTGTTTTTATTTTGCTGTTTTTTGAGGTCACAGTTCAAACACATGAGAAAAATTAAAACATTTTCAAACGTCAACTTGTAGACAAACAAACAGCTCATGTAGAGTAGCAATTTTTGCTTTTGATCGCTTGTGAGGAATTTTTTTTGCCACCGGCGGCGACTGAATAATGCATCCGTCGCGTTAGTAGTATTCTTTTTTCTTTTTTTTTTATTTTTGATCAATATGTAAAATATAGAAATAATTTTTATCAGACGAGACGTTCCAAGAAATTTATCGCTAATTTATGATGAAACAAGTTCCATCTAGTTGATGTTGACATTTTGATAAGGACAAGCTGGTTCGCTCGTCTGTCTGTTGAAATGTGATGAACAAATATTATAATTATTAACGAACACTCGCGAGTGAAAATTTGCTTATGTCAATAATAATAATTGTTTTTTTTTCTTTTTAAATAATGATCGATTGTCCAATTTTGAATTTGCATTTTTCGAATATTTATTTGTATACGGATCAAATCAAATCAAATCAGTGAGAAAGAAATGTGTGAATTTCAAAAACTGGCTTAATTATTGTTGTTTACTTTATTGGCCATAAATGCACGTGACGTTTGCACGCCGAGGCCAGTGTGAATTGGCATTTGAATACCGTGGCCAGGTCCACAACTTGCCCTCCCACGTCAGTGGTGTGTCTTTTCAATGACCATCTTTGTCAATAGGGTTGCGACAAAAACTGGTCACCTCTCTGTACCCGGAAAAGCTTGCTTGTGTTGTTGATTGCTCAATAATCAGCGACGACCGACCAGGTCGACTGGAAAGAAGAAAAACAGACGTGCTACTAAAATAATAATTAATAATAATAATAATAATAATAATACATAGATGGATGGATGGAGACATTTCACCTCCTCCTCCTCCTGTTCAGCATGTTCAAGTGAATCCAATCCAAGTACAAGTACCACCGCTACTACAACTACAGCTAATGCTGCTGATATTGTTGATCCGATGTCACCTCTGAAAATGATTGATGACCTTTTCACCACTTGGAAAACGAGTAAGCTCTGACAACAACAAACAGACAAACAAACAAAAAACTACAGCAGAATATCAACGGCATGTTAAATATTTGTCACTTTGTCGACATCCACTATATATAATCCGCATCAGTCTGTGGACTCGGGCATTGTTGCTAACTTAACAATTATTTAACCAATAGATTTTTCTCTGTCCCTGGCTTTAATGCTGTTGTTGTTGTTGATGATTAGGTAGGTGTGTCTTCGAATTGATGATATTTTCAGAGCCGTGCTTTGGATTCATTCAAAGGATTTGGATTTAATTTAAATTGGTCACCATCTCTGTTCTTGCTGTGGTGGTGGTGTTCGACGCGAACGTCTGTCATCTCTCTTCTCTTATCATTTCAGAAGAAGATCGATTTTGTGATTTCCACTCAAACGTCGCGCCAATTGCCAACTCCCCGTCGCTTTTCAGAGAAAATTTGTTGTCAAAAAGCCGAATGGAATTTGTAAAGCACAAGTGCATTAAATTGAAATTTACGGCCCCTCCTTTCTCATTCTCCCTCTTCGCTTGTATACTGTAGATGAGTTTGTGAACTTTTTGTGTGGATAAAAATCTATCGATTTACCTCCCCCTTCCTTCATTGAAAAAGAGAAGGAATAATATATATATATATATTATTATTATTATTTTTCTTCATAATAAGTTTTTACGCTCGAGGTGATTGCGGCAGAACACACACACAACACAGCAGGCATGTAGAGAAAATTTTATATAGCCTGATTGCAAATTTTAAAAGCTTTTTCTCTCTCAACATTTCAAGCACAATTCCCACGTGTGTTCACCAATCTTTCTCCGTTGTGTTTGTCGATTGCCACCAGGGTGTTTGTGGTCGTGGTGGCTTTTGAGCTTCTATTTGTGACAGTTTTTCACTGGGTAATTGTTCTGCGTTCTGTGCTTTTGAGATAATGATCAAAACTGGATTATCACAACACAACGCAAATGGCCGATAGGATGATTTGAAAAGAACAACTTTTGCCATCCATTTTTGCAATCTGTCCTTCTATATATATATGTATAATAGTTTGGCAAAAATGTGTGTGTGTATAAAAGTGATCATTCTGCATAACACAGTATATATATAATTATAGAAGCAACAGATAAAAAAACTGTTGTTCATTGATACAAACTGTATTTATTGTGTAATAATAATTCTGAAAAAAATTTTTTATTCTAGAAACAATGGAAGTCGTTCATCATCATCCAGTTTTTGTTAAAGACACGTCCAAATACTGGTACAAACCGCAGATATCAAGGGAAGAAAGTAATAAACCAGAAAAGAAAGAAAAAACCTACATTTGGTTTCAATTTGTATATATTTGGATTTGTTTCAGCCATAGCAGTGCTTAAAGATAAGCAACCTGGATCGTTTATCATTCGCGACAGCAGTAGCTTTCCTGGAGCTTTTGGCTTGGCTCTGAAAGTGGCCACCGCTCCACCGGGAGTGCTGACCAAAGGCAACAGTATTGTTTTTTTTTCTTTATATTATGAAATTTAACAGAAAAGATGCAAATTTATATGAACAACTGTGAGGAGGAGGAGGAGGATATATAAAATGTTTGATAAAAATCAGTTGTGGATTTAGAGACTGCTACTGTTGTTGTTGTTGTTGTTGTTGTTGTTGTTGTTGTGCTTGCTCATTTGGATCAATTGATTTATTTTCCCTTTGCTCTCAGGTGATGGATCAGAGTTGGTACGGCATTTTTTGATCGAAACCACAGCCAAAGGTGTGAAACTGAAAGGCTGCAACAACGAGCCAGTGTTCGGCAGTTTGGCCGCACTTGTCTATCAACATTCTATAACACCGTTGGCGTTGCCCTGCAAGCTGTTGCTGCCCGAATACGATCCAGCCGTATCAGTGGAACAAGTGACCACAGCTCAACAATTGCTTGAACAAGGAGCAGGTTATTTGAAAAATTTTCTTCAATTATTTTTTTTTTGAATGATGATGATGATCGTCATCATCCAGTTTTCATGTGGTTTATTCTTTTTTTTATTTTGCATATATATATACAGCTTGCAACGTGACGTATTTGTATTCAAATGAAACTGAATCTTTGACTGGTCCAGAAGCAATTCGACGTACAGTTGATTCAGCTTTGGTGTTGTCGTCGCAGAAAAAAATTGAACCCTTGAACGTGCATTTCAAAGTGTCATCGCAGGGTATTACCATTACAGACAATGCGCGCAAGGTATTCTTCCGGCGGCATTATCCAGTGCAGACGATCACTCACTGCGGTTTGGATCCGGAAAATCGACAGTAAGAATACAATGATGATGATGATGATGATGATGAGATATTTATTTCTTCTTTCAACATTAATATTTTTTTTTAAATCATTTTCCAGATGGTGCTGCAATTCAAATTCCGGACCTGCAAGGATATATGGTTTTGTAGCCAGGAAATCGTTGGCCAAATCAGAAAATGTGTGTCACCTGTTTGCCGAATTGGAACCAGAACAGCCGGCGTCTGCGATTGTAAATTTTGTTAACAAAGTTATAATCAATCCCAACCGGTCCCAGTGAAGAAGCATCATTCATTTCATTATTATTATTATTATCATTATTATTATTATTATGTAGTGTCAGTTCTTCTTTCGTGGCCGTTGTTGCTTTGAAATTTGAAATCACTTTGCAAAATGGTAACGGTTCATCATCATCATCCAGGTGACCATTGTACCATCACCACCACCACACCACCACCATCACTGCACACGTTCATCATTTCACACCAGCGCACACAAGTTTCGCACGCTTCTCATTTGCATAATTTTCTTCTACAAATGCTTCTCTCAGTCCGATGGAAAACAACACAAACTTCCGCTCCGGTTTTCAGTTTTTTTTTGCGCTTTTCATCTTCACCTGTGAACGCATGATCAATAGTTTTTTTTCGATTTTGCATCATCTCCATCCGCAGTGCCAAAAAACACGATAAACAAATAAACAAATAAAATTAACATCGGCTTCTGTTGTTCTTCCACGGCCACTTCGACTCTGCTGTATTGTAAGAAGAAACAACCACGCGTATGTATGTATGTATGCATGTTGCTTTTCTCAATCTTTTCATGTATTTTATTTTCAACAGTGATTCTTATAATTTACATATTCTATTATCTATATATATATATGTATATCATCAGTTGCAAAGTGACAATAATAAGTTGATGCTTTTTCTTCCATTTTTTTTTAATTTTTCAATATCGTTTTTTTATATTATATATTTTGTGCATTTTTTAAAGCTGCAGAGAGAGAGAGAGGGAGTGGGGGAGAAGAAGCGTCATCATAAAGGTTGGTTGTGTTCATAGATGAATAGAAAAAAAAACCAATTCATCTGTACGGTATGTGTTGTTCACAGCAGGGAATTTTGTTTTTCATCTTTATCACCATCATCATCATCACTTTTAATTTCAACGGATAAATAAACAAACAGGAGGAGTGAACAAAAATGGGTTCACCTTACATCTGATATATGCATGTCTACATATACACACATATATATGTATGTCGTTTGTTGTCAAATGGTGCAGTTGTGATGGAAGCTTCAACTTTAATTTAAAGTTGTTGTATTGTCAAATTCTTCAATTCCCATTGTTGCAAGCAAAGACACTGGTCTTGGAGGATTTGTATTAAATAGTTGTTGATGTGAACTTGACGTGCGGTCACAATTGCTGCTCAGCTGTGTTGAATTATTATTACTATGGACAATTCTATGCTCCACTCGATTGTCTGAATTCAATTCAACAGTGCTCTTTGAAAACAAACCCATGGATGACAGTTGTAACAGTCGATTTTCTTTTTTTGGTGTTGAAGAAAATTGAAAAAATAATTACCTTTGTCATATTTCTAATTTCACTCTCACATATTTGAAGTGTAAATCACATTAAAAAAAATATATATAAAATACACTCACCTCGATTATGAATAGCTTGATGCCAAAGCAAGTTGGAAATGTCCGATATCCATGCTTGCTTTTGAGCAAGCTCGGATGCGTGGATGAGAAATATTTGCTTCAAGGTTCGTCGACGAAACCAAATTTCAAAAGCCAAAGGGCAATTGGTCACTGCAACTGTCAAACCCACCTCCGTCATCGGAATGCTGCATTTGTATTCGTATACTTCTGACGAAGTGCTGCTGTTGTCGTCACCTTTCGACCAAGATGGTTTGGCAAATAATATTAATTTTTCAAACAAAAATATCTGCCTGACCATTTTATGCTTTTGCCCATTTTTATTCACCAAAAATTGATCCTGACGCATCAGGTTTCCCTGTTCTGCGAGGCTTACCTGAAAAATATGAAATTTTTTTCCACTTGTAACATTGTATTTTTTTTCTTTTCCTTTCTTTCCATATTATATATCTGAATCAAATTCAATTTGAACAGAAAAGAAACCAATTAACTGTGTATGAGATGGATGATTGATTTTAAAGCATACATGATTTTCCAATGGAATAAATAACAGCTAGCAAGTATTTTTTTTTTTGTATTTAAATAATCAACTTACATCACAGCCTCGTATTGAATCCACTGCGAGCATATCGTTCGCCGATCGCAATTGATCAGTCAAAATTTCTTTGGCTTTCTTGAGCAAATTGAATTCACCACTTCCTTGAATGGAAGCACAGAGATCAAGCATTCTCTGCAACAGCAGCACATATTCGCTCATTCGTTGTACAGGCTTCAACAAATATGCGGACAAGTTCAACGAATCTGACAATGTTGACTGCTTTGTCTGAAATCAAATGAACATCAGTGATCAAGTTTTATTACAATTTGAAAATGAATTACTTGAAAAAATGCATTGCCATAATCTTTCATCAGTGCTTCTGATTTGGGTTTATTTGTATAATAAACAGAATACAAGCAGAATTTACTTTGGTGTTTCAAAAAGCATTTAGCTATTATTGATAAAGCTGAAAAATTAAAGTAACACACAAAAGTATAAATTGGAAAATTTTTATCATATATACAGTTCTGGTAATATTCAACATCATGTGATTTTAATGTTATAATGGAAATGTTGCTTACTTATTGTCGAATTTGTAGAAGAACACTTGAACAATGCTTCTTGCAGATCAGGAAAAAAATTATTCTTGTGAAATTCATATATTTGTTCGAAGTTTGCAAAAATTGTAAAACGTTGCCCAAGTAAAGCGCTTGGCAGATCACAGCGTTGCATTTCGCAAAAGTAGTTCTAAAATGAAAAACACTCCAAAAAGCTATTATAACTCGATGCTACCTACGATAGCCATCATCTTTGTGTGCAACAAGCATCAACATTATGTTATTTAGTGTAACTATCGATTGTCAACAACTAATTATTCACATTATTACGATACTTTTTCACTGTTTCAAAGCCGATAGCCAAATTACATCACTAATTAAATAATCAGTAATTGTTTCTATAAAACATATTAATAATTCGCTCTAATTTGCCTAATCAACATTATAACAACAAATGCTTACATCCATTACGTGTTCCAAAACGGTTACATATTTTTCTTCTGTTTCGACCAATTCTTTAACAACCATTCGTTTGAGATCATCACAATTTTGAGTCGTAGTGAAAAATTCACACCGACTAGTGGAGTAGGAGATTGTTGCACGTTGCTTGTTGAAATTACGTACACTGCTTCTTTCCCTATTATAAAAAGAAAATATTCCAACAATGCTTATTTATTTTATGACAACAAAAAATATTTATAAGCTTAATTGTACAAGTTGAAATGCGACAAAGAAAAATAAAAGCTTCAAATTTTACAGCACCTACTTTAGCGATTGACTGCGAAAGATCTTTTGATTTTGCATGAAAAGCAAACTGATGTTGTGATTTTGACGGCTGAATTTTGTCACAAAATTATCCAAGCCAAGCTTGCTTTTCGCTTTCAGTAAGCGTTCTGCGAATCTGTTCAACGCATTACTTCCTCCAACTGTCGGCTGATCGTCTGGAACTTCTTCCGCTTTCAGAGATTCAATTGAATCTGTAATCTGAATTGCAAAAGTTCACAAGTGAAGTATATATATATATATATGTATGACTGATTGCAATTGCTGTTCATTTACCTTGTCGACCATATTTTCTGGATCAAAAGTTGCAGAGGGGAAATTTTGAAAACTGCAAAATGTTAAATTACTGAACGCACACTGAGAAAAATATCCTGTCCAAAATTGTTTCAAAATATTTGCATAAATAATTGATTTCACATTTCTGCTCTTCATTCGTTATTAAACTATAACGCGTGGTAAGGCACTAAATTTGCCGTTGATTCACCAATTTTGTATACTATCAATTCATCATATTTCACTGTGCAATGTACAGTTGCTCATTTTCTTTCATCGAGTTGAACTTATTAAAAGCAATCGCAGCCTACCAATTCAACTGTGCACATGCAAATTTCAGTGTTGCATGTTTTCCATTTACTTTTATTGTTTGCATGAATCATACATGAAATTATGCTTCACTATTTGTTTCTGCCCTATGATAAAAAATATGATAAACAAAACTGCACCAAAGTATTATTATTGGTGTAGTTCTAATTTAAGTATAACGGTGAAAAATATTTACAAAAATAACAAAGAAAAAATGATAATTTATGATGATGCTTTCCCAACAAAAAGAAATCCAAGAAAACTTTTTTACTATACGTATATCTGAATGTAAACCAGTGTTTAAGTGAAATATATAAAAATTACTAAAACATAAAACAGTGAACAAGATTTAGTCTTACAACTGCTCGGTATAATCACCACCAAATAATTCCTGATTAAAATAGAACAGTTTTCAGTAAAAATTCAATTAAAAATAGGATAAATGATTATACAATTTTAAATGATAATTTAAAAAGAATAAATTAAGTAAGTAATCATATTATATAATAGACAAACTTGACTCTAAATCAGTTAAAATTTTCAAATCGAACGGATTCAACTTCTTCAGTGGTTTGGACAAATAATTTCCAATTATTTGAACCTCACCCAGTTCTTCAAGGTCCGTTATAAAGGTGAAAGCAAGACCACGACGACCAAATCGACCGCAACGTCCAATACGATGAACATACGCCTCAATGTCAACTTGTTTAACCGTAGTGCGAGGAACATTGAAATTGATAACAATGTTCACCTACGTTCAAAAAAGAAATAAACAAACAAATTAATAAAAAATATTATATAATTCACTTGGATAATATCAATTCCCCTAGAGCAGATGTTTGTAGCGATTAAAATACGGTCCTCCCCTTTGCGAAATCTTTTGATCGTTTCTGCTCTCTGTTCCATTGTCATATCTCCAGATAATACGGCAACACGATGGCCCTTGGAACGCATCATATCAGCCACCCAGTGTGCAGTAGCTCGTCTCTCACAAAATATCACGCACTGTCCAATAACCAATGTTCTGTAGAAATTGCAGATCGCTTCGAACTTTTCATCATCCGATTTGCATTGGATGTAAAATTGTTCGATATTATCCAAAACGAGCTCTTCATTTTGCACAGTAATAGTGACGGGATCTTTCGCGGCGAAGTGGAACAATTTTCTTACCGTACTGTTGTAAGTAGCAGAGAAAAGTAGCCGCTGACAATCTGCTCGCAAAGTTCGAATAACGCGAATACTGTGATCTCCCATCGACTCCAAATTAAGCATCAAATCAGCCTCGTCAAGAATGAAGATTTTCAACTTTTTCGGATCGAAACATTTCAAATGATGCATCCAACGCATCACCGTACCCGGAGTTCCAACAATCACTTGATCGGTGATCTCTTGTTCGGGTGTTGGTACCGTCGCATCCGGAGAACGTGTAGCCAAAGCAATGGACAATGACTTTGCATAGGAACCCAACTTACGGAAAACATCGCAAATCTGAACCGCCAATTCACAAGTCGGAACCAAGCACAAACACTGGGGCCAACGATTGTCCAATTGCAAGCGTTGCAAAACGCACAGCACAAAGGCGACCGTTTTGCCGGTGCCGGATTGACTTTGGGCGACCAAATTCACCGGCGGATCGGCAAGCATGAACGGCAAGCTTGTTGCCTGAATTTTCGATGGTCTGAAATAGCCGAGACTGATCAAATGCTTCAATATTGGATAACTTAGTGGTAGATGCTCAAAATGAGTTGCCGCTTCATAAACCGAACTGCATGCACTTTCCACCTTGATGATACTGTTGCTATCGTCTACCAATGTATCGTTAATCAATTTCCTCAACAGCGATATCTGTTGCTGATTATACGCATCTTCATCCTTTTCTTTCGACATTCTTCTGAATACGCTGTAAACATACAGTGATGTAATATTAAAAAAAATAAAACTGTATATATATACATATATATTCAATGATATACTTATATTTATTTATTAAACATTAATGCAATAGATAATGATATAAGCATTACTTTTTTCGATCAGAATCAATTTCACCTAAGCGAAGCAAATATTAATCAGATCACAGCCGTCACGGAAAATACACAAAACATGAAGAAACGTGTCAAAAAATTCAATTCTTAAACAAATGTACATGGAATAAAACAAAAATAATCAAAGGATTAGCATCGTTTTACACCATAACTAAACAACAACAAATAAATAAACAACAAACAATGTAAAAAATCTTAAATAATTCATGATAACAACAGCTCGATTATAATTAAACTATTCGTCATATAAATGCTATTTAAACATTATCATAATAATTTCAGAAGCTAAAAACCAATAGTTAATAAAAACTAATCAAAATTACAATACAATACATCATTAAAAAAAATAACTTTATATCACTGCAATACTAAAGGCGTGACGAGAAATAACGTGAATTACATATCATAAAGATTAAAATTACTAAAATAACAGAATTTCAAACAAAATAAAACGACCACTTCCGATGGTATAAAAACAATATACTAATATTTGTCACCACTTGTCGTTACTGTAATTTGTTGATTATCAGGATGAAGCAAATCACACTTTTTTATTTACAAAATGTTTTGTTTCTAGCATAAAAAAATTTCAAAAAACAATATTACGGCATAATTTTTATTTTTTTTAAAACTTTATTGTGTTAAATATGTTGTTTAAAATTTTGTTAATATACAGAAAAAATTGAATGTTAAATTTGTTATCTGTTGACATGGTAAATTTTTTCATTTGGATAATAAATTTTTTTTAATTATTAAAATGAAGAAATTAAAGCATTTTTTAGACAGTAAATACGCTTTAGCAAATCAAATAAAAAAAATAAGTTAAAAGTCTTATGACTAATAAATACTGTGGATACTGTGATAACAATTGCTAAGCATGTTCAATACAAGTTTGATAGGTCATAGCTGTTAAAAACGCATGTAAAAGAATTTGTAGTTCAAATGTGTCCACATTTGCAAAATAATTAACAATTATGTGAAAATACAACAATAATTACTTGAGCTGGTTCTTTATATTAAATTAAATGAAATTCGGTTCAGCAGAGAATATATGCAGTAGAATTGCATCATTGCAAATTTATTCACAATATAGTTATTCCCAAAATTCACAATATATTTCAAATTGTAGTGGTGATCTACATTAGTTTTGTATTAATACTTTACTTTTTATTAAATTTTTTTTTACTTCCTTTAATTGTTTACCTCTTTATAAGGTGAAAGCGTTTTCAAAAGTATGCTTTTAAAATACTTCATAGTTTCACATTTCACTCATTGCTGAATATTATTACACCAAGTGATAAATTGCTTTTCAAACTTTACTTCTTCAGATTTACCATGATCAGCAAACAATATTTTTTGCATATCAACCTTAAAGCTAGCTTCAGCCATAAACAAATATGTAATTTATAATTTATTATTTTGCAACAACAAACAAATGTGAACCATATTACAATATGTCCACCGCATACAAAAATATAATACAATATATAATAAAATTCTGACAATAATAACCAATAAGTATATGAAATGTAATTATAAATAAATGGGACGTGGTGCTACAATAAGTGAACGCCTTTTCACGTTCCTGGTGAAATTGAACACCATCAGGTAAAACGGAAAACATGCCGTTGCTCTTCACCAGGATCAGCCGCCTGACTTTCACTTCTGTTCCTCTCCTTTTTATCGTCACCATCGTCGACTTTCCGCGTATGATAACTCACACGTCACCAGTGTAGAGTAGAGAGTATATTTATCATCCGCCATTCAGATATTCAACGGGGCTTCGTAAAAATAGCCTTCCACCGGCTAATGATGTCGAAGCACTGTTTCAGGCCCCGTTCAGTTCTTGCGACTGATAAACGACTTGCAAGACCTTTGAAAAGGATTACGCAATCCTTTTTATCGTCACCATCGTCGACTTTCCGCGTATGATAACTCACACGTCACCAGTGTAGAGTAGAGAGTATATTTATCTCCGGTAACTGTACCTACAGTAATAATTGACATGCAAGATCAAAAAACAAATGAAGTTTCTATAATATTATTATAAATAACACTTAGCATACGCTTCATAGTTATATATATATATTTATTTATTTATTTATTTATTTATTATTGAGTATATTTATTATTTCTTTTGCAACCAATTTCAGCATAAGTCGCATTGTAAATAGACTTCCACCGTCTTACAATGTGGCAGCAATGTTTCAGTTCTTGCTTATTTGTTGCCGTTTGTACCAACAGCAAAGTTTGATTCAATGAGTAATTGGAGAAGATTTTTTAATAAGAGATTGCTACAAATATAACGATTAACAAATATATAACAAATATAACAAATATAGCGTCCAATAATATAACGATTTCGACGACCAGTAAGAAAACGCGGTGGAAATTTAGCCGTCCTTAGAGCAAATCGATTATTTAAAATAATGGGAAAGTCTCATTGCGCATTAATTACAAGCTTTTTATTAGCGTGTTAATTTTTATTTTAAGCTGATTTGACAACGCCTTACTAATTATCAGAATTTGAAATTGAAAGTTAATTTTGATATTTTACAAAAATGATATTGATCATTTTATCTTTTTGTGTTTTAGCTATTTTCTTTTATATTTTTAAATTTCTAATGTAAACTTTTCAGATAAGGGAATATTTTAAGTTCGAAACGAAACTGAAAATTTTTTTTACCCCTTTTCTTGAAAATCAACTGATTACAGTACGAAGCACGGATTGCAAAAATTTAAATGGTGTTTTTGTATCATTGTAAGAAATTGTTTCACTATAAATATATTTTCTTCGATTCATTATCATATTTAATTTTAGTTTGACAATTGAAAAGTATTATTTTTTCATACTGTTTATTATTGTTTTATTTAGTTTTTATTTATTGTTGGTTGTTACTTTTTGAAATTGTTGTTGCAGTGTTTATGACTTATTTGTTTTGCATTCAATTAGTGATTTAATTTTATACTAATTGTTGCTGTTTTTAATAGTGAAATATTTATTTGGTAAATTTTTAAAGTGCCGATTGTTTTTTACTGATTTGTTTATGCGTATATGTATTATTTTGCAAACCTGTAATGAATCCTTGATTTTTCATGGTTTGCTTTATGCACCTTGAAAGCTGAATTTGTTAAGCAATTTTTTAACTTGTTAAATTGTTTTCTTTTTATTTGTCTATTTTTTTGTTTCGTTTTTTAATTATCAGATTCATTGCACAATTTTAATGCAATATTTATTGTAATGATTTTTATTTTTAAAATTAATTGCCTGATTGCGTGGGTGTTACTTTTAATTTTTCTTGTAATCTAGAATGAAGTTGCAAACATTTTGCATTACGAAACATTATCATAGATGTGATGAATGCAAGATACGAAGAATTTTTTCGCTTTTTTGATTATTTTTTTCATTTTATTTTTATCTCTAATATTTTTTCAGATATCTGTAGTTATGTTGATTATATATGGAAACAGTCAGTTGATTGTCCATAATTATCAAGACGAGTGATTTTTAGTTTGACTTTTTTGTTTTGCAGAATATTTCATATGAATGGTGCATTGAAGCAGATTCAGTTGGAACGAATGATAAATTGTTTTCATCTGAGAGTATAGTCAGAATTATTAATGAAAGGACTATGAATAATAATAAGAATATTGCGAATTGAAAGTTTACTCTGTTCTTAGCTGCTTGGAATATTGTACATGTTACTTTGGTATTTGAGAATGGGAAAATGATTACTGTTTTTCAATAATCATATTGAACGGTTTGGCTGGTAATAAAACTGGCAAACGTGAGAAGTAAACTGGTGATTCGTAAAGTAAGTGGTGATTATGATCCCAGAAATGCATTTTGAAGCCGTTGTGGGCTTCATATTTGGAAGAAGCGGTGAATTTAAATTCTGTTCAGTTCAGTTGTTCACTGAATAATCAAAAAGCAGTTGAAACAACAAATCCATCTTTGGTCATCTATTT
This sequence comes from Trichinella papuae, assembly GCA_001447755.1. Lineage (NCBI taxonomy): Eukaryota > Metazoa > Nematoda > Enoplea > Trichinellida > Trichinellidae > Trichinella > Trichinella papuae. Next base: position 51,588 of record JYDO01000169.1, on the reverse strand, counting down.
TCATTGTTATTATGGTTTTAAGTGGCATTCTGTTTTGATTTTGGAACGGCTTTTCACGATGAAGATACTTGAAAGGTAAGTGAAAATGAAAGTTTTATTACTTAAATTGACCATTATTTTCGATGGTAATTTTTATTTTTATATTTTATTTGTACATAAAAATTTATTTACGGTTTGTTTATTTTTTTAAACATATATTTTAGTAGGTAGCTTTAATTGCCATTGCGTGTACATTTTATTTTAGTATTTTGGGGATTGATTTATTCATTTTTTTGCTATTTTGCTGTTAACTGTGAAATACATTCAATGAATATAATTTTTAATTTTACTTAAAAATTACTTGAACTTTTTTTAATTTGAACAATTTTATTTATTTTATCTTCTAACTGTACATTTTATTAATCATTAGTATGCTTTATTGTTTATTGCATATTTTAGAAAAAAAAAGAGAAAACGGAGCTACCGTTGCAAAGGTGGCATTAGTGTAGAAGATATGAAGCAGTTATTTAATGAATGTTGTTTTGGCCAGCTGCCAGTTTTTATCTGACATTGTCACCACATTTGTTTATATATTTTGTAGATTCTAGATAAAGCGGCAGAACAACAGTATGATGTGTCTGATTGTTACAACAGTTATTAAAACTTCATCTGCACCATTTTCATTTGCATTATCAATGAAGAACTATATGTTTGATCAAAGTTAATAAGCAGTGGAATTTTGACGGCCAAATTAATGCAGACTAAAAACAAATAGGTAAATAGCGATTTATTTTTTCAATTCTCAATTCAATATTATGAAAAGTTTGCACATGCTGCATTTTCAGATGCTGCATGAAAACTCAGTAATGAATTGCAAAATAAGAAAGCGGAAAAACTTGTACAAACTGACGGATAATATTTTGATTAAGGTAAGCATGATATATTTTTATTCTTGTGAATTTTTGCATACACAAACATTATTTAAATTTCTTTTATTGTCAACATATAACGGTAGTTTGGCAATGTGTAAAAGAGAACTGAAACTTTTCTTCGACATTTTCAGTTTTTCTTGGGTTTAATCGCTTCCATTTGTAATTAAACAGTGAATTTCATAATTTCTGGATGCCTCATCGGGAATTCTTGCAAAATCTTAAGCGTAATATTTTTCACTGATTAATTTTATGCATTACGTTAAAGTTGCCGTTTGAAATGCACTCATTTATGCAAATTTTCGAAAATTTATTTTTCCATGATTTTTGCACAATTTTTGCTCGTTTCAAAATGATAATTTCCAAACCAGCGACAACAAGCTTTTGTTATCTTTGTGTAGAGTTCGCATTCAGAGGTCTGTCTTGCAACTTCCGTGAGGTGTTCATTCAATTTATTATCTTCATTAAATTCATCATTAGCTGCTTCTGACCTGATTTTTCCATATTTCTGCCCACAATCTTAGCCGCAACAGCAATCTTTTCTTTTAAATTCAAGGCAAATATCAATTCCACCCTACGGCGCCATCCAAAATAAGCCACCAACTTTGTAATGCATTCCGAGTGAAACTTTCATTGCAAAATCGCTGAAATTGATGAAATTCAAACCGATATCTGATTTTCGGCATTGCAAATTTGAACTGTTTTATTTACTTTATTCACGGTGTATTCAAATTATTATGGAAAATCAATGATAACAATGATCTGGCCATTGAGTGGGTAGCAGAACGGCGTAAGATGGTCTGTGCGTAAGGTGTATGATTTTTGACTTTGCCATTCATTTCATTTGCTGGAAAGTAAAATTACAAACACTCTACGTGAAGTTCCTAAGAATCATCTTCTTTTGTTAAAAAGCTTCAATTTAGCCGTGTGTTACCACTTTTGGTTGCATCTTTTCCTCATCACTAGTATTTTTCTCTGGCTTAGTTATATTATTGTTGGATAATTGTTTATTAAGCTAGATGACAAATCAGTATAATCATGAAGCAATTATACATACATCTTGCTTGCTTTTTACTTGAAATTTCACAGCAAATTATTGAATCATTGGTTCCACTGCACTGTTTCATTGTATAACAGTGGTCTTGGTCACGGTTGAAGCCCGATGCATTATTATTGTTCGACCAAGTTTATAGTTGATTATTCTTTTATTCAGACGTATACGATTTGCCTTTCAACTTATTTTCCGCGTTTCATTTTAGCAAACAATACATTAACGTCTTCTGTTCCTTATCTATTAACAAATTTGATTTTAGTGATTTAACATTCAATTCGTCATGGATGCTGCCGCAGCGATAACAACTTCACGTTATCTTTGTCGAGGTCTTACGCTTGGTGGCCTGTTTTGCTTGGTTAGTGATATTCATTAAATTTACCGCTGCTTTGCGTCATCAGCTGCACATTTGACTCCTTCCCTATTTCTGGATACAATCTCAGCCGCAATGGCAATCTTACCTGCTAAATCTGCCGTCAGCAGTGATTCTTCGAGTAGTCATCGTTCTGCTACCTCGTCGCCAATTTCTCCTACAATGCTACCTTGCAACATTACATACGGTAAGTGCTTTTTTAAAATTGCAATTGTCTCAGAGCTTATCCACTTATTGCTTTGCATAGTCTGTGACAGCTTTCATTGTGAAATTGTAACACTTAGGTAATTGTAATCGATGAAGGATTTCTGTCAGTGCAAGGTTAAAGTGTTTTTTTAATGTTTTACTGAAATTTTCATCAAATGTCACTTGGTCTGCAGATATCAGCTATAGTAGTGATCGTATCATTGCGTAGGTTGCTATCAGGAGCTGAACAGTATCCTATTTTTTTGACTTTGCAATTCATCATGCTTGGAAGTGAAATTTTAAGCGTTCTGCGTAGTGAGGTTCAGAGGCAATACTTTTTCACTGGATGATCAGCTTAAATTTGTGCGAGTGTCGTTATTCTTATTTAAAATGTTGTGTTGATCAGTTAATAATTTATTAAGCCAACGAATAATAAAACAGAATAGCTGTAATGAGAAAATTTGTGCAGTGTCTGTAGAATCACTCACACAAACACACACACAGAGCAGTCGCGCTTGTGCTCAACGCGTGCAGTGTGACGGACTATTCGTTCCTGATATTATTTACTCTAGCTAGCAGTTAGCTTATCTGTTAACCTGGAGTCATTGTATGATTAATGGCATTTGTTTTCTTTACCAAATGTTGCGCCGGTGTATGGTGACATGTATTTCTAAATTTCATTGAATATGTGAAAATTTTATCACTGTACGAAGCATCACTGCAGATGTGTTTTTTGCATAAAATGTTGGTTTTTCAAGCATTTTTTAGAATATTGCTTTTCTAAATTAAGGCACGCCGGGTGGCATCAGGCAAGCAGCGTTGATATTGCTTTGACTACAGTATTACACTGCTTTTAATAATCAGTAAAGTGCGCATTGAAAATTGATTCAAAAAGCATTAATTAATGAACACTCATATACAGTTTATTAATGTAAAAAGTTCCGCTTGAGATAAAATAATTTAGCGCCTTTAACAAATTGGAAATTGTGGTTTATTTTTCAAAAAGCATTTATGAATCAGGGAAAATTGTTCGTGTCAATGCAACTGCGGTCAAAGTGCAGCAGTTTTAGGCTAAATTTTGTGTGCTCTTATACCAGCGTATGGCCAAAATTATTGTTAAATATTGTATTTTATCTTCACAAAGTAGAAACAAACTGTTTAATGCGACAAAATAATGGCAGAAAACAAAGTGCGAAAAATATTCGGTTGAAAATAAAAACTTATTTCAAAAACATGAATTACAATTAAGTGAACCATGAAAATTACATTGGCCGTATGGACATGGTGGAACATAAAAACTGAGCAGTCGACCTTCCATCTTCTTCGTACCTGGTGTCAGTAAGTATCATATCATTAGGCTTGTATTCAATCAAGCAATGGAAACCAGACTTGCTGACCTGTCATGCAGTGTCATTGGCTCTCTGTCAGCCAGTTTAAGATAGAAAAGCAAAATTCGTACAACTAAATCTCCATTCAGAGATGGCTAATTGGAAGTTAAGTGTTATTCTTTGCAACAGTTTGGCTGTGCTTGTGTTTGTCGACGGTGGGGTGTTGAAAAGAATACGACGCGATGAAGCAGCGGCATTGTATCGACAGGATGAAGTCGAAATACCAGACGAAGCGATAATTCAACTGCCGTATGCAGTTTTTCCGGAACCAAACTGCGCATATTCAGTGCATGCTGGTGGACCCGGCGGTCCGTTGATCAATTCCATTTCTATTGGAGATCTTGTTTATCACAAATGGAGTTGCGCAACATCATCACAGTCGCAAAAGCTTTACTGCATCTCTGTGCATAATTGTACAGTTGGCAACAATCGCCGGATGTATCCAATAATTGATTCGAACGGCTGCACTTTAGAACCATCAGTTGTACCAAGCGTTACTTATCCTAACGATCTCGAAGGTGGAATTTTGAGCCATGCTTTTTCACTCGGATTTAGCGATCCAACGTTAGCTTTTCAGTGTAAGATTAAGTTGTTAATTAAAGAAAATGGCGTGTGTCCAAGAAAAAAATGTTAATTTTTTACATACATGCATGTATGTTATATATGCATATATATATATATAGGCGTGTGTGCTTCAGCATATATTTTAATAAAATAAAAAGCTTTTGTTAAGCCTTTGTTGAATGTTATACTGCGATAAATGCTTGGTAATGGAAAAAATCGAATGTTCTACCATGATGCATGGATATGTATTGTTGATGCATTTGTATGCAGAGGTCATTGCGTTTATGTAAGCAGGTCAGCAGCCGACTTCTGATGTAATGATAATTGCAAATCAAGTTTACTTTTCTTTATGCAGAAAAAGCTGTCATCTTGCTACAAGAAATACAAATGAAACAACCTGTTTTCTGCATGACAGTGTTGATGGATCAAGCGTTCAGGATGGAACATTACTACTGCTGACCTGTCATGATTCGTACAAAACAACATGCTTTTGGCGAAAGAGCAAATTTTCAGCAAAACTATTTTTAAACAATAGCACGCCCATGTCAGGCTTGCAGCATGTTATGTTTCAGATTTTCAAAAAGTCGCACAGCTTTGGAAAATTAAAAATTATTCCGCAGGTGATATTAGTTTGCTTCAGTGTGAAAAGCATTTTTCTATAGCATGGCTTCTGCTGATCTGTTTGGTTTTTATATTGTCTTTTTTAAAGCTGGAATGCTTTTTGGAATAGTAACTTTTTTTCCTTATTTCCAACTTTATATATATATATTCCTTTTATTGTATAAAAGAAACTGCATTTTCTAATATTTGTATGCAGTATTTTTATGTAGAGGATAAACTACACGATTGATCTGATTGAAGGTTAAGGGTCTATTGGTTTGTTATTTTTCTTTACAGTTGATACATTTGAAATGTCATTTATTTATGTGATTTATTCGGTGTGAATTAGCAATTGTAATTGCAACAATCATTTCATTTTTATCTAAAGTGACAAGCTAAAAATAAAATTTAATTAAAAATGTTTGCCTGTTTGGATCATTTTCATGAACTATCAGTTCTTTGAGTAGTATGAAAAAGCATTCAAATGTTGAAAAGTTCAACTGAAACACTGACCGTTGTTACCAGATGAAGCATGCTTTTTTCAGTAGTTCAATAATTGAATTATTATTATTATTAAAGTCAAAAGCATATTTTGCATAACTTTACAACTGCCACATTGAAATCTTTTCTCCTATGCTGCACATGTTTAAGCTGTTTTGCTGTTCCTTTTGCTTTAGTTGATTTGTATTTTAATAACTGTTCATGTTGTATTTCTTAAAATGTTGTTACAAAAGACAAATTTTTCAACACATACACACTTGCTTTACGTTTTTAAGTTGATTTTGATGTATCTTCTAAAATTACAATTCAGTTATTTATATATTAAGCATAACATGAAATTATTCAAAGCTTTATAGGCAGAGAATAATCCTTCAGATTAATTTTTTAGATAAAAATACTTTCTACTGCTTAAATTTTATCACAAAAAACAATACACATTTGTACTTAAGCAATTTGTTCAAATGTGAGATCAGTAAGAAATGTATTTACTGTTAGATGCATTTTCAGATTATCTATGCGTGTATGGTTGCTTGTTCAAGAAAGAGATTTTTGCCAAACAGCTCAGATTTTACAGTTTTGAAATGAAAGTCCAATTTGGATTAAGTTCTTATTCGATTATATTGCTAAGCAAGTATCACAAAGTCCACACTCACGTTTTTTCTTACAATTTGAGAGGCGAGCATTTGATAAAATTTGGGACGTATATGTTTGACTTGCCTGTCTTTAAATTCATAAATTTTTAATTTTCAAGTAATAGAAACAGAGTGAACCGTTATTTCCTGCTTAAACTTGTCAGCGTTTGCTGTTTGCTTCATACCTTTTGGCTAGCAGTAGTAATAGTAGTAGTAGTAGTAGTAGTAGCAGTATAATATATTTATTATAATTGATGTTCAAGCGTTCAATTGAGTTCTTTATTGGCCTTTTTGCTTCAGGAAATTGCTTTAAATCAATTAACAAAGAAATGATCAATTTGATTGAACAAGTTGACCAGAGATATAAGAATTTTTATAAGAGTGGGAGGAATTTGTTTATCAAGTTTGTTCAGTTCAGAGATTCTGTACGTATTTCTTTGCTTTTCAAGTGAGATTGTGCGTAATTAAAGGAAAAATTGACGTAACGGCACAGCATTTGCCAAATCTACAGCTGCTGAAAAAGCTGCAATTTGCTTTGCTTTTTCAGAAACATGATGACAAAATTCCATTTTTATCATTTTGTTTGCCAACATTTGCTAAACAATATAAAACGACTTAATGAATGAATATTATTATTATTGTTATGAAAATGAATAATTAATTGATTCTAGTGGAAATGTTTTTTATTTTATTTTTTTAAATTAAAGAAAAATCAATTGTAAAACGAATTTTTGCAATTAGCTATTGCTCAATGCTTTGCAAATTGTATTCTTTTGGCAAGATTGATTTTGATACAATGAATTTTCTACGTTTGTTAAATCAGCTTCGACATCGCTAGTTTAGCCAGCCACAACATTAGATTGCATCGCAGACGTAAAAGGATTCATTGTTTCACTGGTCAATTTGATATTTTGCATGAACTCTTCTTCACGTCTTCTTTCCTTTACTTTTTGCTTTACAATTCCATTCGCGAGGTAAAAGTTATCAATTAAACGATTGCTTTGAATAAATATTTCTGTATTGTATTTCTTCATTTTCATTTTGTAATCTCATTAAAATTAAATTATAGTCTATTTAGTTCAATGTGCAAGAAGAGGTTTGTGCAGTTTTTGTAAAAAAAAAAAAGAATCTTTGCATTGAGTTGTTCTGTGGTGGAAAATAAATTTAGCTAAAAAATGCTTCAACATTCAATTATAACTAAACTTGTGTAATTGATATTCGAAAGCTTTTTCAAGTGTGCATTATACAAGTGTTCAATTTTCTGCAACAAGTTTAAATGTAATGTCAAAAGAAAGACGAAATATATCTTTTGCAACATTTGCATTATTTATACCAATAACAGCAAAATGAGAATTTATTTACACTTGAAATATTCATGGAATGTAACAGTTAATTTGTAGAAAATTGGTTCTCTGTAGTTTGTGAAATGATTGCTGTGACTTTATGAAACCTGTTTGCTAATCTGCGAGATAAGAGAATAATATCAATGAAGCCGACACTGAAAAATATCCTCATTGAATATAGCTTGCAAAAAGGTTGCAATTTTATATTGTCTATGAATAAAATTGTGTTATAATAATTTTTAATCACATTAACAGTAAGACATATGCAAATATATTATACTTTGTTTTATCTGTTTTATTATTATTATTTATTATTCATTATTCACTTGTACGTGACAATTGGTAATTTTTAAATTCTCATCAAATTTATATGTAAGATTATGCTGCAAATTTGAAAGAAAGATTTTAAAAAAATGTACTGAAGTGATGACAGAATTTTGTAGAAATTTTATTTTCTTAAAAATAAATGTTGAAAAAATTGGAATAAAAGACGGTAGTTGAGCTGCGTGAAAAGGAGTTCAAAAGCTTCAAAAGTATGTAATTAGCTTGTAAAATAAGTGTAAACCTACACTTGTGTAATTGTTATAATTTGAATGATATTCTTCTAAAGTGGTTTAAATGCAAATTCAGCTCAATTTTTCAGAAGTTCTTAAATTGAATGTATTTTATTATTTTTTTATAAAGATCTCATATATTGAACCATATACTGGGCGCGAATTGTTCGTGGCATTATTAATATTCTTAATTTTAGTATAACTTCTCAAATTGAATTTACATTTATCACATATTTATCTTAGAATATCCTGAGAATATTCTACAATAATTGAATGTTTATGATTTAAATAAATAAATATATGTATATATATATTAATTGTACGTAATACAAATTACAAATAACGGTATTATTGCTTCACTTGATCATTTGAAACAAAATGAAGAATATAAATGTTGAAATTTTTGTCATGTGTTTTGTTAATTTATTTAAAGATTTTCAAGACTTATTTTATTTTTACATTTTTATGAAAAAAGAGTAGTTGCAATAATTGTTATAGACTTATTTTATGAAATGCGGAAGCTATTTAACTAATTGTTATTTGTGACAGCAAGAAGACGATTTTGTACCTTTTGTCCTTCAATAATGATCAGTTCGTCCTTGTCCTAAAGTTAAGATGACCTTCTTTTTTAAAAGCTAACTATTTAAATGAAAAATGTTCTTCCATGTAACGAATAGGATAATTTAGATCGATTTTCAGTATTTAGAAATCATGTAGGACGACAGGCAACAGCCGGATGTGTGAATGATTTTCTTGAAAAAAACCTGACACACCAATGTAATATTTTAGCAAAAATTTTCATTTCAATTATTTCTGCTTTTAAAGTTTAATATCAAATTGGAAATCAGTTCATTTATGTAAAATATGTAACTTTTTGAGGCAACACATCAAAAAATGTCACAAATTATTGCAAATATTATTTTCTTTTTATTGTAACAACTTTTTTAATTTGTCGGCTACTTTGAAATTTGAATGTGAAAGCATGCTTCAATTAATGTAAATTAAATCATCTATTTAGTTGAAATAGGTTATTCAAATTTAACAAAAACTAGTGATTGATCAATTTTAATATATAGGGCATTTGTAGCATATATCAAAGATAGAAAAAGCAAAAACAGCAATATGTTTATTTGATTAGAAATTATAAAATAGTTTTAATTACTGAAATTATGCAGTAAGCACACATAGGCTAATAACTTTTGTTGGTAGTAAAAAAGCATTTTTGATCAAATATCTTTTACTATTCAAATTTGGATTCTTGTTGTCAAAGATGGCAAACGTATATTTATTTCATCATTATTGTTTGTACTGTTTGTTACAAATGCTTTGTTAATTCATCTTAAACAACAACAACAACAACAACAATAGCTCTTTACCATCAAGCTGCTAAAATGTATTTAATGAGTTTTTCGGATGTTTACGACAATCAAAATCAATATTGATTGATAATCTGCAATGGCTAAGTTTGAAAAGTGTTAATGAAAAAAAAAGTTTTTTTCTTTTTACTTAAAAAATATGCATTCCAGATGCTTTTAATATTTCCGTACGGCAATTTTATGTTAATGCACAAATTAATATGAATCGATAAATTGCTAACAATTATTTTAAAACAAAATACAAATAAATAATTGTTGAGAAGAGGAGAGAGAGAGTGGAGTTTATTTTCAAAAGTAAGCGAAATTTTATTAAAAGTGAAGTTTTCTTTAAAGCAGCTTTACGAAGAAGAAGCATCTAGCAGCGCATCATTTTTCCTCTGTACTGATCATCCAGTTTAGCATTGTTGAATCGAATGAACTTTTCTCTTTTTGTTATCCTGACTGAACAATTGAATTTAACATAATTTTAAAATATTGACAAATGTAAGTTTTATCATAATTTCAAGCGATTGTTAGCTGAGCATAATGTTTGTTTGTACGCAAATTTTGGAATTTTATCTAGATTTGTTCGTGTTGTTTATTTTGTGATTCTATTACTATTGGTCAACGGTGAATTTTTTTCTTTTATTTTGCATAAATAATTTCCATTGACTGAAGCAACGTTTGATTGGTGATTTTTCGCGTACTTGGAATAAATAAGCGCTTTTCTCATGCTTGACATTTTGCCGAATGAGCAGCAAGCGCAGCACTTGAAGACATGATAAAACTGATTTCAACCACCATTGACCATTTTTGATTGATATTTTTTTGGGGGGAAATTTAATTTTTTTTCCATTTTTGTCAACTTTGATATGATTTGCTTTTAGTAGATGAATACAATAAACAGCCAAATAAGTGCTTTGTGTTCGACTGATATGATGAACGTGATGAAATTTTCACTTGTAAAATTTGCAAAATATGCTTGTAGCATTTCTTTTTGGTAAAAGTTTGCATGTTTTCTTTGCACAAGCTACTTGAAATAGGATACTTTTCAGCAGTCGATGATTCAGAGCTGAATGCTTGTTGTATCATTTACTCAGCATTATATACAGTTGTAGTGATAGTAAGTTATGTAGAGCTTTGTTTATATAATACTGATTGATTGGCTTACATAAATTTCTTATAAATAATTGCAGTTTAGTTTTGAATTGTTATGAAACAGTTTGCTTGTAATTTTGTTATTTATGGAGTGAGTGCTTGGAAAATGGCTAGTACAATTCGGCAACGAAATATATTATATATTTTGCCAAGTCATTATTATAATATATATATATATATTCAGCTTGTGAGACAGACAGTGTTCAAAATATTGACAAGCTTGAGCTTTGCTTGGTAAATTTGTTTACACCTTTCGTCGTCAACGCGTGCGCTGTTCACAAAGGGGCAATTTAAAATGGCACCTGAAACGATGCGCTCATCACGTCAAGAAGCTTTTCAAGGACCTTCATATCGAATGACTTTGAGTGACATGGAAGTTTGATTTTTGACTTTTCGTATGCTTTGACGATGCTTTTCCAAAGGTGTCAACCTGTTCTTGAACAATAAAATTGAAACACCAACAAATACATTCTTCAGCCGCTTTACAAATTGCTTAAATTTGAGTATGAAATTTTACCACCACCACCACCACCAACAACAACAACAACAACAACGACAGTTATTGGATAATATTTCATTTTTTTTATAAATGAAATGAAATTTTAAACTAATAATTCTGTTATTGTTCATTAATTGTCTATTTTAATGAATGAATATACACGTAGCTTAAATATTTGAAACGATAATTGAAATTGAAAATCGACAGCATTTTTTTATGTGAAAAATGTTTGATTATTACTTGGTAATCAATCTCTATTTAATAATGATAAAGGAACAAAAAGCACATATGTGAAAATGATTTAAAATGGAAAATACTTTTTAGGCTTTTCTTTCAACTAGCAACAAGCATCTTAACCAAGTGTTAATAATAGCATGGTTTTCTTTTTCCTTGTTTTCCATTGATCAGGTTTAAAATGGCTTTGTTTTTTTTCATGGTTCAACAAATTTAGTTGCATTTTTTTAAAACGCTATTCTGCTTGTTTGATGAAAACTAATGGTGACTATCGTTCTTCAAGGAATAGTGATCACAAGAAACAACATTTGAGTAGGATTATTTTTAAAATATCTTATTAAAAGGTTTTTTTTTATTCTTTATTTTTCTTTTTCAAAAAATTACAAGCCTGAAGAAGAGTGCTATATTTTAATTGTATTTATTGCAATGACAAAACTAATTTACAACTAGCAAATTTTGACATTTAAAAATTGTTGCTACTGTTGCTTTGTTAGCAAAAAAAAATTGTATGAAATTTTCACTTTTAAATAATGAATTTCAAATTTATTACAAATATCCATCTTGTGTGTGATGTGATAATGCGTGAATTTATGGAGTGGTCAAATTCTCAGTTGTAAGCGTGATGTTGAATGTAATTTAATACTGGTAAGTGACAAAATTTATTCTTGATCAATTCAGAAAAATTGTTCATCTATTTTCTACAAGCGGACGGTGTTAAACGTCGTTAATTACATTACTTTGACGTCAGTGAGTGTCAATCGGAAAAATATCGATGAACTGCTGCTCTGCAATAGGGTAAGCTAAGTGACATGCGGAAATCTTAAATGATGTCACTGGGCACATTGGAAATTTGCTTCAAATAAGCGATTGGTACAATTCCATAAAACCAACGGTGATGGCTGCTTGTAAATATGCAATAAAACAAAAGCTATTGTTTCATGTATGTATATAAAAAATGATAATCCTTGTGGGCGGTCGACAGCTTTTGTGACCATCTGTTAAAATTCATATTTTTTGTTTTTTGCATCAACGCATGCTGATGCTGATTTACATGTCGTCATCATCATCTATCATAAGAAAAAGATTGTTGCACATTCTTTTTTCACTTACGTGTGTTGCATAATTATAAGTTTTACACGAAGATTTGTTTCTTTTTTTTCGTATGATTTATTACACGTGTTTGTTATCATGCTAAATATGAGTGGAGCTATAAACTTGGTATGCATTTTTCTACCTTTAAACAAATTCATTTGTAAATTTTCGAATAATTTTTTGTCAGCGTATTTTCGAGAAAAAGGAAAAGAAAACAAATTTATGCCAATGTATCGTGTGAGAAAATTTAAAGTTCAATATTGCAATTTGTCATAATGTGATAAATTGATTTATCAGATCATCAAATTTTCAAATTGAAGACCGTTGTAGATATGAATGCGTGCGTTCAATATACTGAGTATAAGGTTAGCGAAAAAGGAAGGTCAAAAACGTGCATCACAAAACACACATTATACATGTAGTGATATTTAAATAAATTTTCAGATACAGCAATTTTATTCAAACTGAATTTACTATAGCGTTTCAGCTATTTGTACAATGTTGTGTGCTTGCACAGCAACTTCAAATAAGCTTCATTGAATCATTATATCAAACATTTTGTCCAAAATTGGTCCAACTATCACAATTTAATAATGCAATGTAATGAATGAAGTTTATTTATTTTCTTTAATTAAAATAAATAATTTTCTCTCCAAGTAAATACAAAATCTCCAAAAGAAAATACAGAATGAAAAGCCCATATTTTTTGTAGATATTTTTTTTTTGTTATTTTATTGTATTCGAATTTTTGTTGTGGTTGTTGAAATGCGTATTTTGATTGCGTATCAATTTGAATATATTGTTTTCTGGTCTAATTTTTCAAATGAAGAAAGTCGACTAAATTGACATTAATTATTTTATTCCAGAATGCTTCAAAAGCACGCGTGATGCATCGTGTTTGCACAGTGTAATCTCTTTTGTAATTTATTGTGCTATTATTATTGTCATTCTGTGATGAAGGCTCGTTCAGTTTGTCGTTTTTCTACCTTCCTCAACTAATTTTTTTTAATTTTATTAACTTTTAACAAGTTAAATTAGTATTTATTTTAAACTTTTATACTTTTAATGAAAAATGTGTTAATCTCTGTTGTTAAGTTGATGTCGATCTTCATGTTACACTGAGCTGTTGTTATTCATGAAGCTTCAACAAATAATAGCTGAATAAGATTGGAAAATTTTCATTGATTTCTTCAAAGGGTTCAAGCATGATACAAACACAGATTGAACGTAAATACGTCACTGGCGTGGGTATTTTACAATCTCATACATGAGACAGTTCACTTTTTTTACTCATCATTTTAAATGCCAACGATTGACTGTTGAATGATTGAAATGGTTAAAATTTAAATTTTGACGAAACAGTAAAGTATTTCAATTCAAAGCGGTAAATTGTGGTATTTTTTCTTCTTCAATTTTCCATATTCATTAAAATCAGTGTAAACATTTATAAACTGTTTGCATGAGGCTGAATTGCGTCAAACGAGAGAAAGAATTTAATGTTTAATAAGCGTTTTAATTTAACAAACAACATTTCAACATTTATTCCATACAATTAAGATCAACCAGCTTATTATTTGAAATAAAATAAAAAAGAAATTTTCCTTTTCTTACAAGCAAAATCATTGGCAAAATTTTTTAATACAATATTTCATCAAACAGATTTAGAGCGAAATTATTTATCATAAAAAAATATATATAGTATTCGTGTAAATTGAACATGCACGAAATATGGAAACAAATTTGAAAAGTATTTTACTGAAAATAGGCTTTTATACAAGTGGAATTGATAATGCTAATGGTGAAAAGCACTTCCAAGCAAACAAATCCACATCTCTGTTTGAATGTTGTAAATGAATGAATTAATATTATTTACAATACAATTCAACTTTAGGTAATATATACATATATTTTTTATTCTTAAAAAAATTTTTCATTTCTAAGCTGTGCTATTTGTGTTCAAGCAAATTTTGATTAATTGAATGGAATACACAACTGCTAGGTAGCAGTCAATACCAAATCTTTATACCGGCTTTTGAGAACTAATAACGATCCTTTCTTTGAAGACCAGTTTTATTAATGTTGAGGTGTTATGAGAAATATCGCCGTTGGTCATTTTATAACAATATTTATTTTTGCCCATTCACAATTGACAGAAGATGTTTGATTTTTGTTTGTTGCTCTTCTTCATGCTGATGTGGTCTGATAATTAATTTCTCGTGAACAGAATAATATCTATAATAGCTTGAATGAATTTGGACAATATTTTATTGTTGTTGTTGTTGTTGTTATTGTTGTTGTTCTGGAACGTGGTCAAGCTAGCTAGCTAATTAATTTGGCAGCCTGCGTGACGGCAGACAGTTGGGTGAAATATTTCAGAAGCAGCTTTTACGTCGTCGTCAGTAAACAAAGGGGTAACGGGAGACGAGACAAAGCCGACAACAGCCGCGGTAGTGCGCTGGCTCCTGTCATTAACTGTACATTTACTGTGTACTGAAAGTTGATTACGTCACTTTGCAGTCAACGCTTCTGCTATACGTTGAATAACATAATGAGCACTCATTTTAGCAGTGTTGCACGCGTGGCTGCTGAACGTTCAGATCACCTTCTTCTGTTGTCTTCTGTTCGGCATTGTCGACGACGAAGACCACAGCTTGATAACAAAGATTCAGTCGCTTGTTCAACCACGCCCTTCTTGCGGACCGCTGCCTGGATTCGGTTCCAATTTGGGTGGCGCCTCTGACCCCCGCCCGGACTGGCTGGGCTTCGTTGTGCGGCCAGGTCGGCTTCAGGTCGTTTGCTGTTGTTCTTGTTGTTCCACCAGTCTTGTCCAATAATTCCTGGCGGCAATCTGTCCACGCCTGCGCTTGTGACAGACACGTCCTCTGTGCCGCCAGTTGTGGCCAATGCCGTGCGTGCCAACGTCGGTTAGTTTTCACATTGTCGTGTGAATTTGTTTCAGATTTTTTTTAAAAAAAAAAGAAATAATAATCTGCCAACAATTTGTGCTAACCAACCGGCGGCCACGTGCTGCGTCAGCTTTTCCTATCTATCCTCTGAGCCCCTTGCCCACCTCCCAACCTCAGTGCTTGCACTTTTTACCTATTTTTACAATAATGCCAACTGTGGTTTGGTTGCAGGATGCTCTTGCTGGACCGGTTTGGTCGACTCAAGCGGCGGCTGTTTCACTACCGTATCGTTTAGCATCGTTGCTATTCAAATTTCCATTCCGGATATTCGTTGGTTGAAATGCCGGCCGTGGGCCAAATGTCCACTGCCGTCGGCATCTCTGCGTTCGTTGTGCTCTGCTTGGTCAGGTTTGCACTTGCCGCCGATGCCGAGCCGGCTCGTCAACGGATCCTAATTGGATATCTCGCCGGCACGGTGATCAACCGTCAGCCGCCGATACTGTTGAAATTTCAAATTCCATCCCCGCCCATTGCTCTAAGTCAGAACAACAGCAACAGCACCAAGTCCCGCAACGTTTCGACCACGCTTGATTTGCTTCGGGCACTTGCCGGCACGTCGAACAACAGCACTGCAAAGATGGTGAATGATCGCCGCCGGCGCCGGCGCCGCCAAGGCTCCACGCTTTTCGACCACTCGGAGCATCGACCCGTTGGCGGTGGGCATTCGAATTTGGATTGCAATTTTTCCGGCCACGTTCTCAGCGCGCACACGATGAGCTTGGAACGGATTGCCAAGTGTCTACAGAGGCAGGGTCTTGTGCACCTGTCCCGCAATTTGCAAGGTAAATTTGTTGTTAGCTTTATTTGCCCGCACGGTTGATCGTTCTCTCTTGGACTTTTTGTTTGTCCAAACAGGCAGTCGCGTTCTGCAATTTTCTGAAAAAGCATGCTTATTATTAGTATATCTGCAATTTGAATTTTCCTCACTCAACGCACGCACACACACACACAGGTGCATGCATAATCATGTATGTATGTATGTATGTATGTATGTATGTATGTGTGTGCATAGTCAATTTTGAGTGAGAGAAGAGCAATTGTTTTTAGTAATTCTTGACAATACTGATGATGATAACAGAAAGCATTCCTCTCTCCGTGTAGTTCAAAGCAAACAGAGCTAGCTAGCTGCACAAAGTATTGTTTGAAAGAAGGAGAAAAAATTGGAAGAATTAATTTTACGTAATTTGTTGTTCAAATAATAGTGTGTCTGTGTGCGTGTGTCTGTGTGTGTGTAGGTGGGTGGCGATTTGTCGAATTCAATTTCGTGAACAGAAAAGAATAATACTTTGAAGTAGAATATGCAAATTGTTGTATTCAGTTTCTCTCATGCTGTTCGTTGAACAGAGGAGAAGCGTCAGTTGTGGGGAAATTTTTTTTTTTTCATATCCAAGTAAGCTTCAGGATCATCAATCAATCAATCGCACAGCATCGGCACAATTTTTGATCGAAATTTTTTATTCTCTTCTGGCATATTTCTCGTATTTTGCATTCCAATATAAAAATGAATATTCTTGAATATGTTGAGGATGCTTTTTTTTTATTATTATCAAAGTTTCAACTGCGAATTTGAATGTGTTGCTTTGATTGTATGGTAATTTTTGCAATTGAACAACAATCAACCACACCGATTGTGATTGTTATATTTCACCAAAAATGGATTTATGATGTTCACTGTTCACAGATGAGGAAATCTTTGTTTTGGGATTATTTTGAAATTGTATTTTCATTTTTTCCTTTCAGTTCCACCAGTGCTGATGGTCATTGCAAATGTTTCTCTTCTCTTCTTCAATTTATGAATTCCAATGAGATATTATTTATCAGGACTGTTTATTACTGTTGTCAACAATGTTCATGAGGTATAAACGACGGTAGCAACTAGCGCAGTGTGTGTTTGTGTTTATGCGTGTATATGTGTGTGTGTGTGTGTGTGTTTATTTATTTTTCAAGTATTATCGTAATTTAAATTTGGAATTGAATGAATGAAAAATCTTGATTGCTTGCTTGATGAAATAGCTGAGCTGTATATATATATATAATATATACATACAATGTTGAAGCAAGCAAACAAGCAAAACAAAATTTATTTAATTTGTTGAGTGATCTATTGTTGGGTTAATTATTTCTACTTATTTTGAATCAGTTTTGCATTCATCCAATTTAAATATTACAATAAGGGTAATGTTTTCCTCTTTTGTGATCAGAATAATAATAATTTCTTTCAGACAACTCTTTTACCTTGTGTTGTATGTACAAAATAGTTTTCCATTCAGTTGGATTGTTGAAGTAAGTGAATGAAGTTCACACAAGTTGCAACTCGTAAATGTGAAAGTTATTTTGTTATCGGTTTGACGTTCCGGTTACTTTTGGTACGGGATACGACAATAACCAATGCCGGACTGGACTGTTCAATTTCACATTTGATGGCGCTTTTGCATTGAATAGGAACATCAAAAATGCGATATGATCGCTTCGGCGTTGGCGATGTTTGTGCTTGCTCGAATAATGTGCACAAAAGAAGCCTGAACTTTGCGCCAGTTTGGAACTTCTCTTGTCCAGGACAGGCGGGACGGACACACAACTGGGATGCATGCCGCTAACTGGGGGGCTTGCATGCGAAAATTCCTTCATCAAAGCAGAATGAATGGTTGGCTGTGCCGTTTTGTTGTCTTGTTTTGCTTGGGTTCTTTTCCGACGACATTGCTGCTCAGGATTGGTTTAGGCGAACAAGAAAGAACGACCGACCCCCTGTCTTTGCCCTTGACCCCGAAGGTCTCTCCATTAAGTGGCAGTTTTATTGCTGATTAGATATGACACCATTTTTGGGCTTCACACTTGTAGGATTGTAGGCAAAAGTGCTGCTACTGCTGCTGCTGTCAGCGATTGTACAATCCAGTAACTGCGGTATCTGTTTCAAAGATGGAACAACAACTCCATCCCAACCCAACCCTCGTACGTTGGACAATTAAATTCACTGGCGCATTTGTCATTTCAGAAGTTCAATACTGAGAATCACACTGTTTTTGAAAGCATGCTCACTACAGGGATTTTTCTTTATTGAACAATAATTTCAACTTTTACAATTTTCATCACTTTATTACACTGTACATTTGGTGGGGTAAATTGCATATTTTTGGGCAAAGCAAATTTCTCAAATCTCGTCCTTCCAGTACAATAGTAGCACAGACACACACACACACGCGTTCACTAGCTTTTCCAGTGGTCATTTGTCACGCACGACAACTTTCATGACAACTAACTGTTGTTTCTGCTTTTTGATACTAAGATGATAAGTGAATTTGATTTCCAAACTGTTACTATATCAAAATTACATAGCATAATGAAATGAAAACAAAGCAAAAAATTATTATTATAATTATTTCAGTGCTTTACAATTTTTTTCTAAAAAAACGCTTGATTTTTACAAATTCTATTATGAAAGAAGTTGCAAATACTTAAATCAACCATCCTCGAATATATATTATTTTTTTGTGTGTAACTTTATTTTTCATTGTTCATTATGTTCATTTATTTATTTGTTCAAGTATCAGTTATTTTGTGCTTCTTCATGCATACATGGTAGGATGTAATAGTTCACTGTATATTATATATATTTGTTTGTGTTGAATTTTAATCTAAATTGCAAACTTTTATAATTGGCTTATAAGATTATGTTGAATTTGCAATTTCAACTTCGTAAACATTTTGAAACACGTACATTTGTCTGATTTCTTCTGGTTATCTCGTCTCTTTGTTGTTTTCTGTCCATTCTTCAGACACTGAATGTAGTTGATGATGTTAAGTTGCAGGTGAAATTTTAATTTTAATTTTAAAAGCAAAGTACAAAATCAGCTTTTCAAAATAATAAAAGTGACTGATGATCCTTGACAACACTTTTCCTTTTGGAATTTTCATTTTTGCGTAAATCACTGAACAAAAATTGTTGCAGATATTTAAATATTTACGCAAGTTGTGAGAAAATTCGATATCAAAAAATGACGAAACGAAACGTCAAAGTAATTTAAAAAAAAAACACAAAAACAGCAACTTCCTGTTTGTCACATTTTGTAACTGCGGACGATAAGCTTGTTTGTTGATTAGCTAGCTGCTTTTCGGTTGCGTTGTTTGCAGTGTCATTTTAGCATGGTAAATTGAGCAATGCTTTAACGACTGTTTAAAAAGCAGCGTAGTTTAAAAATTAGATTGTGGAAAGTCAAAGTTTTTCAGTGGATTTGTTCGAGACAATTTCAATATTTGCTTGTTGGCATTTTGGCCGGCGACAGTTTCATCAGATTAATTTTATTATTATTTTATTTAATGCATTTTTACTCCATTTTTACCAGTACAAAACATCTTCTAACATTGTTGTTGTAATTCATGCATGTGAAAATGATCATCAATCAGTTGCTGCACAAATGGTGACTTTAAGCAGCAATTTTCCATTATAACGAGTGACTGTTAGCAGCAAGCAGCGTGCTTTGAATTTTGCATAATTTTCATAACGCGTAGTTCAGGTCAATATTGATAAGACAGAAAATTGAATGTGCACTTACAATTATTTGCATTGATAGTTGTTTATAATTGATACTGGTGGTGCCCATTAGGTGAACACCACACTGAGTGGTAACATTTTTTGCTTTAATGAAAAATAAACTTAAAGAAATTGCATTTCACTTTCAGGACACATAATTTCGGGTGCTTTGAAATACGCAATTGAAATAGTGAACGCCAATCCTGACATACTGCCTGGCTATCAGTTGGACTTCATCTTTGCAGACACTCGCGGCTTGACCAAGCAAAGTAGGCGAGATCAGTCGATCTATCTCCTAACAGGTAGAATTTAAAATGTAAAATTCAGGTGTCAAAGCAACCATGGAACTTTGGCAAAAAGGTGTCATAGCATTCATTGGTCCTGAAGATAGCTGCCAAACGGAAGCAATGATGGCCGCTTCACAAAACTTGCCAATGATCTCATACGTATGCATGCATTACTTTCTTTTATGCTTTATATGTTCAATTCTATAAATGTGTTTTTGAGAATATTTATTTCTCTTTATTTTTTTTTAGAAATGCTTCGATCATGCTGTGTCGGACAAAGCTAAATACAGTACTTTTGCAAGAACTGTACCGGCGGAGACGGAAATTGGCCGAGCGGCGATATCTTTGCTCAAACACTATTCATGGAGAAAATTTGCCATAGTCTACGGTCATAATGATGTGAACAGCCATTTGCTTAAAACTATTGTGGTAAAGTTTGCTAATTTTGCCCGAAGCAATGTATCACTGGTTGACAGACTTGAAAATATTTTCCAGGAACTCAGCACAGAGGAAGGGTTGCACATATTGAATATAAGCCGATTTGAAGAACCTTACCGTTCGACGAATTTTGACGATCGTCAACGGATCAGTGAAATTGTCAGCGAGACTCATTTGAAAACAAGAAGTGAAAAAAACTGTGAAATTATTGATATTAATAATTTGTTCAAATTAAAATGATCATTTTAGTCTATCTGATGTTTGGCAGTGTGAGCGCCTTGCAGCAGATGCTTTACGCCATGGATGATTTGGAACTGCTGAGCAATGGTGAATATGTTATTATCTATTTGGAACCTTCTTACACGTATCTCAACCCTGACGACGCGATGATGAACTACTTTTACCGAGGTACAATACTAGGCAGCTAGCTAACTAGGCGTTTTTCTTTTTTTCCTCATCAATCACTTACTTCACCACTAGCAACACTTTATACTGTGGAAGAGTTTCACAATTATCCGTTTGTCAATCGCATTGTTGATCTGAGTCGGTCTGTACTGGCAATTATACCAAGTCCAGTGACATTCACCGACAAAGCGTGGCAAGAATTTTGGGAAAAGGTAAATCAGTACAATGCACAGCCGCCATTCAATTTCTTTAACCCAGTCAGTAATTCGCACATTGGAAAGTATCCTGTGGTAAGAGAGGGAAGAGACATCGATGATGTATTTTAATTTGGTAACGAGAAAAAATGTATGCATATGTAAATGCAGGTAAATCGCTATGCGACATATTTGTATGATGCAGTGATGCTTTATGCGACTGCTTTGCACGAAGAATTGCAAGCGGGCGGTGATCCAAGAAATGGTTCAGCTATTATTGGCCGAATTTTTAATCGTCGTTATCAAAGTAATTAATTAATTGACTGCCGTGATGAAGGAATGACTTTCTAAATCAAGCAGTTTTACAAAAGCGAACGCTCTTTGCAAATCTAGAAATTTGCATGTATGTGTGTCTATTGTTGTTTACTAATACTTTTTAGGTATGCAAGGTTTTGAAATGCAGATAAACGAGCACGGTGATGCAGAGGGAAATTTTACACTTTTAACGCGGCAACGGCTTGTCGACAGTCGATTTAATTTGACTTATGGCCTTATACCGAGCGCATACTTTATTGAGAAGAACGAAACATTACCAGTATTGTTTGCTTTGCTTTTCTTTTTTTTGTTTTTATTTTATTTTATTTTTTGCACAATACATGTGTATGTGTTTTTGTTTTTGTTGTGTGTTGTGTATCTGTGTTTGTGTGTGTGTGCTAACTTACTTTGATAGGGTCTTTTATTTAAACATGGCCTCAGAGTAGACTGGGTTGGCGGAAAACCACCTCAAGATGAACCAGAGTGCGGCTTTCGCGGAGAATATTGCGTTGATCAACCAAGTAAAGTTGTACTTTTTAAGCGTTTTAAAATTGAATTAAATTTTACACTTATTTAATTCAAATTTAATTCAATTCGTTTCTTTTTCAATCGATCTGACTAGCTATCAGGATAAGTTAAAAAATATCAACTTAAGTAATTTAAATATTCTTCTTATTTTCATAACTTTGTCAGTATGATTTGATTGTGTTCAATTTCATTGAATCTGCATTTTTGGCAAGAATGATTATTTTACACGAACTTTATTGTTCTTTTCTTTTATTGTTTCTTGAAAAAATCACATGTAGATGATTCATTGACACAGGCTATGCTGTGGAAATTGTATGCGGGGCTATTGGAATTCTGATGTTGATCATGGCGGTTGTTAGTTTCATCTATTATAGGTATGCTGCATTTTTTTTTCTTCTTTTTTTTTGAATTCGAAGCTTTGATGACCACGGTCGAGCGTTATTGTTTCAGAAATCGTAAATATGAACAAGAACTCGCAGGTCTCATATGGAAAATCAATCCCAAAGAGATTCAATTTCATCCGTGTACAGGATATGACAATTTGGGCGGAAGTCGGGCAAGTTGAATTAGCTAGCGTGGAAATTTTTCAATTCTCAACTGCAGCATTTATTCGCTTGTTACGCAAGTTGCAAGTTGGTGCTAATAACTTTCTCGTTTAGGTAAGTTTGACTAGTCAAGAGTCGGCGGATTTTTCATCTTGGATAGTTGATCCACATGGTCTTGGTGTTTATCGCGGCTCATTGGTTGCAATAAAGGAAATTCGCTACGCAAAGCGAACTCGTGAAATTACAAGAGCCACGAAGATCGAGATGAAAAAGGTTGCATTTAAATTCAATTGGTGTGAATTTGTATTATGAATTGTTTAAATTTGGACTTTCACCTTTCAGATGCGAAGTTTGCATCACGACAACGTGAACCGTTTCATAGGCATTATTGTACAGCCGAATTTTATTTGCGTCGTGCGTGAATATTGTGCTAAGGGAAGTCTTTTTGATGTTTTATTAAATGAAAATATCAAATTAGAAAATATGTTCATTGCGTCGTTTGTTGACGATTTGCTCAAAGTATACTCAACGTTTACGCAGTGTTATTTTGAGCACTCATTTAATGACGTGATTATTTTTTTGAGGGCATGATCTATTTGCACGACTCAGAAATTCGGGTACATGGAAATTTGAAATCAACCAACTGCTGCATTACTAGTAGATGGTCTTTGCAGGTTTCAGACTTTGGCCTTAGTGAACTTCGCGAAGGGCAAATTTACATGTCACAAGATAGTCAATTGATGGGTAAATTCAGTCAGCGTGTGAATTGATTATTCGTTTGACGTTCGCGTTTGTATTGGATTTTTTTTCGCAGGACTTTTGTGGACGGCACCGGAACTGTTGCGAGAAAGTGTTGATCATATGCAACCGTGCAAAGGTACCCAACGAGGAGATTCGTATTCGTTTGGCATTGTGTTGCATGAGGTGTTTTCACGCAACGGGCCGTTCGACGTTTATTATGAAGATTCGTTGAGCGGTGAAGGTAGATTTTAGACTGAGTTTGGACGTGACATGGTTGGCTTTAAACGGCGTTTGAATGTGAAATTTATTTCCAATTTAGAAATCTTGAAAAATATCATACATACACCTTATTTTCGGCCAAGTCTTGCTCTTGTCGAATGTGAGAAGTATATATCTGACACGATGATAGCGTGTTGGGATGAACGACCAGAGTGCAGACCTGATTTTCGTCAAATTCGCATGCGTCTCAAAATGCTTTTCAAAGGAATAATGTAAAATCAACGGTCAGTTGTTTTGCGGAATATTTTTTGATAATTTTAATTTTTCAGGAAACAAAATATTATGGATCATATGATGGGAATGATGGAAAAGTATCAAAGCCATCTAGAGGAGTTGGTTGAAGAGAGAACGGAAGAATTGAAGGAAGAAAAAAAGCGCACCGAAACTTTGCTTCATCGTATGCTTCCAAAGTAGGCTTTATGAAGTACAATATTGGCCACAGTTGTAGCGTTTCAATGTACATGTACATGTGCATGTTGTACATGTACGTCACTTATTCTATTTGCGTATTTATGAAGGTTTATAACTTTTAGAGTGGTAGCAGCTCAGCTCATGCAAGGCAAAGACGTCGTGCCGGAAACTTACGACTCGGTCACTATATATTTTTCTGACATTGTTGGCTTTACGGCACTTTCCGCAGAAAGCACTCCTGTGCAAGTAAGGGTCTATAAAAAAATGACTTCTATTTCAAGATGAGCGATTATAATCAGACGAAAATATTTATAGGTTGTTGCATTTTTGAACGATCTTTATACACTTTTTGATCGTATTATTCGTCAATATGACGTGTACAAAGTCGAAACAATTGGTATATAGATAACTAGCTAGCTAGCTAGCTAGATAGATAGATAGATAGATAGATAGATAGACAGATTGGAAGATCAGTAATGGAAAAGCAAAAATGCATGTGAGGAAAACTTTTTCAGGTGATGCTTATATGGTTGTCAGTGGCTTGCCAATTCGAAACGGTAACCAGCACGCAGGCGAAATAGCAACTATGGCATTGGAGTTGGTTGAGGCAGTAAAAGCGTTTCAGGTTCCGCACAAACCTGACGTGGCTTGCCTTCTTCGTATTGGAATCCATACGGGTCAGTGCATGCGTGCTTCAATATTGTAGAATGCTTATCGACGAGTGCCATTTCAAAAAATACGACTGATATTTGCAGGTCCGTGTGCCGCTGGTGTGGTAGGCAAAACAATGCCTCGTTATTGCTTGTTTGGTGATACGGTGAATACGGCTAGCAGAATGGAATCGAACGGAATGCGTAAGTTTTGTTCAGATGTTTTCCCAGGTTGTTTTAATGCAAGATATGTTTTGTGCGAAGTATGTTTTCTGCCCTGTTTTGAATATGTTTAACGCATTGATTTTTAAAAAAAGAATTACAAATAAAACATTTTTATTTTGCAAAATTTCTGCGGTTTCAAAGCGTTTGCAACGCGCAACCAACCTTTTTCATTAGTTGATTAGCTAACCGTTGGGCAAAATGTATAATATTTATTTGCAATTGACAGTTCCGTTGAATGTTGATAATTGACGTTAATGTGGTGAATTGAAATTTGATTTGATAAATTTTTCACAGATTTTCACATTATCCTTTTCCATTGAGCAGTGTTTCAGCGTGCGCAGTGCGTGTGCGTTTAATGTTGAGCGAAAAAAAAACATCGCTACGTTTCGAAAAGTTTGTTGCTTTGCCGCAGTAGAGATGTGAAATTTTATGCCCAAACAATTTGAATTTTGTAATCAAGTTATAGTTGAGCAATGTGCAGACGTAACTGTGAAATGCTTGTTTTTATGGCTAGTAATTTTTAGCATTAAAAATTCACTGCAGTGAAAGTACAAAACTTGCACTTGATAAACTCGGCGGTTATCTGCTAGATGAAAGAGGTTTAATTCCGTTGAAGGTAAGAACAACTGCTGAAGTTTGCGCTGTGAATTTTAAAAACTGATTTTTCTTTTTCAACACAGGGCAAGGGTGAGATGAGAACTTACTGGCTTCTTGGAAAGCAGGAAGCGGTGGTTTCCAGCCGACCATCAGAAGCAAACGTCGAGGAACCACTGTTTTCGTCTTCTAGATTTGTTCGACCTTGCTCAGTGAAACAACGGTCTAGAGGTAAAAATGTTCACGGTGACGGACAGATGTCGATCAGTCTCTGCTAATTGTGAAATTTGTGGAAGATATTTGTGTATTTTTTAACTTTAGAAACAAGCCTGATTTCTATTCGAATGGAGAATGCGAGGTCTAAAATTCGAAGAGAAAATACAATACTGGAGAATGCCAGCGTTGCGGCGGAACGCACTGCGCAGCCATTTGCTGCTGGAAACGACTTGAAAATGTTGGGAAAATATCAGATGAAATGCCGACGCCGTGAAAGTGCCAAACAAGCGCCAAACAGAATTGCTGATGATTTCATCAACAGAAAGCGTTCCAATTCGTATCCGGAGAATATTCATTCTTTAACGGCAAAGGGCGGCACATCCGCGCCCACGTTGCGGAACACGACATTGCTCACCAACGCCTTGTACTGCTCTACTCAGCCCAGTTCTTCAGCTGCTTCTTCTGGTCAACCACTGACATTGATTATCGATAACAAAGATTTATCAGGGTAAGGTTGATAGATAGATAGATAGATAGATAGATAGTAGTACAGTGGGATAGATTTATTCTGGATATAATTTTGAAAATTTCCCGGTTTATGTTTGCAACCTTAATAATGAGTGCGGTTGTTTGCCTTTTCCACGGTCTAAACATTTTCAGACAACATTTGCCGTTAAAATTTTACATCATTTTTTAAAATTCATTTAATCATTCTTAATTAATTAATTAATTATAAAATTGTAACTCTTTTTAATGCTTGGTTAAATTTATGTTACTTATTTTTCAGTTCAGAAAAAAATACTCAATGGCAGTTCTGTGGAACAGTTTTAATGTTTGCAATTAGCTGCGCTTTGATCTAATTTAATATACCTTGTATGGGGAAATAGTATCTATAACCTCTTCTGCGTTATACGTTGTTCAAAAGGTTATTCACAATAAGAATGATAATAATAACGTAATGATTATAATTTTGAAAGTATTAATCAATTTTGAAAATATTTTTTCAATGTTTTCAAATATATGAATTTTTGATGAATATTTATGAATGACTGTTTCAAATGTTTCAAATGAAATGTGTGAAGTGGTTCTTGCACCAACAAATGTATTGTGCAACTTTTTACTTAACGTTTTGCAACTTTGCATTATTGTTCATTGAATAATGAATGTGATGATTTTCATTTGAATAATGTTTGATTCAACTTTTAAGAGGAATCATTTCGACTCTAGCAGATGGTCGTCAAGGAAAACGTAACTCAAGAGAAGATAGATCAGTGTGCAAGTTTCCGGTAAAACGACACAGCTGCAGCGGTCCAAGAGTACCCAAGACTAAGTTGAACGGCATGAGCATTTCAATGGACGAATTCGCTCTACCGGAACATACACCTTGGAGAGCGCAGGGAAATTTGTGGCAGGTAGCAAACAATCGCGGCGAGCGTGCCGATATGAATGATCATTTACCCAATACTTGCAATGGCGCAGAATCGATCAGCGGCAGTTATCCAGAGGAATGTGGCGTCAATTGTCCACTTTTGCAGCCAGCTGAATATTTTGAAAATGCAAAAGCTACAGATCGTCAGTTCAGAAACGAAAGTTCGTCTCAGCTGAGTAACTCGCCAATGGCATCCGCATCGCATTCAGATTCCGCCGCATCACTTTGGATGCGTTTTTTGAAAAGCTCCATGACCGGAGGTAGTGGAGAAATAAATGCCGAACAGCAGCCAGGGATTGCGTAGCAATTGTTCTTTTGCATGACGTGCAATTGTCCAATTACAGCTATTTATTGGTATAATTTTGAACGCGTGAAACGCGTCCTGCACGTTCATGACAAGTGTATTTTGCTTTTGTGCCCTTACGTTGATGACTATTGATTCTCCGGAAGAATCTCCCCGGTTCATTTAGGGCGGGCAGCACTACGCGTTTTTGACTACCAATACCGCAGATGTTGGTGCATTTGCAATGAAAAAAGCAGACCGCTTCAATTTCTGAACAACGTTCTCTTTTTGAAATTGTGAACGTGAACTTTGTTTGTCTTGTTATTTATTTTCAATTTTTTGATTTGCTTTTGATAAAACCATAGCACTGAAAATTAAACATGTAAGGTAAATTTTTGTCTTTGGAAAAAGATATAACTATATATATATATATATAATTCATTGATAATGTATTTGTTCAAAAGTAGCTTCTCAAATGCAAAACGTCTATTTCATAATTTCATAAATTCAATTATCTATCCCTTGATGCTTTAAATAATTTTCACTTTCAATTTTATAAACAAATGTTTGAAGATATGATAATGTATTTCATCCATTAGCGGATTGTGTAATGCAATTGCAAGTGCTGTGACTTGTAATGCGAGGGACTCGAGTTCAAATACCGCTACCCAGAGAAAAATATAATACACAGCATACACTAGTTGGAAGTACGCAGAATGAGCTTACCCTCCCTTGTTGACTGGAGAGAAGTACTGATGCGTTGAAATTCAGCATACCTGTCAGATGTTAATACCCCTAACACGGCTGTGTTAGAAGAGAAAGAGTTGAAATCGTAAGTCTCAACAGTTGGTCGCAGGGAGCCAACGACGAGATATTGAGATACCAAGAACAGTGCATTTTGCTATTCGAGAAATGCATTACAGTATCACACTGGACTTTGCGAAATCAAATCATCAAATAAATCAACGAGTGGGAGACTGCAGATTGTAACTGCAGAGCAGATGCAAAATCAGCTGCTGGTGAGCATTAA
Organism: Trichinella papuae; assembly: GCA_001447755.1. Taxonomy (NCBI): domain Eukaryota; kingdom Metazoa; phylum Nematoda; class Enoplea; order Trichinellida; family Trichinellidae; genus Trichinella; species Trichinella papuae. The sequence goes on along the minus strand of JYDO01000169.1, from coordinate 23,086 downwards.
CCCAGTTCTAAGATGAAGTAGAACACCAATAGCAATTTATTTTTCACCACTGCGTTATCTTTCACTGTGTTCACTTTATTCACAATTTCTGAAAATATGCTTCGATGTTATTCAAGCATTCTGTTCTGAAAATTAATGCAATTTGATTCATAATTGACATTCTATTTTCAAAAACACCATTTAATGATGTATTTGTTTTATCATTTCTGCGCATAAGTACATTAATTTAATTGTATAATTTACTTCACAGTAATTTTTTCAATAAATAATTGTCAGCAGAACAATTTTATATAATTGACATTTAATGCAAGTTGTAAGTTAAAGAGTAGAATTTCTTTCGACAGTTTTCAGAAGAAAGTACTGCAGCATTTGTAATACAAATTAATCAATTCAAAAATTATTTTGTGGCACGCTATATCCACAAAGCAAACAAACAGCAAGGTATTGTCTAAAAAATTGCATAAACTTTAATATAAGCAACAACTCTGACTATGTTACATTATGTTAAGTAACAATACTTTTCGTGACCGTTAAATTCAAATCACACCAAAAGCCGGCCTTCTACTTGTTTACCTGAAATTGCATGCAAATTTTTATTCGAATGATATGCGTTTGTTTATCTGGCTTCAGTTGCAGTAGCTGTTGGCTTGCGGTGTGCGCTGCATGTGCAATGATGCTGTTTTCACCGCGATAACGGACTGAGAATGACGTAATAAAGACCTTACTTTCTTGTTTATTATTCTATTATTTCTTTAAATTAATTCATCTACATTTAGAAAAAAATGAATAGAAGGTGGACTTCAACGATGAGAAGACGATTCTTTTGGTCGGTTGCATATTTTTTACTTTGATTGGTATTGTTAATTATATTTTTTAAATTAGGTATTGATCTTGTAACTTAGTAGCATAATTCAAATATATAAAACTGAGAGTCGACACAAAGTCTATTTTTCTGGAAACTTTACGCTTAAATTGACAAATGGTTTATTGGCAATTTTTTTAGATGTCTGACAATTAGACTAGTGGTCATTTACAGATGTGATATATCTATAAGGTGTTTTAATAATTTAGATTCATGTTCATCGTAAATTGAAATACTAATGTCACATTGTGAAGATGAAACTGGAAATTATTTTCAGAAAAGAAACGTTATTCATCGTTACATTTCACTTCAGTTAAACTATTTAATGAACGATTTGTTGAAAATCTTATCTACATGTTCAATAATTATATAATAATTATGAATGGCAGTTTATTATAAATGAGGTGAAATGTTTTTTATAAATTTAACAATAGTGGTTATCTTAATTTGAATTTTGAAGCCGCACTGTGAAAAAGAGTTTGAAAATTATTTTCGAAAAAGAAAGAATTCAGCGTTCATGTTTAGAGCTGTTAGCTGAAATCAGATAACGTTACGAGAGGGTTGGTTTTCAGATATGCAAATCATATTTTCCTAAAACGTTTGTGTTATCAGTAACAGATTGTTTATTTTCCTAACTGCTGTGCTGTGGCTAATAATAGCGTTAGATAACGTCCAGCGGGTGAGCTTTATTTTCAATAATTTCAGTCTAACTGACTGCGGCAACTGAACAAGTCAAGTTCTAACTGGTAAGGCAGACGATCATCCAAAAACTAGATATGGATTTTCATTTACTTTATTTTTACTTCTTGAAAATAATTCATCACAACTGAGATTAGCACAAAATGAATAAAATGCACCTCTACTGTGAAACAAATGTGCCTCATCAAGCAAGTTGCCATTTTTAAGTTTGATAATTATTATCTTAATTTATAAATGAAAAAGGATATTGAGTTTGTAGATAATCAATATACACAAATATTATACAACTAAGAATAAATATAGCATCTCATAATGTTTTGAAATTTACGTCCATGTTAACGAGCGGTTTGCAAGCAATAACTTCTGATGTTCTATAGCAGGGTTTTTCAAATCATTGCCTGCGGGCAGCATGTGACCCGCGATGAGATTTTGTGCGGCATCCCAGTTGTGTCTGATTTCACGCGTGAAAGAAAATAAAATAATTCGCATCGAATGCATATTACATATTACATATGCATATATATATATATATATATAATGTATTTATTCTCAGTGCAGCCCTCAGATAAATCTTTTTTTATTTATGCGTCCCTATGTTATCTAAGGTTGGACAGCCCTGTTCTATGATATGAATAGTTCATTATAAAGAAAATATATTTATGATGCCTTAATATTTCAGATTACGGTTTTAAATTAAAATATTCACGAAAAAGTGTCAAAATGAAATTGAAAATTATTTTCAGAAAAATCATTTGAGTTTTTGAGCAGTTAGCTATGTGGAATAACTCAATATGCACCTTCTTGTCAAATATGCTAGCAAACATTTTTTGTAAACAGTCTTTTTAGTAACATTTGAATTGTTTGCTGGACATGCATGACTAACAGTAGCGTAGGATAACTTCCTCTATGCTTTTTATATTGCTTTAAGTAACCATGAAAACAAGATTTTATTTACTGAAAAATATTCAGCATTTCGTGTTGTTTTTATCATGATGTTCTCTTAAAACATTGAGCACTCATTTTGAGAAATTTCTGAGGTGCAATTACTGATCAAAACTGAATCACTAATAAAATAACATAAGTCAATCACCAATTACCGATCAAACGCCGTACAGTCTATCAGCGAACAGCCAATCACAAAAATGAGGTCGAATTTTGGCGGGCAAAATCAGAGCAAACCACCGCTATCACGGCTAAACTGTGTCACAGATGGCAGGGCGGAGCGACACCTACAGGTGGACCAAGAAGCCAGAAGTAACCTGATTGGTTATGCTGCTGACTGGTCGACGGACACTGAGGAGAAGCAGAAAAGCCAGCAGCGTGACAGTGCGATAGTGACGTGTGTGTGCTGACGTTGTCTGTATATTAATTATGTAGTAAAACTGAACCTCCCTTTATTATGAGTCGTGTTGATAGTAATAATGGGAAAGAGCAGAAGGCCGCTACACATAGATGGCATGTTTTACAATATGAATTTTACAAACTGCACTGGTGCTAAAGCATCAGTGTATTTAGCAGCAGTGATGCAGTACCTCATTGCTGAGCTGCTTGAAATGACTATTATTGTATGAGGTACATATATTAATGGCCGCAGCATCTATTTAGCTATTCACGCAAACACAGAAATGAAACGATTTTTGAAGCGGTTGCTCAATACATGGAATAGAGTAATCTTGAGTGATCGCTTCAACTCAGCAACAGATGTTAACTATAAGGAGCAAGCTAACAAAGCACGTTCTAGAAAAGAGAAAGAATGAATTTAAAATGTGGCAGAAAAGTGAATAATTTAAAGCTAATGGTACTCAACACATTCATCATTTATGTATTTAACTTATGGTGAACATATTTCTTATATACTATCCAATATATATTTAATTCATTAATGCAACTAGTAAATTTGAAAAATAAATCCTAATTATATTTTTGCTGATTTTGTAGTATGATTTTTATTTATTTCAATGATTTTTAGGCAAGTTCTGGAAAATTTCTAAATAATAATGCTACCAATAATGTGGAATGTATATATTCTCTAGGAAATGTTCTCTAAATGCATTTTAAAGTTTCAAATAATTCGAACAAATAAGCAGGTTAGAGACCATATTGTCACTTTATTCTTGCTGACCAGAAAAGACTTACTGTAAATCAGCATAACGCTGTTAGCATCTAGAACTGGTCAGTATTCGTGTCTTTCTTTCCAGTGAATTGTTTTAATTTTTCTGTTTTATTATTTATTCAGTGAATGTATTTTAGGTTGCTCTTTTCTACCAGATTAGCCTCATAAAAGAAGTGACATAGCAACTTCGAAGATCACGTCAATTTGTTGTTGACTGTGATATATTCATCATTTTTATAAGTTTATTTCAACAAATTCAGCCTTTATTTGCTGTCAAAGGTACATTATTTGGAATGTATCATTACAGTATATTACTGTTAATCAAAAGATAACTATGAAATACTGCTTTTATGAAATGATACCCATAAGTTGTGATAAATGTTTTAACTAATTATTTATTCTTTTCATTTTTTATTACACACAGGTCTTTAATTTTTTGCATAAACATATTTCATAAAATCAATTTTTAATAATCACGTCTCTGTTTTATTCTGTTTTTTTAATTTTATTATGGCAATCTTTTCATTTAGAGGGGTTTCTTTTAATGCTTTCCATTTTCTGTATTTGACGTTATTACTAGTTGTTTTGATTCTTGAAATCACTGAACTTTTTTTTATTTATTAATTTTTGGTTGGCTGCTGTCTTGCTATCAGTTTTTAGAAGAATGAAAATGTTGCATTCTAACTTGTTGAATGTTGAATTGAAACATTTCATTGCTTTAATTGTTGCTGTATGTGTTACTACCACATTGATTTTCACTAGGTGTCAAAATGTGGCGAACAGAGAAGTCATCAGTAAGCCCTTACGTATTTTATGTGAATTGGAATTTGAATAATTGCAAAATCGCGATCACTGAACGTGATTTTGAATGCATTTTCCTAATGTGTGACCGAAAGTGGGACAGCATGTCTTCTGAGGAAAGGCAAGAATGGAAGAATAAAAATGACTCCGAAGGAAATACGTTTCAAGCACATCCTCTGTTGTCTAAACTGATGGTTAAAGTAAAAGGAAATGCTTTTGACCCAGATCCTCCTAAGTGTGAACATTATGAAGAGCATCCTCCAGTAAGTTTATTTAACTGTTTTTAATAACTATTTTATGAAGACAATTGTTTCTTATTTTAGTATCTTTTGTTAAGGTTAAAACTTTTGTTACAAGTAAAATTATCATTATTTTTTGTTTTTTCATCACGGAACTTGTGGATCTTGTACTTGAGTGATAATTATTGAAATCAGTGAAATGGTGAGAACTCAGTTCATTGAAATGATAAATAGAGAATTTAAATTTAGATATAAAAATTTAGGAATAATTTTATATGGAAGTTAAAACTTTTCACATAATTCTTTGGTAATGTACACCATTATCAACCCAGGTAGTAGATCAGTTGTGCAGATGATTGATAGGATAGCTAATGTACCAGTTAGTTTGCCATAAAGTTAAATAGATAACTAATCATAATTAGTTTGTGGGCAGATATTAGATCACTCAGATGAATGTTTTTAACTTTAATATGATGATTCTGATAATGAATGTCATTACTAGTGTTCTTATTTTTTGCATTTTTGATTTTGCTTTGTCTCACTGAAGTTCAATTTTGTATTTTTTCTTTTTTTAATAATAATTGCCTTTTTTAGAATAATCAATAGCGCAGATAGACATGAAAGATATTCATTCCAGAAATCTGTTTGATGATAAAGAATAATTTTGACTTAGGTATAAAATAAATGATTTTTTCATATACTCTACTCATCTATATATAAATGAACAACCTACTGTGCTATGGTGTTTTTGAAATTGTCATTAAATTATTTGAAATTTTGATGCATTTCATTTTGTCATAATTATTTTTATATTCATTATTACATATTAGTAGAGTTTTTTAACACAGTGCTTCTAATGATGATCATGATCAATGTTTTTGATCAGTGACAACAATTTACCGTAGATTCTCTGTTTACTAACTTAATGTAATTCTTACTGTTTTGTTTAAATAAGGCTACATAGAGGCTGGTATACTTTCAAATACTGCACGCTTATTGGTGTAAGCTTCACTTTTTCATAAGCTGTTATTACTGACTCATAAGTAGATAAACAATGCTATTCATAAAAGTAAAAGTCATTGTGATGATAGTGTTTTTCTTTTTATGTGATGTGTTTTACTAACTTGTCAGCATATTAATTCACAATCGCAAACTATGAGCAACTATTTTATTAAAAAACAAGTTACATGAAAGTTAACAAACAATGATGACTGGCAACGTTGGAAAATGTAGCGCTAAAATACAGCTTAAAGTCTTGATATCTAAGAAAGCAACAGAAACAGCACCAAAAAGGCGAACTGAATCACGCAACTTGTTCACTTCTCTGGGTTCTCTTAGCAATAATTCTTTCTAAATTTCAAACTTACTTGAAAATAATCTCAAATTTATTTTAATTAATAATTAATCGAAAAATAAAAATAAATGTTCTACCATTTTTTATACTAAAACTTTCATCAGTTGAATTCCCATAAGTTGCGTAAGCGTGATCCGATCATGGAGTTAACATAGGAATCATTTTTATTATTCACTAATAATACTTTTGAACGATTAAAGTTCATCAATCCAAGAAAATTAGTAATAAAAATACCTGAAATCCTCTATTGATACATACAGAAATTTGTTTCATGGAATTCAGGTTCAAGTTTCATTCAACCGATTCTTCGTTTCTTTTAATGTAGTTCTTTTAATGTAATTTATTAAAATTCACGCTTATTTTCAATTTTTTATATTTTTCAAAGTATTTTAATTTACATCATTAACAAAGACCGTTTTTTTTAATTTTAGAGTAAAACACACTTAACATTTACATTAACAACGAATAAAATTGTTAATTAACACTATGGGATAAGCGAACTGTAAATTTTTGAAGTGTAAGTATTGAGCAAACGGAGTTTAATAAATAATGCTGCAACTTATTTGTTGTTGTATGATGAATCTTCTTGCAGAAGTTAGTGAGAGCTAAGTGAATTGTAACGTCACATTATCTATAACGTTAATATTAAAAGTTCAATAATACAGTGGAAAGTAATAAGCAAAGCATCAGAAGTAAAAAACTTGAAAATATATATATTCAACAGATAAATATGAAAACTTAGAATTTTTTAAAATCTCGAGCATATATTAAAGCTGTTTGAAGTCGTTAATTGTGTTTTTTATTTCATGCTATCTTTAATTCAGTTTGCTTTCATGAATGTGTTTTAAATCTTACGTTATCATTATTAAATTGCACACAGATTTGTTTGAAAATTTATTTCCATAATTTACACTTCACATATAGACTGTTCTGTTTAAAAATCATTTTCTTTTTCGCCTTGATAGCTGAATTTTCCCACGTACTGCTGCCCAATGACCAGGAAATCTGCGACGCCTACGCGGAAGTAATTCTCTAATGAGCATGTATAGAATCACCATAAGTAGGGTTAAAAGAATGTGTGTGTTACGGGTAACACCATGTGGGTTCATGATATCCACTGTTCGACTGTCATCATGATCCATTTTTATCACTAAAACAGACAAAATCAATAAATAAACACCTGATTATAAAACAGAAAACAGTCACTTCAAGTTTAAGATTGTATGATAATTCACCAACAACGTTCACGATATAATAATAAGAAATGAATGCATGATCAACATCTAACAGAGTTTTACTGTAAACTAAAATACTGTATTCAGGATACTTACTTATATTTATATACTATTATTGTTGTTATTTCAGAAACTGAATTAAAGACAGTTTTCATTAGTCTGACAGTGTTTGAAATATAAAATGATAGTAAAAGCAATATTAATAATAAAATCTTGAGTGTCATCAAGGAAATAGCCATCTTTTTCAGCATTTCAAAAAAAATTATAAACTGAAAAGAGGATATTTCAAGCTTTTAATATTAAGTTAACTGTATTCATGTAAATTTTGCATGATTTTGTTCTGATTATAAGTCAAATTATAGCAATCCAGGATAGCATGTTTTGAAAAGATGATACTTTTCATTAAATTTGCATATGAAAGAATTATTTTTAAAATTTCTTTATCATTATTATTATTATTGTTAATCAAAAATCAGAGTAGGCGTTTATTTTTGATTCTTGAATAAACTGTTTTTCAAAATTTTGAGCTAGCACACCATTCGGTTATTTTAAAACCAGCTGACTACTGGTGCATATTCACTTGCAACTTATGCTGCTAATTCATTTATTGAACATGAATTAAACAGATCCTCTTTCCAATATTATCCTCCAATACATGGTGAAATTTGTAATTTAACAGCTCTCTTTGCATTTTGACGTTTGGCAGACTTGCAATTTTGGCAACCCTTTGACACTGAACAGCACACTGTAGCTTATTCATCACTCAATTTATTTTAAATAAATTTATGCGCATATTTTTTGTGTTTCTTCTCTCAACAGCAGTTTAATTTATACAACTGATTTAAATGAATAGTTTCAACAACCGCAACAGCAACAGCAGTTCAACTTTTGCCAGATGCTAAACTGGAATAAATTTTCGAATGTGATTTTTTGAAAAAAATTAGCAAAAAATGCACATAATTATATTTTTGCAATATTGTTTTCAATTTCAGTTCATTTAAATACTGTTTATGAATGAATAAAAAATAAATGACATATTCGAAAATTGCACATTCTCTACATGCTGCTTTTTTCAAGATTATTGGCAAATTGTTTTTATCCAATATTATTTATTATGCTCAAATTTAAAAAAAAAATAAATTCTAAAAGTCAATTAAAATGGAATATTCAAGATTTTATCGTTATTTGCATTGGAATGAATTTGTTCTTCAGAGTTTGTGGTCTTTTCCTTTGGTCATCGTAATTTTTTTATTTTGAATAAACTTTTTTGTTCATCAATTTTTCGTGTGAAAAAGTGCAAGAACAAAAATTGTCCAACTGCGTGGGCTTGCTACAGGGGTTTGGGCTTCGTCATTTTTTGACATTTGTCGTTTGCTGATCTTTTTACGAAATTTGTTACTGTTTCGTTTTGTTTAATGTCTTCAGATTTTTCATCAACGAGTCAAAAAAGAAATGATTAATAAAAATTTGATATGATCATTTTGCATGTTGAAAATTTATGCATTTTTCAAAAGCATCATTTTGAAAACAACAAGTGATTACTTGTTTGTTTGTTTATTGGCCGGTTGATTTGCTATTGCAACTGTTGCTGTGATGTGATGTGATGTTTCATTTAGCTGGTGAAGTGAATGACAAATTTGTTATAATAAAAATGCATCTTTAGGCTTTTTCAAATTAGCAGCTGACCGTGTTCAATGGTCAATAAAAATCTTGTTAGCGGTTGTTGAAATGCAATTGTGCCAACAGTCACGTCCTGGCATTTCAAGTGCAGTCGTCAAGCGACTATCTGCTATAATTGATCTCTTCTCAATTGTGATCTGCCAAATCCCCTGTGGAATGTCCATCAGTGAGCAATTGGTGTTCCAAAGGCATCCAGCACCGGATCCGTTACCGTTCAAAATTTGGATAATTATTTCGTCAATTTTAATTTGAACACGGTCAAGCGTGGAAAAGAAGCTTTGAGTCAGCGTCTATTTTTGTGAACGAATTTTATCCTGTGATTTTCAACAATGAATGTTTTTAGTTTGTTCAGCTGAATGAAAAATTCACTGAAACAAATGTCGAACAGAAAACGCTGACAACAGTAGCGATGAATCACCAGAAGAAGCTGCTGCTGTGATGAAAGTGAAAAGAGAATATGCATTTGGTCAGAATGTTGCAAATTGGCAAAAACTGAACTGACATGAAACGATATTGTTCGTGTATTTTTTCTTTCCTGTTCAAAGCGTGGGATGTAGGAATATTTGGAAAATTGGTAATTCCATTTTCTCCAATTGGCAAAGTAACTTGGGATCCAATGTTAATAGAAAGAAAAGAAAGTACAATATTTAAAATGAATTGAAAACTAACGCAGGTTTTGTGATTTCACGGCCAGTCAAAAACGGTGGAGTTTAAATTCAAATTTTCATTAAATCACAAACGCAAAAAGCAATGCTCACAAAGCAATCCAATGAACGTAATAAATTGAAACAATTCAATTGTTTTTTCCATTATTCTTATTATTGCTATTTTTGAAAAAGTCAAATAATAATATGCAAAAGAGTTTAATAAAGATCGGCCGATTGGAAGGGGCAAAATGCACACAGCTGCCGGTTGAAGCAAGTCACGTCAAGCGCGTCGGCTTCAAATTTTTGCTACAACATCGAACAAGCGTGCATAAAACAATGAAATATTAAAAAAAAATAAAGAAGAAGAACAAAAATAAAAAATAATGAAAAAATTGAAAAATTGTAACTGTGCAAACAGCAGTTTTTCAAAATTCTTTTCTGCCTTTTTCAAATCACAGCTTCACCAGCTATGCTTTATGTGAAAAGCGGGCGATTGTTGTACGCTTGAAAGGACCGTCGTGTTCTAACAAACGGCAAACAAAGGTGAAACTGCCCAAAGACGGGTGTAAAACTAACTGATAAACAACAACAACAACAACAAACAAACAACAACGACAACGATTTAAAAAAATTTTCATTTTCAAAACTTTTCTACCATAGACATATGTAAATTTGTTTGTTTGTTTGTTTGTTTTTGCTAAAATTGCCAAAAATTTACAACAGAAAAAAGAGTGAATAAACTTTTATGCAAATATATATATACATACATCGATGTATTTTTGAGGGAAAGAAAAAAATTGAAAAAACTACCAAGATATGAACAAGAGGAACATGTTACCCGATACTTTACTGTATTGTCTTCAGTTTTGGTTTTTGATTCTTCTTCTATTAAATGAAAATGCTGATGAATATATGTATTTTTTTCTACTCTTCTTTGCTTGTTCACTGTGGGAACGGTGGCAAGGGGTTGAGTGAGAATGTCGGATTGGGCGGCGACGTGTGCGCCATGGTCAACTGGACCGGTGGACGGTTGTTGGACAAGTAGTCAGTGGGCGAATGAGCGAAATGTTGATGATGCTCTTGCTGCTGCTGCTGCTGCTGCTGCTGGTGATGGAGGTGGTGGTGGTGCTGTTGGAATGCAATGCTCTCTGCAACCGGGATGGATAATCGCGGAGAAGTCATACGCTTCTCCTTTTGTCTGCGATTGCAGAACCACACCCGCACCACTTCTTTTTCCATCTGCAACGATTCAGACAGTTTGGATATTTCCGGTGCTGTTGGCTTGGGACATTTGACGAACTGCTGCTCAAGGACAGCTTTGACTGAACTGTCGATCGATGTTCGCTTTTTGCGCTTGCGACCGTGGGCGTTAATTTTCTCCACTGCGCTCTGGTTGCAGACGGAATTGTCCGCTTCTTCGAGCCATTTCTGCAGCAGCGGCTTCAACTTGCACATGTTCTTGAAGCTGAGCTGCAAAGCTTCGAACCGGCATATCGTGGTCTGGCTGAACACACTACCGTACAGCGTGCCCAGAGCCAGGCCGACGTCGGCCTGCGTGAAGCCGAGCTTGATCCGGCGTTGCTTGAACTGTCTGGCGAATGCTTCCAAATTGCTCACATCTATTTGACCCTCGTCACCCCAACTGATCTCGGCCGGCTGCACGCACGAGCCAAACTCGCCGGCCGCGAACGGTCGACAAGGGCGTCGGCCGGCGTAACTGTCCACCAAGCCCAACCGGCGCGTCTCCAACGGCATCACCGGTAAGTGCTGACCAGTATGGTGGTGGTAAGCCACTGGTGAAGGCGCAACGGTGGTGTTAGCAGCGGCAGCCGCAGCCGCGGCAGCAGCCGCCGCCGCGGCCGTCGAATTCAAATAGTACTGGTTCCAGGCATTGCCGTAGTGTTGGGGCAATTTGGCTAGTATTTGCTGCGTTGGAGGCTTCATCAAATCCGCCGCAGCCGCCGCTGCTGCTGCTGCAGCCGCGGCCGTGCTAGAAGAACTGCAGCCGTAGTCCCACTGGCCGCTTTCTAGACTGGCCAACGGCCACTGAGACGAAGCGAAAAACGGCGGTGTCGCCTGGTAAGGCATCCAGCAATTTTCCGTCACCGCCCCCTGCTGCAAATCACCGACTGCGGCACTTTTTCCTTGTCGTTCAAGCTGAGGATGGTCTGCGTACAGAGCGACTACAATTGAAGAAGCCGATGACGACGACGACGACGACACCGACGGCACTGACGGCACCGACGAAGGCACAATCCCCAAATTGGACATTTCTAGCCGAGCGGGTTGAATCTCATCAGACTTGCTAATGTTGCTAGCCAGAGATGAAAAGAACAAGCCTAATGCCGGCAGTACAACGACGACAATCGTGACAAATAACACTGCACCAGATGGCGTTTTCGATGCCAAGTCGAAATCGCCTAAGACTGGTTGTTCAGCGGCCAATTATTGATACGCTTTCATGCTAAAACGCTGAACGTAATTTCCTCTTCTGTGCGTCCGCTGGTCCAACTGTACGAAATGCAACACAACGAATCCACTACTAGCCCAACAAGCTTGAAAAACCAATCGTCGACGTCATCAAAATTTTTTGACCAACAACTCAACTGAACTGTATTAAACCGACAAGCCGGATAATTTTGTTTTAATATTGAAACTGAAAAATTATTTTAAATGGAAGCTAAAAACTAAGCCCCCAGCATTTATTTCAAAAAGTTTAAACATCAATGAAAAATTGTTTACGCAATTTGAAAATTGATTTTACCAACGATCGTCAATACTGTGTGTCATACACAAAATGGCGGGAATTTTCTCTCTCATCTCTCTCTCTCTCTCTCTCTCTCTCGCTTTCCACCCACACGTTGTACTATATGTCTAGTCATCTGAGGAGGGATATCTTCTAGTTTTAAATTTTCTTGACAAGATTTTACTGATAAAAGATTCAACTTGTGTTCACTTTCACGTTTTGTAAATAAGCTAATTAGGATAATATGAAATTATTGTTTGCAATTTCAATTTTTTTTTATTTTAAATTCCACACCGATTGAATCATCAATGACAAATTGCTATGGTTTTGATCAATTTTACAAAACCTTGTCACGACTGTTAAAACCAATACCAAAAAAAGCAACAGTAAAATGATTCAGTCATACACTAGCTGAGATCATCCTTATGCAAATGTTAATCACAAATCTGTGGTGATGACTGTTTGTTTGTTTTGCTTTTTTTTCAACTTTTATACCAACAATAACCACTCAGTTATGAACTGAAGTAATAATAAGAACAAGAAGAAAGAAAACAAACTTGAACAGATAGTTCAACATAATTATGCTAATGTAAAATTAAAAATGATAATTTTATAAAAATTCAAAAAATAAATCAATTCAATTCAACTGTTTATTCACTGATACAAGTTGAATAGGATCATTTCAATAAATATCTGCATTTGTAATTAAATGGAGAATTTTCATGATTTATCTTTTAATCTATTGTCGGCAAACGTGATTTGTTCGCATGACATTTATTACTTTTAAAAAGCTTTTCCACAATGTAATTTTTTGTTTATTTCGTTGTTGTTTGTTTTTATTTTCAAAATATATTCAAGCTTTTCAAATTCAGTCGTTCAATGCAGCGATTGTAGCAGTGAAATTCTTCTTTTTTTCACATCTTACTTTATATCACTTGTAACAAAGGGTGTGGACAGATTTTTTTTTGTTCGTCACTTGTCTCTTAGTCATGCGCATTACGCAGTGTGTTTTCTTTTATGTCGGATGTTTACTTTTGCATCGCTTCATATTGAATGAAAACAAAAATGCAAAAGAGCAATTTTAATTGACAATGTTATACTGTAGAGTCGTTTGAAAATTTCCCAATATTACCAATCACTTTCACATCTTTACAGCTAAAAAATCAATGCAATGTCTTTTTTTAATCTTAATAAAATACTGAAAAAATAATTCGAGAAAAAAAATAATTATAAATCTGCTTGGTGATTTGAACGCAAACAGCTAATTCTTGAATATCATGTTTTACAAAATTTAAAACATGGAATAGTAAAAGCAGAAGAGTATTTTTGATCCCTTGTCTGCTGATTTTGAAGATAAAAATTTAGCTGAAAGTAAATAAATGATGCACAACTAGTAGCTGTTCATCGACAACGCTATGTGCAATCTTTCCAATTCACCATCACGCATTGCAAAAAATTTCAAATGAAAAAATGTACAAGATAAAAAATAGTTTTCATCTTATTTAGTTTTTTACAAATTTTACACATTTTTCGCAACTTTTTCTTGTTTTTTTTAAATCTATTCTTCCTTTACAATAGCAAAGTTGCAAATCAGTAGGAAAATTTTTGTCAGTTGAAAATTTTCGGCTTTTAAAAAATACTTAATACTATTTCTTTACTGTTCTAAACATGATTCTAATGGATTTCTTTAATTGTTGATATTTTTCATCAAATATAATTTTTTAACAATTGACCAGTAAATTAATATTAAGAAAAATATGATTTTCAAGTTATTCCTGTTCTGACGCAATGCTGATAAAGCTCTCACATTTTTAAAATCGTATTATTAGGTATTCTGAGGAATTAAAATATAAAAATTGACTGTTTTATTTTGAAATTTAAGTTTCTAATTTTTAATCAGAAATATTTTTTCACAACGTGACGCATCATTGAAAAATTCAATTGCTACAGTATGATAATTTAAAAAAATTAGAAGTATTATTATTTAAATTAATAATTAACAGCAGAAAATCAGTCAAATTAAATAAACATAACAAAGTCACAAACGAAATCATTATTTGAAATCAATTACTAATTGAATTATAGTTTTATGTATAAATTTATGCAGGATGATGATTCTTGCGTATTCTTTGAATACTTAAATTTATTATGCATATTTGCATAACTTGTGATGAAAATTACATATTTTAGCACTCACGCGTACAAGCTATGCATGTTCATGCATGGTAAATATTTTAATTTGCTAAGGTAATTATTGCATACTTAAAATAAATGATAATGTATACATGTGGCAAAAATTTTTTATGACTGCGTTAACTAAAAATAATGCAAATGTTTCCCATTATTTTTTAAAGTAAATTAATAATTAAAATAAGATTTTTTTAATGAACGAACCACAGCTTGATAATACAAGTAAAATTGAATCAAAGTGATCAACGCAAAAATTTCTAGCCTGCAAATCTATAAGTGGTTTACGGTAGTCCGTTAGTTGAAAACGAGGTTTATCGTCGATGTGTACAGAATGTGTTTTTATCTACTTAAAAAAATTCTTTGAAATACTACGTTGTGCACTTTAATTATTTTCACCTCTTTTGAAACTAGCCGTTTATTGTTTTTTGATTTCAACAATCTACGATGGATTGGAACCAGCGATTCAAATTGTCGTATTTTATAAAGTTGGCTTTTGTCACGTTGCTCATCTTTTCAATGTGCTCACTGCGTTACGGGTTTCTATTCGACATGTTTGATGTGCGACGCGAAACTATCAGAAGATTAACAAACTACTTAACCCAAGCGCGTGTTAACGGTGTGATATGCCGGCCATATTTTCTTCTCGAAGGTTTGACAATTTGCTGCCTATGTTATATCTGTGTGTATTAATAATTGTTGTATTTAGAAGATGCTCAAGTTTCAAATTCATTGCATGCCCAGAACTCTTTCTACAGCAAGTTTTTGCAGTTCGGTTTCACAAGAAAGTTTGGTGAATTTTTGTTTTATTTTTTTAATATGAGATTTTTGTAATTTATTTGACTAAAGTAATATTCAACGATAGATATTTTTTGTTTGTGTGGTGACTGTTTTAAAATGTTTCTTCTTTTTTTTTTTAATTTTAATTTAAATGAATTTCAGATGGTTTGTCGGAAGTGAATTTCAGCTCACCTACTTTTGAAGAATTACAACATAAGTTCCAAGAAGTTAACAACGGTGGACTACATGTCCCTCGAAATTGTACATCTGTTGACGACGTAGCTATTATTATTCCTTATCGTGATCGAGACCAACATCTTCGTACGCTTCTACTTAATCTTCATTCCTTCTTAATCAGACAACAACTGTATTACAAAATATTCATCATAGAGCAGGTATGGAATTTTATTAAAGTGGGAAATGTATATATATTTTTTTTCAATGTCACTTTTTGTCTTCAGGTTAAAAAGCAGACATTCAATCGTGGGAAGCTGATGAATGTTGGTTTTATGGAAGCGATGCGATTGCATAATTGGACTTGCCTTGTTTTTCATGATGTGGATTTGTTGCCCGAAAACGACTTGAATTCTTATTCATGTTTAGACACGCCGAGGCATTTGTCCGTAGCAGTTGATAAATTCAATTACAGGTATTTGAGAGAAGTTTTATATTCAATTTCTGCAATGCTATTTTTACAATTGATTAATCGTATGTGTTCTGATGTTTGCTGTTTCTAATTAATTAATCAATTAATTAATGACAAGAATAAAGCAGAAGCATTTCAGAAGATCATGGATTTGATTTGCTATTTTAAGGCCGTCAGCATGCTCAAACAGAATTGTTAGTTTAGTGGTGATAAATTGATTTTTTTTCCCTATGCTTGTTGAATTTGATGTTAGCATGCTTTTGAATTGATGGCAGGTGTTTGTAATTTATAATTTTGACATTCATTTTTAATTTCTCGCATTTGTCAAACGTTGCCGATGCGTGTTCTGTGAAAGTTTTATTTTACTTCAGTTTAATTTAATAATTTCACGTTTAGACTACCGTACGCGTCGATTTTCGGCGGAGTGACTGCTTTGACCGCTCAACAATTTCGGCGCATCAACGGTTTTAGCAATGATTATTGGGGTTGGGGTGGTGAAGATGATGATTTTTACATCCGGTAATTATTTGTTTGTTCAAAAATGAATTCAAGGATTGCGAAAATTGTTGAAAATTTAATAATTTTATTCACATATTCACTTGATTGAAGAATGTTGGTCGAAGAAGGGGATGTGTATTTTTTTTTCTTCGTTTTAGAGTAAATTTAGGAAAATACATCATTCATCGCCATTCGGAACAAATTGGCCGGTACAAGATGATCAAGCACAACTCAGAGTCGTTGAACGAAGCAAATCCGTGCAGGCATGCGTTGCTTCGTCAAACGTCGAGACGGTGGAGAATGGACGGGCTCAATTCCATCAAATATACCGTTTTGAATACTACTGAACATCAATTGTTCACACGTATATTGGTGGATCTACGCGAAGTTGTGTTTCGAAATCGAACCAGTCGTATTTGTAAAGTTTAACAAATTTCATCATCACATTCTTGTCACTTGCTTCGATTGTGAACCTTTTTTAAAAAAAAAAATATTCTCTCTCTTGTTGTTGATGATGATGGTTCAAAGAGATTAATAAAACAAGTAAGTGGAAAGTGTGTGAATTGAACATTTGTCTATTCTTCTTCTTTTTTTCAAATAATTTAGCTTGTACATTGATTCAGTGGTGTAAAGTTGACTTGTCATTGCACGGATATTTGCATTTGTCCAATGACAAAAATGTGACGCATGTGATGCATAATATATTTGCTCAATACAAAGATGAATGCGAAAGTAGTGTTCACTTTTGCGACGACGTCATCAACAATTCGCCTGTTCCAACACACTGATATATATATATATATAGGTACTGTAGTTGGTGGTGTTGGAATTTTCAATTTCGGTTGAATTGTTTGCATGATGTGCGGAAATTAAATAGCACAGCAAGAAATAGCGTTGAAACGAAACGTTGCCATTTGATAAAAGGGCAAAATTATTTCCATGCTATTGTATAATTAATTTCACCGTTGAATCGTGAATAAAGCAAAGAAAGAATAAATAAAGCTGACGTACGCGTTGTTGACGTTGTACGAGTAAAATTTGAAGAAGAGCATAATAATTGCTTTTTTTTTTGTTCTTAAGTATCATTTGTAGAAGTGCTTATCAACTGTACCTGGAGGAATTTATTGGAATTGACGTGTTTCAATGCAGGTCACAAATTGCAGTGCAACAGATGTGAGAAAAGACAATAAATAACCCACACTGCTCTTTAATTTTCATATTAATATCTTAAATTTGAGTAAAGTTTTTTCTTTCTTTTTTTCTTGAAATTTGTTTGTTGTTCTTGTTGTGCTTTTTAGTTGTAATTTCAGGTGAGCTGTTGTTGTTGTTGTGGCCTCGGACATGTGGTGAAAGGTGCGAATTTGGACTACAAATCAGGGCCGATTAGAAGCCAACGCCCGGAGGCAGTTTTTTCCATTAATTTACTGCTAAATAGCCTCAGCTTGTTGAGCATGCTCAGTTTAAGAGCTTCTCATCCATCTGTTGTTCTCAACAGCGCACACGACGATTGCACATTTCACTTTGATGCATTCTGTTTGAAGTCTGTGAAGGTGAAAAGAAGAAGAAGAATAAGAATATTTATCGTTTCAATTTCAAAGATATGATTACAATGATAAAGTATTGAATTGTGAAATTTGAATAATAACCGTAATAACAGGTAAAATGATAGTGTTGGACGATTGACGATGATTAGTTGGCGAGAGAATGGCAATGGCTAGTTGAAAATAATTGTTGCTTCAATCGTTTCAAACATTGTTCACTGACGACAGGTTATTATTGTCGGTTTGGCCGTTTTTATGATTCTGAAAATGAATTTATAGTCGGATTATTTTTGCAGCCGAACACTAGAATGTCAAATATTTGTACACGACAAACGATCCCGTCATTATGCTGATGGTAAGTTGAGACTGTTGAGCTTAAAAATATAACCAAATTGTTAGCATTTTCACTTCGCGCGTCTTCTTCTCTGCACCTTGTGCGCGCTGTTGTGCACTTTGGTATGTTTTACAATTTTTTCAATGTTGTCTATTTTATTTTGTTTTTCATTTTAATCGAATTATGAATTCAATTATTAAAATGGATAATTTTTCATTTTCAAAAAGGACAAATTATATTTTTCATTTTCTTTTTCTAGAATTTGTGCCTTCGGTGCAGACGCAAGCGTGTAGTTAGTTAGTTCAATTGTCCGCAGTAACGGAAACTAGATACATTGCCTGAGGGATTTTTTTTCTCTCTTCTCAACTGACCAACGTACTGTAAAAGGCTATTTTTACCATACCTGTGAAATAGAAGAGCAACACAACAGAAAAGTGAGAGTGAGTGAATGAGTGAGTGAGTGAGAGAGGGAGATGTCTTCATATTCAATTGTTCACTTCAATATGATATAATTGTGGAGAATAAAGAAATTTACAAAAAAAAAGCAAAACAAGAAGAAAGAAATACAACAATGGATGACAGTCAAGTTTACAGCAAAGAAGCACGTTGTGGCTTTACTTCATGGCCGCACTGTTTACAGGTGACCTTCGCCAGCTTGTTGGTTTTGTGCATATTTTGTATTTACGTTTTGTATCCTTCAAATTCACTTCTGAACTTGCAAGATGATTTCAAGCAAATCACTTTATCATCACCGTCATTGTCATTGTCGTTGTCATCGTCATCGTCATCCTTGTCACCAATGATACGTAGTAAAGAAGTTTGCCGTCCAACACCACTTCGTTATGGTAAATAGTTTCTTCATCTTGTGAAAAATTACCAATTTTATTATAATTGATCGCTTTGAAATGCAATGCAAATAATAATAGATGCAGAGTTGATGATTGAGATAGAGATTTACAATTCATTGATTGCAGTACTGTAGATGACTGTTTGAACAATTGCGCGTCGGCGGCAAGTTTGCTTTTGCCACGTAAGCTGCGTCGCTTTTTCCAAGCGTTGCAGTGCAATTTGAATAATTTCACCGTGATCCAACGTGCTCAGCCTGAAGGCTTTTTCTGCATCGCTTTCAAGCGTTGATTATTTGTCACAAGAGAATTTTTTCCAATCAAATTTCACCACTTTGCTGATCACCCTATTTCAACCGGCATATTTCTACCGCCGACTGTATTTGTGCTATATTGGCCGTTCATGGTCACAACAACCGTGTAATTTGTTGCGCGCATTTCAATTCTTGTCCACAAATTTATTTATCACTTTGTTGTTGTTCAATTTAAATTTAAAATCTTCATCTCGTTCTACTTTATGCACTAGTTTACTTTTTTCTTTTCAATTATCAATGATCTGCATCACAATGTTGATCCTCTTCCCACCAGCAATACTTGATTTCATTGCAAATGTAATATTCAGAAGAGCATGTATTTCAAAATATATACATACATGTATAATATGTATGTGCAGAATATTCAGTTTTTCTCTTTTTTTTCTTCTCCTGAACATTTACATTTTTTATTCAACTTCTATAAAGTTGTAATTTACAACTCAAAAAGAAACAATAATAATTTTAAAAAAAGTCTCAAGCATGTGTAACATTTTTATTTTTAAATATTATTATTACTCATTCGGCTTTTTATGATACTTATCTGCCGCATTTTATCGGTGAGCTTTGCTTTGCAGATGTTTCACTTCTGCACATGCGTTCCTCGATTGCAATTTTGGTCACATTTAAGTTTTAACTCTTTTTTTTATTGCTTACCTATTGAAGTTTCTAATATTTCAACATGTTTCATGCTAAACAACAAATATATATATATATCTATTGACATGTATATATGCATAATTGAACAACAAAAGTAATAATGCACAATTCAACGCTGCTTTTATTTATGAAGCAATTTTCTTATTTATTTCATTTTTTTCCTGTTCAATTTTATGCTCTGCTTAATCAGATACACTGAACAACAAATATGCTCTATTGTCGTCAGCGTGCGAATATGAACAACAGCGGCAGCAGCGGCAATTTATGCTTTTTCACAGTTGTTCCTTCCATTAGGCTGAAAACACATTTGCTCTAATGGCTAGACGAAAGCTTGCAACGAACTCTGCACAATCCAATCTGTCTTTACAAAATGGGTGTAAAAGAAATAAAATTATACTACCCACTTTTTGCAATTATTTAAAAAATAATTATATCAACAACTGTTTCGACAATTAATAAATATTTGCTTTTTATGTTGTTGTTGTTGTTTTATTTAGATGGAAAATTGAACGTGGAATTCAGCTCACCAGAATTTTCTCAACTTGAAGCCTTGTATCCCGAAGTGAACAACGGTGGCAGTTTTTATCCACAAGACTGTACACCGCCAGACGATGTTGCCGTAATTATTCCTTACCGGGATCGTGATTTGCATCTCAGGACGTTTCTGCTAAATATACATTCCTTTTTGATGAGGCAAAAGTTGCATTATCAAATTTTCGTCGTTGAACAAGTAAGCATTCGTTGCGCTGCGGTAGTGGAGACGACGGTTGCAATTTTTTCCATAATTTATCCGCTTTTCTTGTTCTTGGAATTACACGTCTGCTTTTCAAGGTTGCAAATCAGACATTCAACCGGGGAAAGTTGATGAACGTCGGCTATGTGGAAGCGCAGCGTCTGTTCAACTGGAGTTGCTTGGTCTTTCACGACGTTGATTTGCTGCCGGAGAATGATTTAAATCCATACTGGTGTGTCGACACGCCACGTCATTTATCCGCGGCCGTGGATAAATTCCAATACAAGTACACTGTTATCTTTATAATAACGTTTATAAATGATAAATATTTATATATGCCAATTTATATATTGTGAAATAGTGAAATTAAGTTTTGCTCGAATAGCTTATTTTCAGACTTCCTTATCAAACAATATTTGGCGGTGTTTCAGCTTTAACTGCGGCTCAATTTGAGATGATCAACGGTTTTAGTAACAATTTCTGGGGTTGGGGTGGAGAAGACGACGACATGTATTCGAGGTAAGAATATAAAATAAATAAATTACAATTCTTTTTTCACCTACCTACCAACCCACGCACACATGTATATTCATTCCACTTTATCAAATTCAGTCGCTGTGAACATTTTCTGTATTCTCCGTTTTGATCAAGCATCAATATCAATGCGAAAATTAATGATAAGTTGCGTCTAGTGATAAAAAAAATTTACATTGAAATATGACAACAATTGAAGAATTATTTTTTTTTCAAATATTATTTTTTTAGGGTATTGTTAGGTCGCTTTTCAGTGCATCGACATCCGGGAAAGTACGCACGCTATAAGATGATCAAGCATCAACAAGAATCAATGAATAATGCAAACGCTTGCCGATTTAATCTTTTGAAATTCACAAATATGCTCTGGCGACGAAGTGGATTGTCCAATTTAAATTACCGTTTGCTCAACATTTCTGTGAACAGGCTGTACACAAAAATGACCGTTGATTTGTATGAAGAACAATCGCGAAAGGAGATTCGCGGATTTTGTGCAGGATAATTAATGTAAGAAAATTTTTTTACTATATGCATCTTTTGTTATTATTATTATTATTATTATCATCTTTTTTACGCAATTGGTGATTTCAGTTTCAAAATGCCTTAGTTGGAAAGCGGGAAATACAGTATATATATATATATATTGTATTTTAGAAATAAAAAAAGCAGCAATTTTATACTCAAAAAATATTTCTTTATAATTTAACATTTTACGTTTTATGCAATTATTCTGAAAGTACTCCATTTTCAAGTGCACTTTGTCATTACTGAAGCTGTATAAAGTTGCCAATTTTGGTGAAGCAAAATTAATTCAGCAGTTGCGCAATTTGAATTTACAGATGAGTTTGCATCGAAATGAGAAAAGGTATAAACTTTCATTAATATTTCAAGCAAACAATGACAATTGGAAAACATCTCAATGAACAATTTGATCAAATCTCTTTCTCATCTCCAGCAGTACGGTGCTCACTGTAACAGTGTCGCTGTAGGATGGACGTTGATTATTAAGATAAACGAAAACGACTTCACAACCATGATCAACTGCAATATCTTCACCCACTGGCACTTTCAAAAAATTGCTCAGTCAATTATTTATTTCATTGCATTGTTTATTGCATACGAATTGGACTAGTCACTAATTATGTCCACTGAACACAAGATTCATCCAAGTTCATCTGTGTATGTCACTTAGGTATATGTTTTACTTTTGTACAACAAATTCCTTACCTAGAAAAGTTGCATTTATTTTGTTCATGGATATGCCCCAGCAGCGTTACCACCAGTTTTTTGTACTCTTCATCGAAGGCTCTCGGTAAGTGGCTTGTGTTGTGTTTCAGTTTTCGAGTTGTTAGCGATTTTCAATTAAATGGCCTGAAATTCAACTTCGTTGCCGCTGCTCACCGGATATTTTATTTAATGCTTCTGCGCGCAATCTCTGAGCCGATGTTGGTTGCTTTTCTAAAAAATTCAAAATCAGTATCAGTTTTGCCGTGATGTGTTGTTGCCTAGTACGATGACAGAGCTGCAATTGTTCTGCGGATAGCACACAATTGTGCAGTGTTGTTGTCTGTATTGTTTTCATTCACAACTGTGTATGTACAATAATTCCAGTGTATGTTCTGTGCACCATATCGGCTTGGA
>JYDO01000168.1:0-93019 GCA_001447755.1 Trichinella papuae | reverse complement strand
GACACTGCTAATTATTCAGACAAATTCTTAATTTTCCGACATCTCAACTGGAAGTGCTACTAAGATTCAAAAGTGAGTTCAGCAATTGGCTGAAAGACTGCATTAATGTTGTACGGTTGGCAAAGCTTTTAAGCGGAAATTGAGATGTGTTTGAGACTTTGCTTAGCTTGTCATTTCTGCCATAAAATTTGTTCTTCCAATAATTGCCAAATCTGAGTAGTACAAAAAACTGCAATAATAGATCATGAATCACGGGATACCACTATAACATGGTGAATCTACTTGCAACTGCTTTTACACTATTGTTGTGGCAGTCAAGGGAATAATATTGCTTATTCAAACGGAAAACACACATACACAAACAATTATACGCGAAAGTTAACTAATAGCCTAGTAACAATAACAGATCAACAAGTAGACAAATACACGTATTCACTGTCGTCAGAATTCTTTCATCCGATCCAATAAAAGTCAAGTGATATGGTTATTTTAAGTTAAGAAATTTTAATAAGCAAAAGATACAATTGAAAACCGTGGGAAATGCATGACATTTGAGATATAAAGCCCAGTTTGAAACAGTTAATTCTGGCGAAAATTTCTTGTTCCATGAAGATACAAACTCACTTACTAATTTACCATTTTGTTGTGTTTTATTAGCTAATTTTTTATTATCACATTTTATATAGTGCTTCACTTTGGTACAATAAAATACATAACAGCAATTGAAATTGTTCTTAAAAATGCTGCTAATTAAAAAGCATAGAATGCACAACTTTATTGTATGCAAAAATTGAAATGCAATATTTATTTGGACAAAATGATGAAAACATTTGAGCAATACAATACTTATTCATGATGTTTTGTAATCATGTGACCATTTGTTCAACAAGTGTTTGTCAAAGTCGTCCGCTCTGTTTCAATAAAATACTCCAATATAAAAGGTTGAATACCAAAAAAATAGATGGAAATATTATTCTTGCATATTTATCAATGTCGCTAGAAGAGCAGCAATGATGGTTTTGGAATTTTTTCGTTGACAGTTTTTTAAATGAATTCAAAGAATGCCGTTGAAATCTCGGATATTCCGGTATCGCTGTAGTGGATTGTGGAATTGCAAATGGATCTACCGGATGCATCCATGTTGATGCATTTAACGACTGAAAGAGAAGTAAAATTATTATTTTCTTTTCTAACCAAATAAATTGAATAGATAAATTTTACCCACCGTCGTGCTAGTCAGCTTGTCGCATTCACATGGCAGTTCCTCAGTTGTATTCAGTTGGCAAGATGTACTGCTTAATTGCCATGGATTTGGAGATGTTTCATGCATTGGAGGTGGTAGACGATTCAGAGGTGTGAGCAATGAAGGACCTGCAGACATATGAGTGTCTGCTTGTGCGACTTTTGCAAAAGCGTCTTCAATTTTTTGTCGTTTCTTTCTTTTGTCTTTGTAAGTGACAAAAGCATATTCAATAAGTGCACAAAATACCATTACGTAGCAGAAACCAAGATATATATCTACAGCTTTGACGTAGCTTACTTTCGGCAACTGCCCATTAGTTGTGGTCATCAGTGTTGTCATAGTCAAAACTGTCATAATTCCTAACGTGACTCTAGCCGGAGCTGATTCACGACTTATCCAAAATGAAACCCATGAGATCATTACTACCATAAGAGCTGGTTGATAAATCTGTACCCAGTAGAAACTTAAATTTCGAGAAAATGTCAAATGACAGGTTAACCTGGAATAATCACCTAAAAAATAAAATCATTACTTTAAAACATTTAATATTAAAAAAATTTTTAATTTTAGTTAAGCATATTTTAATATACACTGTATAGTGCACAATTTTTAGATTATTGCTTGCACCAAGACAAATATTTAAACATATTACAACGAAAGCATATTGATTATACAGCATTAAAGATAATATTATCTTTAATAATGAATCAGAAATGGCAAATGAAATACGAATTATTAATCATGACACATTTGATAATTTAAGCCTGTTGATAAATGTCATATTGAGAAACTTCATTTCATATTAGTAGTTGTTATTAGTTTTATAATATTTCTGTTGCTGATGGTGTCGCCCCTTCCCCTAAAAAAAAATCTACCAATAAATTGTTATTAAAAAAGAAAAGCAAACATATAAATGAAAACGCTTTCATTTCTTCAGAAACAAGTTTGATTTAAATAGTAAAATTTCATTAAACTACTATTAAATTGTTCAACATTACAAATGCATAAAATTATCACAAATTTTTTTAGCAATAGTAAATTTTACGTGGTTAGCATTACATTAAGACTAAGCTATTTTTTCTTATTTTTCAATGTGAATATTACCTGTACTGAGCGTAATTTTTCGCTCAACTATGAATAAATCTTGTAGCTCAAACGTCGGTAGCTTACGAATTTCAGCATCAAATGTAACAGACTGGAATCCTTTCAGCCAAAACAATCTTATATCAGCATCAGAATAACCATCTATGAAAAAACTGTTTTTTATATGCAGTAGAAAAAAAGTAGTAACCTTTTGTGAGCACCAGTTGAAAAAAGTATTTCTTTGGCATTTTATCAAATTATTAAGCCATTCAGGAAAGATGAGAAAATTTACATTATAGAACATGAAATGCAACTTGATTGCCTTGTTAAATAATAAATTGGGCATCTAGAATATTTGAATTCTATTTTTAAATTCTATTATGCCAGTAATGATAGTATTCAAGCTTTCTTTTTTAAATAATTTAAATTCAATGAAGCAAAATTTTATAAAGAGACATAATAGATTAATATTTTACGGATTTACTCTCAATTTAGTACTTTTTCATAGTATAATATAGAAAAGTAAAACTCAGGCAATGAAGATGATTGTTCTTCGTAATGACAATAAGCTCGATAATAAAGATGTATTTTTCACAATTTTTAACGTCCTGAAATATGTTGCAAAATACATCATCAGTAGTAAAAAAAAAAAACATCTGCTCTAAACTCTAGAAACTTTTTCATTAATTTCTTGTCGACTAATGAAAAAACATGAAATCCAATAAACTGCGTTGAAAAACAAAAAAAATAAAGGAAACATTATTCTTGAATATTTGTCGATGGCTGACGGAGTGACGTGATGTAGCATGTGACGACGCAGTTTTGGTCGAGAGACAATTCGCATAGGCACTGGGCGAATTTGATTCATGTCACAATCACATTCAAGCTGTGACATAGAGAGGGAAGGGCTCATATCTACATTTGCAAAACGTTTAGCATTAGGTCGATATTGAGCTCTGTTTTTTGATGAAGAGGTATAAGGATAAAATGATGATCGTTGTGCAGATCCCTGTAAAGTGAAAAGGATTTATTAAAAAATCTAATTAGTTATTCATCAAGGAATGATCTTGTGCGGCGCTTTCACATTAAAACACTTTAATAATTCATAAGATTCATCATTTGATACTTTATTTGATTCACCTAAGAAATAGATTTTTTTTTCTGCTTGCTGACTAATAAGATACGCTAAGCTTATATCAGATATACAATAAAAAAAACAAATTTATTTTATAAAATGTTGAAAAATACACAGTTTCTGTTTTTTATAAATGAAAATTACAAATTTTTAAAAGTTATAAAAATACTTTATAAGCAATTTCATTTAAAAGCTGCTAATTATTAAAACTTAATTATTAAGTAATAACTATATCTTATAATTATTAATTGAAGAAAATTATAAAAAATAGATAAATTAGCAACTTACAGAAGATACAAAAGATGCCATCATTGGATCGGCAGATGATAAAATCCCAGATGAAGACAAAGGCGGAGGCATATGTTGAACAGTTTGTTGTTGCTTTCGACGTTCTTGTTTCATTTTAACTTTTTTGTTTAAGTAACTGACGGCAGCATATTCAATCAATGAAGCAAAGACCATAACAAAACATGTCCCCAAATATATATCAATAGCTTTTATGTAAGATACTTTTGGCAAGCTTGCATTAGTAGTGGTCATTAGTGTAGTCATTGTTAACACTGTTGTAACACCAAGAGCGACACGAGCAGGTGATGCATCACGATGAATCCAAAATGACACCCAAGAAATGATGACAATCAGCATAGAAGGAATGTATATTTGCATCATATAAAATCCAATGTTACGCACGAAAACAAACTTTACATGTAATCGGGAATAATTGCCTTAAATTATCATTTTTAAAACAAACAAATTCACCATTTTATTGCTTTACATGATAAGTTTGTGTTATATTAAAAAGAACTATTACTTACAATTAATAATAATTTAAATTAATTATTCATAGATGAATAAGTTAAAAGAAAATCATCTTACCTGTACTTAAAGTTATTGTTCTATTCTTCATTGTAAAATGTGCCACATAAAACTGTGGTAAAAATACTTCGTCCATTGTTACAGTTTTGTTTTCAAGCCATCTATATTTTGTGTCTGCTTCAGAATAACCGTCTATAAAATGAGAACAGAAGTGTGTCACTGAAAAAGTCTGATGCTATGTTGTTGCCAGCTTTTTTTTGTGTGTGTTTCAAACAATGTACAAAACGAGCAGGGTGGAGATAAACAAAAGTGAAAGCCGCGTTTAGCGGTTTACGAGCATTAAAAAATGGGAAAAAAAATCATCACCAAAACTACCGTCATACTGTAAACAGAGCTGAAACAGATGAATTAGAATTTTAAAAATTTTCTTATTTTCATGGTTTGACGTTACTACGCAATATTCAACTGGTGCACCACAAAAATGGTAAAATAAAAACAAAATCTACAATGCATGTGCCTAATTGTTTCGACTTACAGCTTTCAATTTCCAACGTGCATTCTTGAGAATCCAAAGGAAACAGATGTAGCAACATTGGACAAGATGCAGTTACAGTTAATCTTAAATTGTAGTGTTGTTGTAACAGATAAAAAAAAATTCAATATTACTTACCTCTGACTTGTAAGAACTTCACCACTGCCTTTTATTCGAAGAAAACTATTATGAGTAGTAGCCGTGTGCATGTAGGATTTTTTTTCATTCGGAAAAAATGTATCTGGCACCCAAATATCTTTTGTGTACTCCCAGCCTACGGTTAGTTCTTCCTTTGCACCGAGTCTTTTTATATTTAATCTAGGGTCCATCCAATTTTGTCGAAGATAAAAATCAAGCGTGTAATCCTAAAAAGAAATTATAATATATACAAATTGAAATACATAAAAAGCACTTAACAATACAAGTGATGACAAATGCAGGTAAAATAAATTTGATGCATTCATATAACTTGAAAAGTAATTGCATTAACTGTTTGTTGAAAACGTTATTTATATCATTAAAGCTGCCAATCATGGAGTTTGGTAATTTAATTTTCAAAAAAGAGAAAACTTTTTAATACGATTCATATCGTATTCATGAAAGTACAACTTACCATTTCTACCTCCGATACAGCACTTATACTGGACACATGCATTGTTATGCCAACATCAACAGTGCGTCCTTAAAATTATGAGTTGGTATTTTTTAAAGAAAAGTAAAAAAAAATATAGCAATTATACCGCCATAATTTGGTCGTAATCTTTTGTCATAGTAAGTTTTGTTGACAAGGATGTTCAAAATGTGAGTAATATTTCTTGATAGCTCACTTACCCTGAAAAATGTTCACTTCAATGAATTTAAATTTAATTCTTGCGTAATTAGGGCAATTCTTAGATATTCTTGTAAGCATTTTAAGAAATATACACAATTTTTCAACAAATTTCTTTATAAAAAGGGTTAAATTTATTTTTTATATTATTAAAACAGTATATTATTACTTTAAATAAATTTAAATTCATTCCTAAAATATTTGAATTGAATTCATTTTCTTTGATATGCTAATAATTAAACTCACCCGTGAATTTCAGATGATGTATAACAATTAGAAACGTCTGAGAAAACAAAACAAAAAAATAAGGTTAATAAAATTCGTTTTTTCTTCATTTAAAATTGCTTCCAAGATGCAAGAACTTGCGAAACTGCTCGTGGTAACAGCCGACGGTGATGTTCATAATAGAAATGTAAGCATTGTAATCAATCAAGACCCTTCTGATGCCAGCGTTGCTTTTCTTTATTGACAACATAAAAACCTAAAACAACAAATTAATCCTGTTCAGCTTCCTTATGAAAAGAATCAAGCGAACGACAATATGATTGAGAATTAATGCATTAAAGTTTTATGCGACAGGTGTAGCATATCTCTGAAATGTAATATTCAATTGTTCACAAATCACACGAACTCGAATAATTTAGAAAGAACAAAGCAAAAAAAAAATATATGAAATTATATCACATGAAATGATCAACTGCCATAATTATCAATTTCAGGAAGTTTCCTCAACTTTTATAATTAATACAATAACATTGACAAACAGTAATTATTAGTATTATTTAATAAAGGGCAAATAAATTGGCAAAAGTAAATCAAAATGAAAAAGTGCTATAAGTGTGTAAAAGCAAAATTGCATATCTGCTTTGTAAAAATGCATCATGCTCATGAGGTGGATAATTCTTTCAATAAACTACACTATACTCTTGCCAATTTCAAAAAGGATATCACAGATATTGCAGTAGATGGATCATTTCATATGGGTAATTTCAGCTCATCTGGAAAATGACAAATAAATCTATGAATACATTTCTCATTATTAAACCGGAAACCATTAGTTGAAGAATTAGTAAAAGTTGAAGCGGTAAACAAGCACTTTTGAAACAGATGAAGGCGTTGCAAAATCACAACTATCTTCTGATTTATATTGAACGATTGATTCAGCAAAGCGCAAATAATTGAAATGAGTAAGCAACGCCGGTTGGCAGAGGTGGATTTATTCATTCTAGCCAATTTCCAAGAAAGAGAATGTCAAATCAAATTTATGCAGCATTTAAATAGTGCTTGATTCTTTCTTTCCACAAGCGCACTCTGGTGATCAAAGCCATTCACCAGACCTCTCTAACCGTTTAGCATATTAAGCAATGGGGAACAAAGTTGTATTCTTTCTTTCCCTCTCTCTCTCTCTCTCTCTCTCTTTCTCTCTTTTGCTTTCCTTCTTTTTATATATATATTTTTTTTTCTTAAATTAAATTTTCCATGCACAAATTACGCTGTCATCGCTTTGGCAATTTTTATGAACAATTCTTTGAATTGACTGATAGCACGGCATTTGCATTTTGCCAATAATAATTTCAGAAAATAATACCCCATCAGTCATGGCAGAAATTCATGAAAAATGTTCTTCAATGCTTGTGGATCAATCATTGATTTGAGCCGAAAAGAAAATTGGACAAAACGTCACTTGGACAAAATTACAAAATTGATTTTTGGTATAAGAAGAAGAAGAAGAAGTGATGTTTTCATAATTGATAACCTCTTTGAATGCAAAAAAACATTTCATTATACAGTCCATCTTTATTAGTATGAATACTACTTTCAAATTATATTGATAATGCTTTTTCAATTAAATACAACATGCAACAAAAATGAAAAAAAATGGAAGATCACATTGATTAAAGTTTAAAATCATATTTTATTCACCAGCATTTTTTGCATTTATTATTAATTTTTTGAGTTCTGACAAGAATCTCATAATTAAAATGTTCGTGATGATTTTCTTTTGTGCATGCATAACAACATGCATGTTGTGCAATTTTTTTTTCGCTTGGAATACAAGTTCAAAAAAAGAAATGAATAATATTAAAGAAAACATATAGAAATTAATATAAATATATATATATTTAATTTTATAATTTAATTAACACGTTGCATAAAAATGATTTGTTGATTATATACATCAACGAAACGATGCAAATATGAAAAACTGCCCTCCTCCAAAGCAAAGTTGAGTATCAAGACAGTTGTTTAAATGAACACATGACAGCTTTGCCATATACCTGACTATCGTGTTCAGTGAGAAACAGCTGCTAATTATTTAGAAACAATGATAAAGTAAGTATTCATTCACACTGGCTATATTGCAAAAGCGGCAAAACCAAGTTGCACATTTCAATGCTATATTGACAAATAGATAATTCCAACACTAACAATTTGAACATGAAACACTTTACCATGTTGTCATATAAGCTGAAGATAAATGCTTTGATTTTTCAGATATTTTCTTTGTAAACATCACTGACTATGTAACTGATATTAAATAACCAACTGCATATGTTTTGTTGTTTTACTTTGTTAAGTTCTTTTTTCTGCTAAAACATAAAAACCTCTTGATTTTTTTGTTCTTTTCATAATTTTACTTCTTCTTGTATAAAATTACATTTCTTCTTTTTTGCATTCTCCTACTTAACTGCATATGATGAATAATTTGTAAATTCATGTTACATTGCTTCATTAAATTTGATATAACATGGTTCAGCAATCAACTGATAAATTGATAATAATTGAGAAAAATTTTTATTATTATTATGATTATTATTAAACGGCGCTTTAGAAAATTCAATTTTTTCAGATTTTATTAAACTCTTGTTCAAATATAAAATTTTAATTTCATCCAATGCACATCAATTGATTCAAATTGTCCTTTTTTACACGCCAATTTACTTTTTTTTTCAAAGATTATTGATTACAGCTTTAGATTATTATTTTTATTTTATGAGGGTAAAGAGGTTTTTTCAACAGATTTCAATTTCAAAAAAAAAAATAATTCAAAATTAAATTTCATTCAATTTCTTGCCTTATATTTAATATTTGTAATTGTTTCAAAAATATCAAGCAGAGAAAAAGTTATATTCAAATGGAATTTTTATTTAGAAAAAACTTTAGTTGAAATAGCAATTCTAAAAAGTATCAATGAAGGGTAAAATTTAAAGCCAAAAATTTGCTTCCATTTTACATAACATAAATTACATGGGCATTCAGTTATTGATTGATTAATTGACTAAATTATATTTGCACAAATGTAAGCTAACAATGAAAAGAAAAACAAAGAAACTCAACAACTGTCGAACAAAATGTTCTATTAAAAAATTTAATATTTTATTTATAATTAAATAAAATTAATGAGAAAAAACAAAGTAATATATATATAGCAGGGTTGGTAAAACAAAAATCACAACTTGCAGTTGTAGATTATTATTATGATTATTAAATTGATTATAAATCTCGATTGTTTTTTTTTTTTAATTTTAAATGAAAGAAGATTTCAGCAAAGATTCATCTGAGAAAATGAGAAATATTTCCTATATTTGGCATCGACTCATTTTCAAAATGACATCAACTGTCGCCAAGTTCAGACACTTGAAGCAGTGGTGAAATTTTCACAAAATTCGATCATTTCTTCCAGCTTAAGTGGAAAATAACCATAAATCATAGTTATGAAACAATAAATGCATTTCTTGGAACTTTCCTCAGGGAAATGTAGAAAGAAGTGTTGAACGACACCGATGACTTTCATTCTCTTATTCTCAGAGGAAATGAAATGCAAAATACCGAATCATTTAGCACATTTTCAAAGTACATGATATAAAAACATAAATATTAGAAACTTTTTCAAAAAAAAAAAAAGAATAGAAGAATATCAGAGAGAGTACAAATATATAATCTGCATAAATCATTTTTATGTGTCTAGTTGATGTCTTCATAAATATCCGAAAAATACTTTCATTTATTAAATAAAACTGCATTTTTAATCAAATAATTTTAAAACTATTTATTATTTCAAAATTAAAATGCACTATAATCAAACTTTAAAAAATGGATATATTCAAAACTTAACAGAAATAAAAGCTTTTGTAAAAATTTTGATTTCACAAATTAATACAAACTATTTCATTTGTTCTATTATCAAAAATTATATTAATAAACTATTTTTCATTAATTTTTATTGTAATTTTATTTAAATTAATATTTTACAAAAAATCAAACTATGTTTGATAGAGGAGACTTACAAAAATTGAATGATTTCGAAATTGACGTTTCTATAACTGCTTGAAGGAAACGAAATTTAGTGAAAGAACAAATTTGCAAATTTAATTTTTGCCAAACTAAACCTCGTCTGTCAGTGATTCCCGACAAGTGGCAAAGTGAACAATTGACTGATGCAAAGTGTGAAAGCAGTTTCAAGCAGAGAAGAAACAAATAATTGAAAGCAAATGTTCCAAACATAAAAAGCCCCACTGGTAACGCACAAATTATATATATATATATACATATATACTGCGGTATTACATTTGTTTTAAATAGCTAGGAATTTCAGATGAATGATGCTTGCTTAGCAAATTTTGACTAAACAAACTGGCCATTCGATTGAATTTGTTTAAAACTAATTGCACGTTGGTTGAATTAAATTTGATAAATTAATCATACTGAACTCATGAAATTGATGAAATCTCATCAATTTCATGTCATACGTTCGTCACAAGATGTTTCAAACAAATTTTATGTGAAAATCACATTTTTCCAATCAACAACACTTGTTGATCAGTTGACAATTATTTAAAAATTTCATTATATTTCTTACAAAAATCATCATAAAAAACGTGTTTTTTGCATTACTTTACTTTATACAAATCTGTATAGCATTGAATATTGAACGTCATTGTTTAGTATTATATACATAATATGCAAAAAGTAATAAAATGTTCATTTATTATACTTGTATGTTTAAATTTAATCGTTATTTAAAGTTTTAAAGTTTAAATTCTTCAAAACTTATGTTTAAAGTTTTGTAAGAATTGCGTTTTACTTTGATTTCATTCATTTACAAATATCAGAAAATTATTCAAAGATTGTTCAGTTTCAAAAATGTTTTAACACCCTTAAAATTCGTGTAGTAAGATATCATCAGTAAAACATAGTGTTTTAATTAGATCAGAACTGCAGATCAGTTATTAATAATCAGTTAATCACACGTTTTTTGCATACTTTATATTCTTTTATATTTCAGAATTATATTACAAATGAATGAATAATTTTATAA
This sequence comes from Trichinella papuae, assembly GCA_001447755.1. Classification (NCBI taxonomy): domain Eukaryota; kingdom Metazoa; phylum Nematoda; class Enoplea; order Trichinellida; family Trichinellidae; genus Trichinella; species Trichinella papuae. The sequence continues at coordinate 82,061 of JYDO01000168.1, read as the reverse complement.
AAGATGAATTTGGATTAGTAGAAAATAGCATATTAATAAATAATATTTAAATTCAGTCGTGTTTTATATATTTTTACTTGAAATATTTTTCATAAATGTAATATGAACCTTTTCATTTACTGTAGCATTACAGTAATCTATAGTAAGCTAGTGAGCAGTAAGTTTATTGCCAGCTTATTGAACACTGGTTATATACTTATTGCTTGAAAATGTCGAACGTGTCGTGTCCAGCTCATCCAGATGCTGAATTAATTGAAGACCATAGGGCCGGTGACATGATTTGTATGGAGTGCGGTTTAGTAGTTGGCGATCGGTATTAACTTATTTTGGACGAAATTTTTGAACATTTTCCATTGTGATAAAAACATTGTTCATATAAATAAATATTATATCATAGTTTTTATTTAAAGTGTAGTTTTTTAGATTTCGATTGCATTTAATATAGAATAAAGATGAGTAAATGAGGGAACAATTAAGTAAAATCTAGTGAATAAAATTATAGAAGCATAAAATTGCTGAGCAGAGTTTTTTTTAAGTGAACACGATAAAGTAAGATAATGTAAAGTATATCAATATAATAATGTAGCATCTGTTTTGCTTTTTTTATGATAAAATTTTTAGAATTGTGGATGTTAGCAGTGAATGGCGATCATTTAGCAATGATTCTAATTCTAAAGATCCGAGTCGTGTCGGATCACCGGAAAATAATCTTATGTCTGGTGGTGGTTTGACGACTAGCATTGCTGGAGGAGGAAGTGATGAAAGCAGATCTTTGTCGAATCTGCAAAAACGACAGGCAGTATGATCATTTTTATTAAAATTTTAAATATAATTAAAGTTTGTTTTATGTAATGTTTGTTTTTAAGTCAAATAGTCAAGATCGCATATTGATGCACGCCTTTGGACTCATTCGAGAAATGGCCGATCGTATTCATCTGACAAAATCCATTCAAGTATAATTCGCTGGTTTATATGATGTTTTTTATTTAACAATAATTTATTTTTAGGATCAAGCAAATTTGCTTTTCAAACAAGTACAAGAAACAAAAGCATTGAAAGGGAAGAACAACGATGCCGTAGCATCCGCTTGTCTTTACATTGCTTGTAGAAAAGATGGTGTTCCGAGAACTTTCAAAGGTTTGTTATGAAATTTAAATGTTTAAACAAATAATTTTTTGTCCATTTTAGAAATATGTGCTGTGTCTAAACTCAGCAAGAAGGAGGTTGGTCGTTGTTTTAAGCTGATATTGCGTGCTTTGGAAACGAACTTAAATTTAATAACAACATCCGACTTTATGGTATACGTTTCAAATTGTTAGTTTTGCAACATTTGCTTTATTCTGCGTTTGTAGTCTCGTTTCTGTGGTAATCTAAATTTACCTCAGTATGTACAGACGGCAGCGACTCATATCGCACGTGCAGCCGTGGAAAACGATTTAGTTTCTGGGTATATTTGTTTAAATACTAGATGTTTCTTTGTTCTTTTTAAAAATCACTAATTTTGTGATGATGAAATTCAGCCGCAGTCCAGTTTCCATTGCAGCAGCGGCTATTTATATGGCCAGTCAAGCATCTTTAGAAAAACGTTGTGCGAAAGGTAAATTTGATTTATTTATATTTTCAAAAGATTGCTTTATTGAATTGAAAAAAAAAATTTTTTTAATTTTGTCAGATATTGGTGATGTAGCAGGCGTTGCTGAGGTGACCATACGTCAGTCGTACAAGTTGATGCTGGGCTCTGCGGCGAAATTGTTCCCTCCGGATTTCAAATTTACTACACCTATTTCAGAATTACCAGCCGCTTAAATGAACAAATTGAAAAAAATATCTTATTGCAAGAAAATATTTTTTCTTCACACAAATTTTTTTTTGAATTTTTTAATAGCTTTTTAAGAAAATCTTAGTTGAACAGTAGAGTCTACGTCATTGAAATTTGCAAAGTGAATGTTGTATTGCAGTTGGAAAAATGCATGGAAAGTTTTTGATTTTGTAGCAGTTTAATAATAAATTTTATTTTCCTTGTTGTTTTGCATATTCAATTGCAGAAATTGATTTAGTAGCTTGATGGAGAAGACTGATTCACTACAACCAACGCATTGAAAATTATGATGTAATTTATTTATAGAAAGTTAAAATCTTCACTGCACAAGATTGCAAATGAAAAGTTTAAAAATATTTAAAAACAAAAAAAAAAATTTTGCTTAAAATAAGTTTGGAAAAAAATCAAGTGATTTGTAAAGAATGCGCTTGTCAAGTGAAAATAACGAGTTGAACATTTATTTATTCAACAAGCAGAATCTACAGTAAAGAAAATAAATAATTTCAGTTTTCTATCAAGTATGTCGTTTAGTAAGATAAAATAGCTTGTGAAAATTTTAATAATGTAATTAATTGAAATGAATATTCAATGAAAAAAAAAACGATGAACAAATAAATTACTTGGTTAATAATAATTTGTACTTGATTTTCGTTTTAGTGAAATTGTTGTTGTATTTGAAAACTATATTTGAAAATTCAAGTTGATGAAAATTGTACGAAAAGATGTTCAATTTGCCAAAAAGCGGGTGTTTCTGATGAATGAACGATTTGTGTGAAAATGTCACCAGTGATTTATTGGAACGGAATTTTTGATAGTGAACAGAATTTGTCGTCCGACATACGACGTGTTGCTTGTCTGATGATGACGGTGTTCAAAAATATTATGAGCTGAAAAGTTTTGAAAAGAATACAAAAAAAAATGTATATATGTAAGAACAATTGATGAGATCAATTTTGAATTGTTTCTGAACCGAAAACCAATTCCGACCTTCACACCGGCGGTTCAAACGGCAGAATTCGATTTGAATACATTATTAGTGAATTTTCAAATTTCAACTTCAAGTATTGACAATGTGAAAGCAAAACCGGCTCGCATTCAGGTTATTGTTCAATGTTTAAAATCAACGCAATCAAAAAAATCCCTCCAGCTATATTCATGGTTAATTTACCCAAGTATGGACAAGACTGCATTAGCAGTGTTTTTTTTTTTTTAATTTTTAAATTGATCTCAATTTGTACAAATATATCTATCTATATATTGATCAATTTTGTTGATTTTGCTGTATTTTCAAAATTTTACTTAAAGCATGTTCTTTTTCGACTTTGCAGAAATCAAAGTCGACGTTTGGAACACGCCCTTTTTTGTTTATTAGCTCGCGGCTACAGTTCATCGATGAAATCTATTTTTACAGCTCGTAAAATGTATTGGGCTTGTCGAGCTTGATGATGATTCGACATAAAGCATCGACGACGACGTTGTTGTTGTTGTTGTTCTACGTGAGCAATTTCATTTTTCATTTTATTGGGAAAAGATTACTTGGGAGTTGTTCAAATTTGAATGAACTTGCTTGACTTTTTATTTGAACTTATTACTGTATAATTGTTCTCTTTTTTTTTCTTCCTCCTTATTGTTGTTATTGTTATTATTATTATTATTATTATTGTTATTGTTGTTGTCGTGGGTTGGAAAATTTTTAGGTCGCCAGATGTGCACTTTTGAGAGTTTTGGCGTCGTGTCGGCTGCCCATCGCCGTCGTGGACCGTTGCGTTGGCAGCACGACCTGCTGAACCATTTTCCCAGACGGTAGCCGAGCAGTGTGCCGCCACCTAGCGGAAACCTGCTTCTCGCTCCTTCCCGGTTGATTGACTACAGACAAACCGGACGAGTGTTTGCCGGTAAAAATTACTATTTCTTCTTCTTCTTCTTCTGCTTCTGCTTCTTCTGCTTCTTCTTATTTTACTCTTACTTCTTCCACTGGTACTTGTGATCCACTGTTTCAAGGATAATTGTTGAACAAATAAAATAAATCATATATTATTGTATATAAAAGTCAATGCTAGTTCAGTTGAGCAAATGATGATATGACCACCACAAGCAGTAGCAGCACTTGGGATGTGGAATTGAGTTGCCGCTTGTTGGTAAGCTGATCGTCTTGGACGTTTCGGCAAATAAAGTTTTGGAGATGTCGTCGTCCGGTGGTGCAACGTGGCGCCGTTGCCGGCCCCGTTTCGACTGTTTGGAAAAGTACCTGAACCGTGGCTTCCGGCTCTACGCGGCCTGGGTGTGCCAGCATCCGTGGCCGTTCATCGTGGTGCCGGTGCTGCTGAGCGTGGTGCTGTCGGCCGGTATCCCGTACCGGCATGTCTTGTACAGCGCGTTGTACTTGTACACACCGCAGGACGGCACCTCGAAATACGAGCAGCGGGTTTTTGAACAGACCTGGCCGCAGACCAACACCACCTTCCAGCCGAGCAGATCCGTGATCGACTTGCGCCAATGTCAAGTGATCGTCTCGGCCAGAGACCGTGGGAACGTCCTCCGGCCGGCACTCAGCAAGGCTGTACTCAGGCTGAACGACTTCATCGTCAACGACATTGTAGTGAGTTGGGAATTTTTTTTCTTATGCACAACTTTTCACTAGTATACATATATATTTCTTTTCTATTTAAACAAGCGTCTGGATAAATTTATTCTTCTATTGATAGTAGAAAACTTCCCACATTGCATTAAGAGAAAAGTAGAAACAACAAGTCACATTCTCTTGGAACTTTTAATTCAAATCAGTTGTTAATTTTTCAGCATAGTTTGATTTGCATAAACTTGTGGGATATTGAAATTCATTTTAAATTAACCACTTCAAAGTTAAACTTCAGTCAGTTTCTTTTCATTTTTCACCATTTGATCAAATTATTAATTGATATTACAAAAATGAAAGAAAAAACAAACAATTTCATACAACACATGCACTAGTGCATTTGTTGTCGAGTGGTAATTTTAATATTAAATTTAAATATTTCAATTTATGTATTTCATGCACGTTTCGATGAACATTTATTGTTGCCACATACACACACACACACAAAACGGGTCCATTGATTTGAACATGATCAACTGAAGCGTGAATAAAAACAGCTTGAATTGCACAAATTATTTATTTCCCATCTTTTCCCGTTGTCGTTGTCGTTGTGGTGATGGTGGTGCAGCAAAAATTCAAAAGTCCAGTCTGTGGTGCATCAAATTTTTTTGCCAATTCAATTCAGACGGTAAAATTATTCAACAAGTAAATTACCGGTTGAAATTTTCTACTCTTCGCTTTACTTTTTCCCAGTTGATTTTCAAGGAAGTTGATGCTGAAAATCGTGCTGTATAGTTGGTTGGTTGGAAATTTTTCAAAAAAGAACAAAAATAAAAAATCAAAAAATATATCCCGTGCTATTGGTTGGAAATGTTTTGCATTTTTGAAATTTTACAAAAAAAAAAAATAGGACGACAATACACTCGCAATGATGAATCATCATTTTCTTATTTTTTTTTGTTTTTTACAAATTTGTTATTGTCAACAAATGGATTACTGTAATTTTTCTTTTTTTTTTCTCTGGTAAAATTATTTTCTTAATTTAACAATTCAAATCAGAACAAATCACATTTTGACATGCTTGAAAATGAATCGATCGTTTGTCAAATTTATTTACAACATTAGCAACTTGTCAAGAACGAACGTTCATCTCTCTGCTTTATTTGAAAGTTGTTTTCTTGCCATGGTTGTCGATAATCACAATTTCACACATCCACATATGGATGCATTTGAATATTTTCCTCCTCTGACCTCTCTTCTTTTTAGTACAATCAATTCACAAAAGTGGTGTTTGAACAACTTTTTTTTTCTCTTGCAATATATATATATATATATTTATTTATATTTAGATATTTTATATTAAAATGTGTCAAAGAGTATCTGGGTCGCATTTTGCACAGCAATAGCTGAAAGTGTTGCACTAGTGCACTTTTGACACTGAAACTTATTCTCCATTTCCGTTTGACACTAATACTTTGTCAAAGAAAATACCGGCCAATATTTGCAAATATATATATATATATTTATTTATTTATTTATTTATTATTCGTTAATAGTTTGCCTTTGAATTAAAAGTATAAAATGATATATTATTACATCATAATATACGCACACTTTATCACTTTATTTTTAAAAGTTGAAAAAATAATAGTTTCAATTTCAAGGTCGTCGATAATTTTCTTTTGATTTTCTATCTTTTTTATGAAACCTGCTTTATTAAAATGAACACAGAGGTGTTGCTATTTTCTTCTTCATCATCATCATCATCTTCGTCTCTGGTTGTAAATTTCATTCTAATGCAATGGACAATAGAACCAGGGGGGAGGGGTACTTGACAATTTTCATTTGAACAGAAAAATTTGCCAATGTGCCGATTGTAATTTTCTTGAAATTGCACAAAACGGACAATTATTCTTCAAAGTGCTAACGTGTAATTTATTACACTGAAGAACAATTATTAAAATATTTTTCTTTCAACGCACATCAATAGAACAAGTTCCTCCAATTCAAGCTACTTTTCACAGCTATTAATTTGTTGATGATAATTTTTATTTTTCAAATTTATTTATTGAATTGGTTCAAAATTGACTGATAATGAATTGAATTAATTAGTGCACACAACACAAACAAACAAATAAGTAAAGTCTTTTTTTTTCTTCATCTTCTAAGATTGAAAATGATGGTATCACATATGGGTACAAAGATTTGTGCTTGAGCACGAACAAATTTTGTTACAACAATCCACAAGTGGCCATAATTAGTCAAATGTTCGCCGAACCGAATCCGTACGGCAATTTGAGCTATCCGACGGCCACTTTTGCCAACAGTCGGATCTATTTGGGCTTGACACTGGGCGGTGTGGAGCTGGACCCGGTCAGTGGTCAAATCCAACATGCCAAAGCTTGGTTCTTGATCTACCAGCTGCGATTTGACAGCGAGTTTGAAAATTGGCTCAGCTCCAAGTGGGAATTGGAATTCGAACGCGCCCTGCTCCACTACCAGGACGAGATGTTGCAGTTGACCGTGTTCCACTCGCAGACGTTGGATTTGGAATTGTCCAAAAACAGCGACTACATGATGCCGAAGATGTCGTTGATGTTCATGTCGTTGATCATATTCGCCACTTTGTGCGCGGTCACGTTCATCTGGGATCAGGATGGACTGCCCTGGGTCGACTGGACTCGCAGCACGCCGCTTCTAGCTTTCGCCGGTATCGTCGGGGCCGGCATGGGCGTGGCCAGCTCCATTGGCTTGCTCAGCATTCTCGGAGTTTCCTTTTGCGAAGTCATCGGTGTTATGCCTTTTTTGGTCATATGTAAGTTTGGTAGAATTGAAATTCACTCTCGAAATAAGTTTATTAATTATAATAACTAACGTTCACTGTCACTTCACAGCTGTCCGGTTGGACAACACGTTCTTGATGACGTCGTCGTTGTTTCATACCAAACGATCCGCGCCGGTTGCCGAGAGAATATCCGAAGCGATGGGCGATGCGGCCGTGTCCATCACCATCACCGTACTGACCGATGTGCTCAGTTTCGGCGTCGGATATTTCACCAGCTTCCCAGCCGTGCAACTGTTCTGCACTTACACTTGTGTGGCGATGATCGTCACCTTCATCTACCAGCTGACTTTTCTGCTCGGCTTGCTCGTGCTGCACGCTCGCAACGAAGCTTTAGGCAAGCATTGCTTGATGCCCGTGATCAAAACCTACACCGTCAAAGAGACCAAAAGCAGAAATATACTGTTGCGATTGTTTTGCACCGGGTCGTCGAGCAGCAATGTCAAAGAACCGTGTTCAGCGACCACGAACTGCGACAACGGCTACAGTGGCCACCGGCTGAGTGGCAACAACAGCACCGCTACTGCTGAGAAAGCCACTGCGGTCGGAGTTGGCGTTGAATGGGACCACTGTCATGGTCCGGTAGCCGAGTTCAAAGCCAACGCCCAAGAAGGCACTTGGATCAGTCGAGGCTTTCGCAACTACTTCGCCCCGTTTCTGATGAAGCCGTGGACCAAAGCCGGCATAGTTCTGCTCTATTTGGTCTATTTGGGCACGTCGATTTACGGCTGCATCGGCTTGAAAGAGGGTCTCGAACCGGTCAACTTGCTGGTCAGCGATTCTTACGCGATCAACTTCTACCGCGACTTGGAACGCTACTTCTGGCACATCGGAGTCCAAGTGCAGGCGACGTTCAACCGGCCGGGAAACTTGAGCGATCCGGAGAATCGGCTCAAAATTTACAACATCGTCCAAGAGTTTGCCAACAGCCCGCACGGCATGGGCGAAGAGGGACTCGAATTTTGGCTTTACGAATTTCAACAATTTTTGCCCAAATACAACGGCTTGCATGTGGATGATTTGGATGAGCGGCGGTTTTATGAAAATTTGGAAGCATTTTTGCAATTTACTGAAAATCGACGATTCGCCAACGATGTTCTTCTCGACTACGAACTCGACGAAGAACCATCATCACCACCACCACCAACCATTGACGACGTCAAGCTGCAAAGCTTGAACCAATCGTCGCGTTCGAGCTCGAACAACCCGGATCTGATGAAGAAGGGCAGCAGCAGGAGGAGGAGGATCGTCGGCGTCAAGGCGTTTCGACTGATGATCGGTATCAAGAAGTTCGCCACCGCGATCGACCAGACCGAAACCACCATCTCGTTCCGCCAGCTGGCTGACAAACATTCCAACTACAACATCACCACTTTCCACTACATCTGGCCGTTCGTCGACCAGTACATCGAAGTATTGCCCAACGTGTTGCAAGAAGTTTACTCAGGAATGGCTTGCATGGTTCTGATCGCGCTGCTGCTGATCCCGCAGCCACTCTGCTCAGTCTGGGTGACGCTGATGATCGCTTCGATCGACATCGGCGTCGTCGGCTACATGACACTGTGGAACTTGTCCATGGATTGCGTGTCGATGATCACGTTGATCATGTCGATCGGCTTTTCGGTCGACTTTTCCGCGCACATCGCCTACGCGTACACCGTTAGCCAGGACAACGCCCCGCTGGATCGAATTCGCTTCGCCCTCGGCGGTCTCGCCTGGCCAATCATCCAAGGCGGTCTGGCGACCATACTCGGCGTGCTCGTGCTCTCCGACGTCAACTCGTACATGGTGAAGGCGTTCTTCAAAACTGTGCTCTTGGTCATCCTGATCGGCGTTGTGCACGGCATCATCTTCTTGCCGGTCTTGCTCAGCATAACCGATTTCAAAATTTGGCGCACCCTCATCACGCCCAAAGTATCCACCAACGGTGCCCAACAGCACGCTGCCGCCAAACGACACTCCAACCCCGGGCTCGACTTGCCCGCAGAGATGCCGGCATTACCGTTGCCGGAGGAGAAGAAGACGAAGGCAACGAACAACAAAAATTGCTGCATATTCACCGTCATCCCGCAAACTGAACGACGATGATCACTCGACAAAAATTGCCTTTTCTCTCACTGACTGACTGCATTCAAAAATCAAACAGCCTTTCATGCAATTTCAATTTCAAACCTACTTTTCAATTTTTGTACAATGAATCAACGCATAATAATTGTTACATGCCATGTCATTAACAAACACTTTTTTCGACAATTATTAAAAATTTTCTTGTTTTTTATTTTTTACTTTTATAAAAAAAAACATGAAAAAAGAAATTAATCAACCATAAATAAACATAGACGATGATTAATTTCAATGTACCACATTCCTGGATGTCGAAGGCATTTCTTCTTCATATTCAACTTCGACACGAGGTTTGCGGATTAAATATTTCACTCGTTTCTTACGAAGCTTGCCGGTTCGTTTCTTTCTCTTTGCCACATCTTGTTCATCATCACTGGAATCGGATTCAGAAGAAGAAGAAACAAGCTTCTCGGCAAAATCCTAAAAGTAGGAAAAAAACCCTCTTTCACAACTGCAATTCATTTCCCCCTTTTTCAAACTCGAAAACCAATCTCTCCACTCACCTCCATATCTGATACTTCGCTTTCTTCAAAATCTTCAACGTACTGTACATTCTCTTCCACTTCTTTTGCTTCAGTTGCATTTTTTTCACCAACCAACTGTCTCTCTTTTTCCAACATTTCTTCGTCGAAATTATATATATCACCGTACTGAAACATTCACAATTCAAAAAAACAATTCCAAAATACCATCCTTACAGTATACAATTTTAACTTTTGAAATAGAAAAACTATTGCAACACTTGAGCATCATTTTAGAGTACTGTGGGTAAAAAAATTGTTTTTTTTTTCAACTCTTAATTTACGTGATACAAAAATTGCTTACACTGCAATTAAATGAAAGTGACGGCAAAAAGTAGATTCTTAGATAAAAACCTGCGAGAGGTGGAATTCAAATTGAACAAAATTAAAAAAAAATAATATGCGCAAAATATAATAAAATATACGTAGTGAAATCATACATAACATAAATAGAGCTGAATAAACAATAAAAAGTGTATGAGCATGTTTTGCGAATGTATTTTAAATGTAGAATAATGTTTATATAGAGTAATTCAACTTCAGTAATAAAATAAAAACACGTACGGTTCCTTGTTGAAGTCTTTCTAAAAGCTCGCGTTCTATTGCTTTGTCAATCCGAGCAGCAGCTAATGCTTTCGTTTCTCGCCTCAGTTCACGTTTTTCAATTTTTCTTGAAATTGGAATAATCTTTTTCCTAAGATATAATTCAATTAATACAATTATTAAATGTTTAATTTAACTAAAAAATAACTTACTTTGATTTTAACATCAGTTTTCGCATTCGAACTATAACTTGTTGATAACGTATCAAACGCTGCTTGCATTTAAAACGGATAAACTTTGGCCAATAAAGCAAACGTTCATCAATGACAGCCATGGCATTTTCCAAATTTTGTGGCAATTTAACCTTCTCCCACAAACGTCCTGGAAAATGGCTTCGTTCCACCTCTTTCATGTATAAATAAATTCTTCCTTAAATTATTCATTACAACTAAAATGTTCAACAAATGAAAAACAATTACCTTTCTCCTCTCGAACAGTTGCATACTGACTGTTAGCCATTGGACAAGCTTGTCGTGTACACAAACCTGTTAAATTCCATTCACTCCGACAAAATTTCTGCGTTTTTGTCCTGTAAAATAATAATTGTAATAGGAAATCAAATATACAAATGCTTACTGAGTTTTATATGAGCAGAATCCATTTGACAACAGTTGCCAAACCACATCATCAGTTTGCATTTTGATTGAAAAATGTGCGTCTGAACTTCTGAAAGAAAAACTATTTTAAGATATTTATTCATCATTATCAAGAAATATTAATTTTGCATCACTGCTAAATGAAACTGTTTTCCTTTCTAAGATCACAGTGATTATATACACAATTATAACCAAATTAAGAACAGCAATAACAAATGACACATAAAACGTAGTGATGATTTATTGTAATTTATCTGAAATAATATAACAACAAACATCTCCGAAAATTAAACATTGTTAAAATCCATTCCAAATCTTTATTTACAGTATATCTATCAACTAATAACAGTAAGAATAATAATTCAAGTTTTTTTAAGTATTATGTTTTTGAAAATATAAAATAAAAAAAGTTACGCTAAAAGCATAACACTGCTTTTTTCAGTTTACTGTATCAGTTACAGTAACCAAGTTAGTTGATCGCAAAGCATTTTTAAAAATATTTCTTCATTAGAACCGCTATAGCGTTTTTTAATTTATAAATGACTTATTAGTTATTTATTTATTTTGAATAAAATTAAAATTATGAATATGCTGTTATTCCTTATTTAGTTCTTTGAAATATTGTTTTTTAGCCTGAGTATAATTTGTTATATTTTTTAGCATTTTCATCAAGCCAGTAGCTTCATATTGGAATAGTGAATATGCGTGTTAAAGTTATATCACGAAATCCTGATGAATATATGAGGGAAACTAAAAGTGACATTTTCAAAGGTAGGCATTGTACAGTTTTGTATTGTTATTTATTTTACTGTTGTTATTTTTTAACAAGTATCTGATTTTGACTTATTTAGTTCCAAGAAATTATGACTCGTCATTGCATCCATTTCAAGCCCAAAGGGAATATGCACGGGCTTTAAATGCTGTGAAACTAGAACGCGTTTTTGCTAAGCCTTTTCTTGGCAGCTTAGATGGACATTTCGATGGGGTGCATTGCTTAGCGAAACATCCAACTAGTTTAACTACTTTATTATCCGGCGCTTATGATGGCGAAGTTAAATTTGTTTTTCTTGAAACTTTGACATGTTTTAAACAGTTTTGGGTTTATAGATTCGATTATGGAATCTTGCATCGAGAAAGTGTATTTCAAATATCAAAGCCCACACTGGCTTTGTACGTGGAATGTGTGCAGAACCGTCTGGTGAAACATTTTTTTCAGTAGGCGACGACAAATCTATCAAGAGATGGCCTTTTGTAATTGATGATTCTAAATCTGCATTAGAGCCGATTTCGACATTTTTAAGTTCAGTAAGTATAATTGTTGAATTGGAATATAAATCCATATTTTTGTAATTGTTGTTGTTGTTGTTGGATGTTTAGGATTGTATTCTCGATGTAACTCATCATTGGAAAGAAAATAAAATAGCAACTTGTGGCAATGGCGTTCAGGTTTGGGAACACACGAGAGCATCACCAATTAGAATTTTTGAATGGGGAGTTGACAGTGTGTACAAAGTTCGATTCAATCCTGTTGAGGTATGCTTATTTATTAAAATATATTTACTTTTTAAAATATGATAATAACATTGAAAAGTGGAAAACTGCAAAAATTTCTTCTTTAGGTAGATTTATTTGCTGCTCTTTCAAGTGATAGAAGTATAATGTTGTACGATTGCCGTGCTCATGACCCGCTTCACAAGGTGACTATGATTAAATTTTTTCATCATATATTGCATGCGTAAAAGATACTGTTCAATAATAAGGTAATATTATGAAAGCTTAAATTTGCTGTTGCAAGCAGCAATCTTTTTAACATTTAGTTACAGTATTAGTGATTTTCAGGTAAATTAAAATTCAAGTTTTATTCTGTGAATAAATATTTCTATTTAGGTCGTTATGAAATTGAAGAGCAATGCTATTTCGTGGAATCCGATGGAAGCTTTTGTGTTTACTGTTGCAAATGAAGATTACAAGTAATGAAGAAAAGAATTTTGACAAATTTATATGCTTATGTTAACTTATGCTTTTTCTAGTCTCTATTCATTTGATTTGAGAAAGATGTCTTCACCATTCATGGTTCATATGGATCATATTTCAGCTGGTATGGTAAAATTAAAGTATATTTTTTAAATAAAATTATTTTCAAACTAGTAATGGATGTGGACTATTCTCCAACTGGTCGAGAATTTGTTTCCGGAAGTTATGATAAAACCATTCGAATATTTAATCAGAGTGATGGCAAGAGTCGGTAAATTCACAAGTTCAGTTTTTGCAAATTTATTATTTTTTCTTATTTTTTTTGTAAAATAAAATTAAGTGAAATATATCATACGAAACGTATGCAAAGAGTGATGTGCGTTGCTTGGTCGTTGGATAATAAATATATTGTCAGTGGTTCTGATGAAATGAATTTGCGTGTATGGAAAGCAAAAGCTTGGGAAAAACTTGGACCAGTAAAATTTTATTAATCAATTTGTGAATAATTTTTAAAATAATAATTTGATTTTTTTTCAGATGGCAATACGCGAGCGAAATTCGCAAAAGTATGCAGAAAAGTTGAAAGAACGGTACAAGTATTTTCCTGAAATTAAACGCATTGCTCAGCATCGTCACGTACCCAAGCACGTATACAATGCAAGAGCTGAACTGGATGCAATGAGAAAATCCCAGAAGAGAAAGTTTGTCTCATTTTGGCTTTCATTTTGTATTGTTATTCCATTGCATTTGGTTATTTTATTTTAAGAGAGAAAAATCGTCGTGCTCACAGCAAGCCTGGAACTGTACCGTTTGTGGCAGAAAAGAAAAAGCATATCGTTGGAGAAGAGGATTGATTATTGTGTACATTTTTCTTCATTAGCTGTTTGTTCATTGCTTTGTTGCAGTTTTCATTTTATAAAATTTATTACGCATTACGAAACAATGACTTTTTTTGTCTTCATCATTGTGCCGCTATTAACAATTAAGCTTCATTTCACACGAGTCAATATTTAATTAGAATCGAGGCACCCGGGCGAGAATTGAATTTCAGGCACGGCCTTGAATAATGAACATGTTTCAAAAATGTCTGTAATGAGACAATTTATACTAATAGCCTCTTGGCGGCCATTTGTGACGGTTCATTTTACTGAAAAATCCATCAACGTGACACAGTGATGGCTGTTGGTGGACGGCTAAATTGATCTTCAAGTTGAAATAGAAAAATATGGACTCGGGCTGAGATTGGGATTTTGACAATTTTCCATCATCAACCAGATGTCCATTGTTTCATGTGTGAGAGAGCAGTGTGCAGATATACAGACCTTGAGTTAACGACCGTTTCTCTCTGCGGGCAGTGTCCGGTTGAAGAAGCCAAAAATCGATCGCACCGTCGGAAGCTGGCTAACAACAGTTGCTTATATAAAAGCCGACTGAACATTCACGATGTGCTTTCAGTTTGGCATATGATGACGACGACGACAACTGTTCTCTGGGAATCGACTGACAATCATCAATACTCGTGTGTGTGTCTTGGTGTATCAAGTTCAAAAATTCGATCGCATGCTTTGCTGAGAAAGCTGAGCAAAAGCTTCTCAGCTAGCTTATTCACAACTTTCAGTTCACTTCAGCTCGTTTTAACGAGAAAATGATGCTCATCCATTACCAATTTTAATTTCAGGTTGTTGTTTATTTGTTTGTTGTTTATTCATTCATTTCACTGTTGTTAATTTCGTTGTTCAAAATAATTGTTCAATTAAAAGTGAAAATAAATTGCTTACATAAAATGCAATTTATTTCAAATGGTGAAAATTTTATTTTAGAAATTCGTACGAAGAGATTTCTTTCAATGTTATTCATTAATTATTTAAATTGTTTGCTTTTATTTACAGTATGACTCAAAGTTTTTTCACTTGTCATAATTTGAAAAATGATATACAGTATGATAAATATTCATATGTATAATGGCAAAATTTTTGACGAAATTAGTAACTTCATCAAAGTTGATGTCTTGCGCCAACTTTGCATTTTCAAAATTTGCAAAGATTTTTGTCAAGTGTTTATTTTGAAAGTTTAAACTTTTCGTTTTGACGCAGCTATTGATTTTAAATGCTTTTCTCAACAAAGAACAGTTGTGGCAATTTTCGTGAAAAAAAATATTCAACATCACTGCATAATTGAAATTCAACGAGGCATAATTTATTTTATTAGCTCAACTCTGAAGCAATCAGTTTGTAATGAGCTTGTTGCAAATTCCAGTTTATAGATAAGAATAACAAACAAGTGAAAAGTAAAATTACATTATAAAAATATGCTGCATTTAAACTATCAATGACAAAGTATTAATTTTATTGTTTTCTTGAACTGTAATTTGAAAAAAAAGATGTATTGTTTTTTTTTATTTTTCAAACATTTTAAATGATAAATTTTGAATTAGATTATTTTTTTGGCACCTCAGCATATTGGTTAGCATATAGGTTACATATTACAGTTTATGTTTCATTTTGTTGAAGAGCAGTTTTGAAGTGTTTGAATGTTGAGCTTCATGGTAAGTTTTAATGTTTAAGATGTTTTTCCTATTTTTAGATTTGCATTCATGGGAAATCAGAGCAGTGTATCCGATTGCAAGTAAACTTTCTTTTTTCACTTTCTCACTTCACAGTTGAAATATTTTAAGATGCTTAATTATTTCAACATTTTTAATGCAAATTTGTATAATTTATGTTTTATTATCTTTTCTTATTAAGAGCTTGTCCATTGTTTGATCAATCGAAATGCCACTTTTTGGATGGAATTTCGTCAAATCGACGATATTATACTTGCAAAGAAAAAAAGCAGCAACATTTGAATAAGCTGTTTTTGGAAAAGTGCGCAATGCTTATTGCGGACAGTCCGTGCATCACCAGTGCAAGTGATGAATCATTAAAAATGGAATGCTGCTCTAAATTCGAAGATGATTCACTGCAGACATATAATATGATGCTTGTTGACAAGCTTCCTCTTGATATACCAGAATGCGTTGCAAATGATGAACAAGTGAATGTAAAGTTTTCAAAGAAAACAAAAGACTCTGAGATTATAAGCTGTGATGATGAACAATGCGCAGCAGCTGCACACGTAAATAAAAAATTGAATCTTATTTCCTATGTACAGCAATGGAATGCAAATAAAGTGAGTTTTTGTACACATATGCTGTATAACAAATAAATAAATATTTTGTTTTGAGAAATCAAAGAAAAAGCCTGCAATGCAAGCATCTTCTTTGCCAGGGCTTTTTATTTCTGGAAGGCCCGCCAGTTTGAATATGAAATGCCTTTCTGATTCAAAGTTACAATCGTCGTTTAGATCATTTTGGTCACTTCGCAGTCCTCGAACTGCTAGATCCTTGCCAAACACTGGTAATTTATTAGAATTTCTGAAAAATTATTAAAAATTGTTTTTCTTTTATCAGAAAGTGCAACAAGTTTAAATTCACTAACAGATGGCAGGACACCTTGGCCAATTCCTTGGCTAGAAGCAATTTTTCTTCCAGAATTTCCAAATAAAGGACCATTGAACGAAAAACTATTTCAAGTAATTTTGCAATTATGTGCATTTTCCAATGACAAATTAAATTGATCAGTTTCTTACTTTTATTATAATCGCCATACAACCAGTTTTTTTCCTTTTTATAAAATTCAAATGATGCTTTTAATAAGGATGTTTTTAAAACTTTTAAACCGATTCTTCTGATATTGATCTTTTATGAAGATAATTAACATTTCAAATATGCATGGATATATCACTGACGTTATTTTCATATAATTTAACTTAATAATGCTTAATGTGAAAAATAAGCTTATGATTAAATTAAATTAAAGATATCGCTTGTAAAAATGTTATTTAGTTAGTAAAAGTAAAGGATGTTGTGCATAGATCATTACTCGTTATTAAACATTAAACATTAAACATCATTTATAAGAATAAAATTAGCTTTTATTAAAAATTAAAATGCTTCTTTGCTTATACTGATATATTTAGGAAAATGGAATATTATCACGTGGGAAATTTAGTACTGTTTACAAGGCTAGTTTAAAAGCATACCCACAGACATTGTTCGCTATGAAGGTTATTTTTGAACATTTTTAAATTAAACATATCGAATAAATAATTGCTGTTTATTTCTTAGGTGCAAAGAAAATCAACTATTATTTCAGAAAATGCAGTTCGACAAGTTAAAGATGAACTAAAAAATCACGTAAATATTCCTTGATTAAGGCACAATATTTTTATTATTAAAAATGAATCATTTCCAATTAATTAAAAATTTTTAATTTATTTTATTATTTTAAAAAATCATGATATTTGAACATATTGCATTTAACGTAGGCATTTTTTATTTTAGCAAACGTTAAGCTGTCATCCTTTCATTGCTCAACTTTATGGCAGTTGGCAAAGTAGAACTAAAATTTACATGGGTATATGAATTGAAAAGATTTTATTATTACTTCACCATCTAATAAATGAAATATTTATTTTCATATTAAACTATTATTAACTGTAAGTTTTTAAATCTACTCTTTTAGTAATGAATTATGTTTCGGGCTTTGGTGATCTTTATGAATATTGGCGATATGAAAATTTATTACCACCTCGAGTTATAAAACTTTGGGCAGCAGAGCTTGGAATTGTTCTTGGTAAAAATTTCCAATGAAATGTATCCTCTCATTTGAAACAGTTAATTTAATTCTGCAGATTATATGCACAGTAAAAATATTGTATATCGAGATTTGAAAATGGAAAATATTCTTCTAAATGAACAAGGTAAAAAGAAGTTGCATTAAAAAAATTTTTAAATATTGCAAAAAATTGTTGCAGCTCACATTCGACTTGTTGATTTTGGATTTTCCAAACAGTTGGATGCAAGTCGAAGAACGAACACAATTTGTGGAACTTTGAATTACATGGGTAAATTTTAATTTCATGTAATTTTGCATTTTTTTAAATTTGAAATTTACATAAAATTTTAGCACCTGAAATATTTTCCGGATTTGGTTATGATTGCAGTGTCGACTGGTGGAGTTTGGGCGTTCTGTTGCATACACTTGCCGTTGGTGAGTTTCCTTTTCAAGTGTCAAGGGAAAAAATTCACATTGCTCCGGGTTATCGACCACCTCGAAATTTGGATCAATCTTTACAGCGCCTTTTGTTGAAAGTAAAATTTTTTTTTGAATTTAATTTCCAATTTTCTAATTTTTCCTTTAAATATAAAATTTTCTTTTTAAATTTTTTCAAATACTGATTATTGGATTAATCAGTTGGAGAAAAATATAACTGATTGTTGATCAATTTCAGCTGTTGAGAATAAATTCTGCAGAACGAATTCAAAGTCTATCTGCTTACCAGAGGGAAGCTTATTTTGCAGATGTTAGCTTTGAAGCAATAATTGAACAGAAGGTAATTTATTCAAATAAAGAAAAATACAAGAAAATGATCTGTACTTGTAATTTTAGATATCTCCATTGGAAGAAATAAATATTTACAAGAATCGTCTTATAAGAAAACGAAAGAAAGAGTTGGAAAACTTGGCGTAAGTGCTATGGACATTAATTGTTAAAAATTAGTTTGAATTAATTCTCTTAAGAAAGCACATTTCAATTAATTTTAATGAACACTTCGTTTCTATTTTTATATGTACGTATGACATTATTTAATTATTAATTCAGTTATATAAAATATAATTTCGTTTACAATTATGTATTTATTTCCTCATTATTAGATATTATATAATGATGTTCGTAGTTTGGTGGTTATATAATTTACACAATAAAGAAGACTGTATTTATTATTAAAATGGATAATTTGTTTTTCTTATTAAATTCACAAAAGTCAAAATATATTTATAAAAGGTTTTTTCATTAAATATATGTATATTTCTGTCCGTTTTTCTTGCTTTATGAGATTTATTCAATTTGAACAAACAATATTTCAATATTCAATTATTAATTTTGAAATCTTGATAATAATACAAGAATTATTATTTTCAACTTGATTTTGTTTTCAGTGAGGAAGAAGAAAACCTTGAAGATTATGATGAAGAATATTGCAAGGTATTGAAAAAGTGTACGTTATTCTTCTTTATTGTTTTACTATAAATGAACATTTGTTTCAGTTCCTGAAATTTGACTACGTCTCTTGAAAACTCGTGAAGCTCGTTAATTTTGGATGCTTGTTTTATACTGTTGTTGAGCAATAAACAATTTTTTTTATTCAAAGGAAATGATCGATTTATTGAATTGAACTGTTTAAAAATTGTTGCATTGATGCTGAATTGTTTTATAATTCTTTTATATAAAAACAAGAGTTATACCTCAAAAATTGTTTAAGCATCAAGGTTAACAAGCTTTGAAGATGTATTTTTTTATTAATGTTTGAAAGTAAGTTTAATTGTAAGTGTAAGACTTTAATTTGAAACTTTTCGTCCAACAGAAACAATTCAAGACAATTTTTTCTCATTTTATTCTATTATAAAATACTATAAAGAATTTGAACAAGAATTTGTGTAATTTTATTGTATAAATAAAGCGCAGGACTTTTGTTAATTAACAAAAGTAGAGGAACAGTTGATTGTTATGCTCTGTTCATTGAATTGCACAAGCGCAGTTCAGAATGGTCAGTTGGAAAATGCTTCGTAATAAATTAAATAGAAGCTACAAAGCTACAGATAGAGAAGCTTTTATTGCATGTATTGATTTTTCATTCTTGGCCAATTTCTTTCATTGACAATATACATTTTCATTGGTATGGAAAATACACGCTAGAGAAAGAGAGAGAGTTCAATGAAAAGTTTGCTCTGCAGTCTCAACACTACCAATGTTTTTGATCTCTTTTGATTTTTCAAGTGAGAGATTTAATTGAATATTTTATTTATTAAAATTTCAATGGACGCAAAAACAACGTTGCATATTTTATTATTTTAGTGAGTAAAAAAGTTTTCGCCTGATTTATTACTGTAATTCAAAAGATACATAGGCGCAATTTCCTGTTTGTTATAATTAAGCTTCAGTTTTGTGGATGACAGTCAAGAGAGTTGCGGCGTTTAATTTGTGCAAGACGATGCGGCTAATCAATTCTGTATATACGATGATCAGCTTGCAATCATTCTTTCTCTTGTACTGATCGATATTTTTGAATGAATACGAATCACAAACACACACATATATACATACATGCATATACATATTCATCCATTTATCCATCCATACGCTGAGCATGTTATTTCGTTATTCAATGCAGTTTGAACAAAGTTTGTCTGACTGATTGAGCTAAATCATGTTTTCCAAGTCACACTATTGTTCGCAAAAATAATTGCATTATTTTTGTTGCTGTTTTTCCTCAACAGTTTCAAAGAGAGTAATATAGTTTGCTCAGAGTTCGTTAATTGATTCAAATTGATAATCAAATAATTTTTAGATCATGATTCAAATTTGCCATGTCTGACCAACGCGAAGCGTTGTTAATGGAACTTAAAAAGCAGGTACATTGAGTTATATATATATATATATATATAATTTTGAAATTATTTTGAAATATGCATGACAAAATGAGAAAATTTTTTTGAACCACTAAGGTGAAGCACATTGTGGAAGAAGCAGTGCTGAAGAAAGTGATCAGCGAAAGTGACAGTTGCCTGTTGTCACTTTGCCTTGCTGTGGAGCATTGCCTTTTGCATGGACTTCGAAAGCGTGTTTTTGGCTTGTTCGGCCGGGCGACGACGTTTGCGTTGCTTCACAAAATTGCAGTCTCATTTCCACCCGCAGAACGAATATTCCGCAAAGCTGTTTGCTTAGAAAAGTTATCCCTCACTCGAAAACGGTAAAACAAATAAATAAATCAAGTTTAATAAATTTTTAAAATATTTTGTCATCATTTATTGTTTAAATGCAAAATAAAATTCAAATTGCTCTTGTTGAAACAATAGTTTCTTTTTTTTTGTTTTTTTTTTTTGCTAAAATACATTATCTTACTTGAGAGATTTTAGCTTATTTCAGTTGTATTGAATTGCATGCTAAATTGTAGTAATATAATGTAATAATTAATTTTTAATTTATAAATAAATCAATAACTTTCAGACATCAAAGCGTGTTAGTTCAGCATGAAATTGTGTGGATACGTTTGGCAATAACTGAAAAAGTGTTGGACATCATTATAAAGTATATTTCAGAAAATGCAAGGTATAATATTTATTCATTTTATTTTATGTGCACAGAATAAAGTACAAGTTCAGTAGTATTAATTATTATGGTCATTTTTAAGAAAATATTATGATGAAAATGCCCTTATGCGAGATTCTGTTTCGAGCAGTATGGTAGCTGGCCTTCTAGGTATTGCTTTCATTTTTATATTTAATTTATATATATATTGTTTATAATTAATTAATCATGAAAATGAATTTTTCAAAGAATTTTAGTTGGGATATGTGCACTGGAATACACCAAATTAGAAGTGAACAAAGATGACACTCTAGAATTAAATATATGCTCAGCACTTTTTCAACAACAAGATAGTTATTCAGATTTTCATAAAAAAGGTATCACGTCACCAAAACCAACTCTTGAAGTAAGTTAATAATTACATTTTATTTGAAGAAAATACTGGTTCATATTAAAGTAATTTACCA
The DNA here is from genome assembly GCA_001447755.1 of Trichinella papuae. Lineage (NCBI taxonomy): Eukaryota > Metazoa > Nematoda > Enoplea > Trichinellida > Trichinellidae > Trichinella > Trichinella papuae. Next base: position 60,351 of record JYDO01000168.1, on the reverse strand, counting down.
TTAAAAAAATTAGACTATAGTTGCTTATAATGTCGATAGAATGTTAACATCATTTGACAGCTCTTTGAAATAATGAAGCAAAAATTTATTAATGCATTAAATTAAATGTCTCTCTATTAGTTATTATTTATTAATTAAATTTTTACAATAAATTTAAATGATAAGTAAATTTATAAAATAGCAGCTCACATTCGCAAAATTAATTGGAGTGCGCTCCCATTTTAGAAACGAATTGATTAATGCTGCTTTGATTAACTTTTTGTATCTTTGCCAGAAAATTAATTTTACATCATTTTATAAAGGAAATTTTAAACATTAAATGAACGTCGATTTTAAAATTACTTATTAATATAATAAGTATGCTTTACATAAGAAGGAAAGAAATATAAGCATCAATTTTAATAATGGATTCTTTTTTAATACTCATTTTCGCATTTCAGAAATATTGCAAACAAATTATACCTATCATGCAAGAATGTATATAAATATATTTAGCTATTTATAAATATATTTATTTATAAATATATTTATATGTATAGCTATTTATTTCCTTTTATACTAATAGTTGCAATGATAATTTATAAATTCTTCATTAAGGTGAAACAAGGCAATAAAAAATAACTTTTACTTTAATATTTGCATCAAATTGTAATTGTAATCGCAATTTTTTAGGTAAAACGAACAAGTAGCTTTGGTGCAGACATTTTAAATAGCTGCCCATTATCTCTACGAGATTATTTTATTTCTTTGCGTCAAAGTTCTAAAGTGCAGTTTTTATATGGGAAAAATAATATATCAGTTCAACATGTAAGTTTTGATTTAATTATTTCAGTCAAAATTAATTTATTTTACATTAATTTTATCAGGGTGTTACATCTGACTATTCTAAAGGATATCTATCTATTCAACTGATCGACAATTCAGCGTTGTATGTAAAGTGGATTCCAAATGAGCTGATGCAAGAAGGAGATGTTTCTGTAAACCGGTAAGAATATTATTGCTTATAAATTCACAATGGAAGTTATTGTAAAAAGAAAAATTATTTTATTCATTTCAGCAATTTATGGCAGTCTATTATTTCGTTTGATATGGCAGAAATAAACAGTGTGCATTGCCACATTAACAGTAACAGAAACGTTTGACAATTTATGATTACTGTAATGGAAAATAATTTCAGGAAACAATAGCTTTTGCGTGTTGTTTGTCAGAAATGATGGGGTTCCTTATTCGCTTATTCAATTCGAAGCTGCTCAGAATATGATTGACTTTCTCTCTGTCATAAACAGTGCAATTCAACCTGAAAGACGACTGGAATCTTCACCTCTGCTTCAAGCAGGAGGAGGTGATGCTACTGAATAATGTAATGATAATAATAATTAATTTATTAAAACTTCAGATGATATTCTTAAATTAATGAGCAACAAGTCAACAGGGGAAAAAGAACAACAATGCCGCACTTCGGTAGAGTTGGAAAAGCAACTCAGAAGTAAAGAATATGTTCTTATGATAGTGGACAGTGCATCGGACACATATGAAAGTAAATTTTTATTATTTATCAAAGAAAACGATCCATTTTATTTTTTCTAATAGTCAAATTTAAATTATTTAACTTGATTTTAATAAATAAATTTCAAAAATTGATCACATTATTTTATACTAAACATTATTTATGCACAATGAACAATTTGATTAATAATTAAATAACAATTATTCAAAATAATAAAGCTTAATAATTAAAATTGACCATTAACCATCAATCTGTCTGGTTAAAATATATGAATACTACAAAAATATACAAAAAATTTAAAAGCAATATATGCTAATTGGCAATTGTAATGAATATTACGTTTATTTCGATTTCATTAATTAATCCTCTGATGATCCTTTGGCACAGTGAGACCGTAGAAGTGAGCCTTTCTTTAGACCTAGAAGACCGTAGCCTTTCTTTACTCAGTAGTCAGAGGTCAGTCACTGATTCACCAGAGGACTTATGAGCATCTGCTGTTATCAGGAGTGCAATAAATGCATAGATTTCTGTTTCATCTGTCAGCTTCCACGTGTCAGTGCAAGCAGCTAATCAGCTGCTCATATAATAATAGCCTTTTTGTTAGCTTCTCCAACTATTATGTCAACTATTTCTGAACTGTCGAACAGTTTTATGTAATTGTCAGGAGTCTGAATACCTAATTTTAATGATCAGTGATCGTTTCATTTTCAAAAAATTTTAAACATATTCAGTAATTGTAAAAAATTACTTTAATTTAAAATTTATATGTAACGAAATTCATTGAATGAGATTAATTAAAGACTTTAGCGTATTTAAATGTTGCCCATATTCTAGTACCTGACATGGCTGAAGAAGAAGACGAAACTGAAAACTATGAATGTGCAGAAACTTGTCAGTCCAGTGATAATGTAAAGGCTGATCAAAATGAAATAAATTTAAGTGAAAAGGATCAAACAAGGTGAATGTGATTTAAAAATCATAAATCAAGCTAAAATTGACTTGAAATGAACATTTCTTTTAAGGGATTGCGTGCAGTCTGCTTATGATTCCATGAAGCATCAAATTTTATGCAGAGCCTTCTATGGTTGTAAGTGTTGTTATGTTTGTTGTTATATTGAAAATTAGTTTGAAAAATGAAAATTTTTTAGGGTTGGCGTTTTGTAGACACATGAAAACATTACGAATTGATTTGTCTTCGATAATAAAAAAAAGTAGCATTCTCTTAGATAATGAAAATAACAACCAATACGATCTTCTATCAGAGGATAACTGGATTAATTTCAAACAGAATCGAAATGTAATAGTGCAGTGTTGATAAGGCAAACATTATTTGCAGATATATATATATATATATGCAAGTGGATTTTAGGAAAGTAATGAAAATGAGTTTTTGATGCAAGTTTTCTTTGCTGGTTGTGATCCTTCAATAAGAAAAGAAGTATGGCTTTATATTCTTGAAATTTACAATTGGAGTAATTCAGACAGAGAAAATGAAATTAAAATGGCCAATCTAAAATGTCAGTATCAAGATTTGCTCACCCATTGGACTGCAGTTGAGTCGATGGTGCGTGAAAAAGACAAAGAAATTCTTGAATTGAGTATGTGGCATTTTCAAATAATACTCTTAAAATAATTATACGAACAGCGTGAACGTCAGCAACGTTTTCAAGGAAAAGATTGAAAACTTTCTTTTAACAACTGATACACAAACATTTTTAATATATTATTAATTAATTTCAATTTAGCTCGAAAATTTAACAAAAATAAACTAAGCTCGTATTCTGAAATTCCACTGGTGTACTCAGAGTTCAGCCTCTCAAATGAAGTTTTCACCGAATCATTGGAAGAAAGCGGCAATCTGCAGCCAAGTTCTCAAAAATCTGAAAGTCCAGTAGTCTGGTTGAGAAACACGAGCAGCGTTGCAACTCAGTCCAAAAAAACAAGCACTGATGAAGAGAGTGGCTATCTTGGCAGTGGAGATTCATCAAAGGTGTTTACATTTGATCATCCGCTGCCGGAATCACCTTCATCTCAACTAGAAGATGCTCTAGCAGCAAAAGCAAAAGAACCTGAAATCTACTATTCAGTAAGTTTGTGTATCGTTTGAAAAATGAAAATCAAGTACTAGATATGCACAGTGCGGTGAACTGTTAAATATAAGCAACTCTTTTAATAATTTCAACAATGCAACTGAAGAAAATGCTTTTGCATTATATTTTGTATAATGCTCAGAAATGAACATTTCCTTATTAAAGTAGCAGTGCATTTTTTAATTTAGAAAAATTTGATCGATTTGTTTACGCTGAATTTTCATCGAATTGAAAAAGATGTCCGACGTTGCGACAGAAACCATCCGTACTTCAATGAGGCTAATTTGGTAAAGTTGAAAAACGTTTTGTGCAGGTTGGATATTTTTGAAATTTTCCACAGCACACACTTGCAAATGATCAAGTAAATTCTTGTTGCAGTTATGTCTGGCAACACCTTGAGGATGGATATGTTCAAGGAATGTGCGATTTGGCTGCACCGCTTTTAGTTGCATACGACGATGGTAATGATGCTTCGCTAGGATTGTAAATTATAATAAAGCTTTTTTGTTGTTTTGACAGAATTTTTAACATATTGTTGTTTCACTAAACTTATGCAAAGAATGGGTGACTTTTTTCATGGATTCGATCAAGCAATGGATTCGTGTCTTTCGTATGTTTCAAAACTGTTGCAGGTACAAATTGCTAGGCTAAAGCTAGGCGAAATGGCGGCGAATCAGGTCGTTGAATTAATGAAAATTTCTTTAGGTTATGGATCAAGAGCTGTTTGAAATGATGCGATTGAATGATGATTTTACGCACTGCTATTTCTGCTATCGATGGTTTCTGCTAGACTTCAAGAGAGGTATTTGTTGAAAAAAAAAAAGTTTTCACCCCAAAAATTACTGACAAAACAATTCGTTTAGAATTTGCCTACGAACATACGTTCAAAGTGTGGGAAGTGATCTGGACTGGCAATCGTCTGTTTACAAGCAACTTTTCCATCTTTGTAGCACTGGCGCTTATAGAAACGCACCGAGATGTGTTGATAAAAAATTCCATGGATTTCCCAGGCGTAATTCGGTTCTTCTCTGGTAGGAAAATTTAGAAAACAATAATTTCAATCTTAAAATGACGTTCTCTGTTTCCACAGATACGGCTGGTCAACACAACGCATCAGTCGTGCTAAATATAGCCAGAAAGTTGATAACTCGACTTGAAACACTACTTTATACTTGAACTTGAACTTGATTGACAAAGCAAATCAAAACCTCTCATCAACCGTAGTAGGTACCATTTCAAATGTGCACAAAACAAAATTACACAACGCATATTCATTTTTTTCTGAATACGGAAAATGTAAAGCAATTAAAAAAATAAAACGTTTCATCAAAGGAAAAAAAAAGAATGCTTCAAGACATCATTTCAGAATTACTGGACACCCCGTTGTTTATTACCGGAAGGCGTGATTTCACATTTTCCAACATGTTCAATCGGAATACATTTACATTTGCCGTAAATCTATAAAACAGAAAAAAGAACTAATCAAGATACAAAAAGAAAACATATAAAACTACAATTCACCTATCTTTGTTTCCTGAGGTCAAATTGTGTTCCACACCAACCATCAAGTCTTCAAAATAGTTCACCAAATGTACCTGCTGTTCCATAGGAAAAGAACTGATCGTCTGCACTTTCCACTGGTTGAAAAATTGCTCTTGCAAAAAAATCAATCCCAACAATGGTCGAGACAACGACCACTGGCATCTGGAGTCGTCGAACAAAACTTTATTCAATATGCTGACCATGATCTGAAAAAATCCGTTTCGAGAGAATGATGGGAATATTCAATTGCAATTTACAAAAACACCATACTTCTTGAATAACTTCGGGATGTTGGCGGACCAATTTCAAGCAGTTGTCATTTTCTGCTGGCAATGTAGCTTGAGTTGTTGTCCATCTGTTTTGCTGAACTCGGCGTAAACGTTGGTGAAGATAATCGACAAAATTGTCCAAAGAACTACAACAGCAAGTTGCTATGTTCGTATCTGAAAAGAGAAGAGAAACCAGGTAACAAAAAAAAATTAACAAAAATTATTCAACAATTAATATACCAAAAGAACCGATGCCATCGAGAAGTCTTCGTAGCAAGAAAATTTGCAATTCCACGTCCAAATTTGCAAAACAGACAATAATATTCTGTGTAGAACTTTCAATTACCATGTAAAAAGCTTCGGCCAGTTTAGGATATTCCTGAATATATGCATCGTCATCAAACTTACAAAATTGAACAACGACAATGAGAAAATGAACATTACAGACAAATGTGCTTGTGAAATGCAAATGGCCATTTGAACAAACTTTTGATACAACACATCTACACTTGAATCACCGAAAAGGTAAAACACCCCAAAATTTAAATATTGGCCGACGAAAAGTTTTCTGAACATTCGAAAGCACAGCAAAAATCCTTTCAAACGCATTTCATAAATGTGTTGTTCAAGAATATCTTGAACATTGAGGATATTTTCGACTAGAAGAAGAAGAAAAAAAAAATACATTCAAAAAAATACACGTCATAATTGATGCAAACATATACATATACATATACAACACCGTATTACCATAATTTTTCACTATATTTGTAATTTCTTTAAAAATCAAATAACCATACGGACAGCTGACTTTGAAATTCATACGAGTACTTCGATTGTCGCACAATTCTATGCAAAATCGAAAAATTGGAGATACCAAATCGTGATCTGTAGACCAAAGCTGTAAAATAAAATTTTAAACTGAAATTAACAAACAACAGCAGCGTTGAATGTTCAGCATACTTTGATCGCTTGGTTGAAAATGAAAAATACAGTGGGATATCTAAAATTGTAAATATTTTTGTAAAAACAATTGAAATTCAGAAAAAAATTATTCAAGCTTTTATTACATTTGTTGAAAAACTCTACTATATGCTAAATTGTTATTGCAGGCCAATAGAATACCTCGCAAATCTCGGCAAAGACCAATCACAGAACGCTGGAAAATACACATGCACACACAGGGACAGAGAAAGAGAGAATTAAAATTTGCATTTAATACAATTGTCAAAAAATTTACCTTTGATCGTTCTTCTTGCAAAGTAGAACTGTCGCTCCCTTGAAAAATCTTTTCAAGTCCATCAATTACATCTACAAAAAAAAAATGAAAAATCAAATTCTCCCTCCCCCCATTTATAAAAGTAATTTATTAAAAAAAAATTTTTTTTATCTCTGTACAAAACGGTATTTTATACCCTTGAACGGTGTCAAAAGTCGATCAAATTCTTCATCAACATTTTCACCACAGGTAAGGTTAACCAAACGACTCAACATGAAATAAAATTGCGTTCTCAGTTTCATCGTTTTAATGTCCACTTCAAGTCCCAAAAGTGGAAAATGTTGAGCCTAAAAAAATTTTCCAAAGCATCCTTTGTAATATATTTAATTCAATTTTAATATCCCAAACAACAAATTGCTTTTTCATTCACCGTGTGATTGGTCATGAGAAAGTTGACATCTTGAAGTGTTAAAACAATTTTAGCAGCCGAATAGCCATCAGAAAGACTATCTATAAGTTTCATCGAGTCTGAAAGAAGCGTCTCATTTCCGGTAAAGTGTTTCAAATTTTGAATACTAAAAATTCAAACATCACTGTCCCAATGAACAAGGCATGGAAAAGTTCCTCACGTACGCTTTGCGAACAATTATTGTCAGCAGTGCGGTTTCATCAGAAATACCCAAAACATTGCTCAACTTTTGAAATACCTGCTAATAAACAAAATTTTTTTTTTTTTTATAAAATTTAAATAAAAAAATAAAACAAAAGTTTAAAATAACCTTTGACATTCTCCGAGAGGTGTCATTAACGTAAACTTTTCGAAAACATTCCAAAAACCACAGGTAGCTGGATTCTAATCTAGCGGAACCCCGCCGTTGAGCAAGAACAGAATCGCTCAATCGCATCAATTGCAAAACCCTGAAATAGATGCAAGAAAGAAATTATAATTTCAAAATTGTACAAATAGCAGCAATACCGGCAAATTAAATTCGCTTCTATCTGTTCCACCTCGTCCAACGATGTACCACCACCATGTTCAGTCAACAATCCCCCAATTATGTAAATAAGCCAAGTTAATTTGTCTGAAAATTATGTAATTGATCAATTATTCAAAAGATAATATATTCTATTATTAGAAAAGTGCAACTACTTTCGAGAATAGTGGTTTGTATCCCGATTGTTGGATGTTGAGAAATGGCAATATTGTAAGCGCGGGCCTGTTCATCAAACAAACGAACAATCACAGCATACGACTTGCTATACTGATATCGACAAATCTTTGACAATTGCTCCACATGATCAATAACAGTTATTACACTATCCAATGGATCTTCTTCAATAGTTGAACTAAAAAAAGTGCACAAAAAAAGCAACAAAATGATAATTAACACTAATTGATTACAAAATCAAATTTAAAAAACAATTATTCATACTTTGCTACTGCATCAGCAATTAACATTCGTGATTCCAGGTATGCCTCTGCTATCAATGGAGCGTAATTTTCAATTTCAGTTCTTCCACCCATTCTGACATACGAGATGCTGTCGACCACTCTTTTCCAAAACATCAACAAATAACATATACTGTTCTGGCGTATGTTCACCATCTGACAAAAAAAAACGTTTAAACAAATATGAATATATTTTTTTTAATAAAAATTAACAATTATACCCTCAAACTGTTAATTGTAAACTGAGTCACTTTAGAAATGAAATCTGTATAGTTTTCACTTTTCACTATTTCATTAAGTTGATGGCAACTTTTCAAGCGGCAAATCAAAAGACACACTCCGTGATAAAATTCTTGATCAGAAAATATCTATTTAAAAAAAATCATAATATTAGCTCACAAAAAATATGTAACAAATAACAACCTACTTGAGAACTGGACAACACATGCCGTATGACATCGATTATATGCTGCAAAAATTGGGTACGTTCTGGCGACATGAGAAAAGCTCTTCGCAAACATGCCAGTTGAGTAAGACAAGCAATGATCTGAATTTCATCAAGTACAAAGACGAAGAATAAATTAAAATATTACTACAAGCATCGTTGAACGCTTTTCAAGGAAGTTTGCGCACAAATTTATATCAACTATGCATAAAACAAAATTTACAAATATTACTATGTAAAAATTATTTAAAAAAAAACTTTCAGTCTTATTCATTAAACAAAAAAGCACTAAAATATAAATTTGTTAAATGTGAACATTTTTTCACATGCATCTTTTATATTAAGAGTTGAATGAAGAATATCATCAAAAAATAAAAATAAAAATAACTTGTCAATCAAAAACTTACTGTAGAACCGAACTGTGGAAAGCGAGCAAGCATCGTCTTATATAGTGGAACAACTTCCAGTTGAGTAAACACTAAAAAAAAATTAAATCAATTTCCTTGAAATTAATGGTAAAATTATCCTTGAAAATCACTTACTTAACCGCCAAGAATCTGGGATTGCTATGATGAAATTGTCATCAGATACCTCTTCACCGGAAGAATTGTTAAAATCATAGTTGAGACAATTCATAGAAAGTTGAAGTAAATTTTTAAGCAGTCCCTCCTAAATTAAAATCAAAAGAAACAACTGAAGTTACAGTATTTAAAGCATTTCATGTACAAGATCTTGGTATTGAACTTCAAAATATTGAAAAAAGAAAGCAAAAGCAATACTATTGTTCCAACAATGTAAAATTTTTAACGGATATTTAAAAAAATTATTTAATAAAAGCCAAGAAATACCTGATTCACATCGATAGGACTTCCAGTCGGGATATTTATTAAAACTCTGCGTAGTAAAGTTATGCTGAGCTTGTAAATATCGAAAAGAAATGTGTCGCGAAAAGAAAACATAGTTTTCCTTCTCTTTCGCATCAAAATCACGCCAGTACGCTATAATACGAATAAATTATGCAAAAACGCTCTGGTAAAACATTTGCATTTTTCAAAAAATTACACAAACATACTTCGCACATTTCAACTACTAAGTTACTGAGTAGTTGAATTGCTTTCAGACACATCTCATTTAATTCCTGAAACATAGGTAAGACAAAAATATCAGCTTTCACAATCGAATAAATATACAAAACACAACAAACAATATCAAATTTAACTGAAGCCTACCTCTGCTATTTTCATTATTTCTTTAACTGCTGTTTGAAAAACCAATTCCCTATTAGCGCCTTCATCAAACCAAGATATGCGAATAAGTCGACTAATTAGCTGAAAACAGAGCTGAAATAATATCACCCTATAGTAAATGATAATAAAATAATCAATACGGTGCAAAACGATGGAATCACAACAGATTCTAAATCTTGATGTGAAAACATGAAATTCAATAAGTAAGTTCCTGAAATGAAAATTTGAAAAAATAAATCAAAACATTGTTACAATTCAAAAGAATTATTTTTACGAAGTTTTAGACGTTGTTCATCAGTAAGACTACCATTTCGACCAAGCAGATTCAGTAAGGTTGCCACCGCAACAAATCGGCAACATTCATCCTTAAAAGGCTTTCAAATTAAAAAAAAATTTACAACAAGCATATAAATCACAATAATGAAAAAAAACATACACTCTCCATCAATATGATGCATTTCTCAAAGCAATCACCGCTAAGAGCAAATTCATACAACATTTTGTCGGCTACATTACGCCGAGCAGGATCAGGAGACTGATACAATTCACGGCAAGCAACTCGTAAATGCTAAATAAAAAAAGAAACTCTCAATCATGTAGCAATGACAGTTAAATTTTACTACAAATATTATGTTTATGTGAGACAGATGTGGATGAACATCTAAACTGAAACATTTTTTAGAGCTTTGAAGAAATAATTCATTAACCCTCGAATTACCAAGGGGGGTCAACCCTTCTCCCACTTAAACCGAATCAACTTAATGTGGACGCCGTGAACTCGCTTGATTTTTTCAGTAGCTTCCTTTTGGACAATTTAATTTTACAAAGAAAGAATGAAAACTTTTTTCAAGTGACTCAACAAGAAATATTTGGCCTATAGTCAGCTGCAAGCATGCGCAAATATTTTTGAAAATCTACTTCAGCATTTTTTTTAATTTTCATTTAAATTTTGACCGATAAGCCAACTAAACTCATAACCAATCATCCTGTCAAACCATCATAAAATAATAAAAATCTACAACAAATCCAAATAAAACTTGATTATCAGATAGCTACAAGCTAAAATGAGCCATATTTTTAGGAAAAAAAGCTCAACTATTTCCTTTTAATTTTTAATAATAATCCCAAAGAAAAGACAGAACAGTCAAAACTACCAGATTCACATGATTCTTTTGAATTTCCAAAAATGTTTACACCAAAAAACTAAAATTTTCCGACTATAATTATTCATAAAACTTACTTCAATTTCGTAAACCGAACCAGCCATGTCAGCAAGCCTAAAATACATTGCCTCTTTATAAGCTGAAATTTCAAAAATATTTAGAAATCTCAATTTATTAGCCAAAATTTAAGCACCTATGTGGAGCTAGCTGAAATAAAAAATTTTTTTAGATCGGATGTAAATAAATGTTGAAAAAATTTTCTGATAACACGTTGAAACGCTTGAAAAACTTGAAAAAATATGAAAGTAAAAAATGATATATTTGCATTCAAAATGCAAAGTAAAGTTGAGCTAGAAACAAAAATTTCAAAAAACGTATTTGCAGAAATATATAATTAATCTAAGTATACGCTACATGGGATAATCAAAAATCGTATGTAATAAAATCAGTGAGCAATATGATAAACAATTACATTTATTCATTAAAACAATGATAATAAAAGTAATAAAAAGTGCATAAATTATGCAAAAAGGTAGTATAACATAAATTAATTTCTACTTTTTTTTTCTAAAACAGAAAATGTAATGCTGATTTCCGTTGTAACTACTATCAGAAGTATACAGTTCTACGATTAAACATACTTTTCAAAAAAAGTAACAGAATCAAGCATCTTACGTAAAAAACAATTATCTATAACATTTTAGAAAAGTATATATCAAAGTGATTACTAAAAATAAAAACTTACAGCTTGCGAACAATTCAAAGCAGTATAATTTTTTGAGTATTACTGTAACTGTCAGGTACAATTTATGTTGCAAATACTAATCGAAATCTTACCAAATTTACATGTTTAACTGCAAAAATATTACTTGCAAAATTTAGGAAGAATGCAATTTAAAGAAATAATTTAAATTTTAAATGTATATATTGTCAGATGTATCTTAAATTGTATAGTGGAAACTTTCAACAGTGCATTATTATAAATTGAAGAAATAATTTTCAGTAATTACTTTAAAATATTTGAAAACAAGTAAACTATTTTAGAAAATGATGCCATCTTGAACAAATTTCTTATAAAAAATATGCCATTTTAAAATCGTTGTTGCATGTTGATAAAGTGAAAAATAAACGAATACTAAATTTCCTCTTATAATTGAAAAAGATTTTTAAGATTAATAATTAAAAAAGTACAATTTTGTGTATAATTTATTTGTGGTAAAACATTTATTGATTATTATATATTTTAGCAGTTTTGATGAAAAATGGTTGAAAAAAAGTTTCTTAATAAATAGATGATTAATGCGTGTAGAGGATATTCAAATTGAAATTATATTTTCATTCCAATTTCAGTTGTTTTTTAGTTCTATCAAACTTCATTACCTAATTAACGTCACTGCTGATGTAAATTTGCTGATGTTGATGTAGTTGGAAAAGATTTCTGACAAAATAGTATTGGCGATCAACAAAGTGATATCTCTACTTTTTAGTGAGCGTGATTAAATTGATTTTCTAATGCGTTATACTTTTGATGGAAATTTTCAAAAGTTGAAATCAAAATCCTATTATCGGTGCAAAAGCTATAATAAATTGTTTGCTAATATGTCTCATTCCACTTATTGCAGCATCAAGTAATCATATATTGCTAATCTTTCACCCATGTGCTTGTAATTAATTGATTTACTGAATATATTTTTGTTTTAAGCGAATACGTTTTTATCTTTTTAAAATAAAATTTTAATAAATATATAAATATATATAATTATTTTATAACTAAATCTTTTATAGTTCTATGAATATTTTTTATTATAATTACTGCTCTATCATTGTGCATGCATATTTTATTTATGTAAAGAAATATTTTTTTCTGTCCACTGAAGATGAATAAAATTGATTAAAAAATTTCATTTCTATAAATGATTAAAGTTAGATTAAAACGCTCCTTTCAGTATGTTCATGACTCTTTGCATATGTGATAAATGCTCATTAATAACAGAGATTCTTGTTCAGCAGGAAATGAATATGGCAACTGCATTTAGTCTTGCCCATGCGGTAACAGAAGGTAAAATGTTTTTGTTTTTGTATTGCAAAAAAGAAGCACAAGGGATAATAGACTTTAGAAATTTTAAATTGAGCATTAAAATAATATTTGCAAAATTTCATTTTGTTATATTTTAGTTAAAATTAAATTAGAAATTTATCTAATGTTAATTTTTGAAAATCTATGCAATTTAACATTGCAGAAAGTTTATTGATTTTATTTATCTTCAATCAATTCAATGGATAAATGAATGAATTGAAAAATTTACTTTTATTTTTGCTTATATTTTTTGCAAAACAAACTTTGTTTAAATTTAAAATTTATAAAATTACATTAAAAACAAACTGTTCAACATCCTAAGCAATGATTCTTATTCAAATGTCGAAAAGCTTTTGTTATCCAATTATAAATAAAATAGCTGCTGTCAGTGTCATGTTAGAATTTGTGTTTCTTTTTTTTTTGTTAATTTTCAATTTCAAAATGTGAAATGTAAGAAGGTTGTTTTTGAAAATTTTGATTATTTTTGAACAGGCATTTGATTTAAAAAGATTAATTGTTAAAATTAATGAAATATGTAAATTTCCGAGTTTAATTATACTCTTTATTGAACAACTGAGATGTTTCACTAACCAGCTGAATGATGATGACAAGCAGTGTGCCATTTCCCATTGCAACTGAAACTAAACAATTGTCCAGTCAATCTGAATCACATAAGGCTGATTTGGCAAAAATCAAGCCAATCCTATCAATTTGATTTCAATGGAATCTGGCGTTTATGACATTTTCTCTCATATCATGTTTTATTTTTCAAGGTGTTGTTTTATTTTCCTTTCGGAGTTGTTCGATTAGGAATTAAATTACAAAGTCCAGCTAATGAACAAAATAGTGATCAGATCCATGTTGTATTGTGTTGAGATTTATTTCTGAAAATTAGTTTTCAGCATTTTTCGTTAAAGTTGTGAATGGCATTAAATTGCCACTTGGGATGATTCATATTGTTCAACCGCTGCCAACATTTCAGCATAAGTTATTTTTATTTTTTATCATCGCGAACAACGGTTTCAGTATAGCTTGTTGGAAATGTAATTCTCATATTTGAAGCATTATTGGCAATTTGAAACACTGGAATGAATTAATAACCATTTTAGCAATTCACCAGTGTTAGCCTGAGAAAGAAACCCATATTGGCGTATTATCCGGCTTGCTGTTCAGTTTTATCGATTGGAAAAGCTGACAACAGTTTAATTGTTATAAAGAAGCGGTGTAGTGTGACTTAACCGCTAATTTCTGGTCCTAATTTGAATTTCAACGATTGATTGCAATTGCATGATGACTTCTGAAAAGTAAGAAGCTTTTAAGCAGGTGTCTGTCTGATGGACGTCTGCCGCTTGTTGGTACTGATACAGTCCATTTTTGTTTGGTTGGCCACTGGTTTACTGGAACATTTGAATTTTAAGCAAACTGAAAATGCACATAAAACAGTATATGAACACGGTACACTTCCATTTCCAGGCGATGAAAACTGCGCCGACATTTTTGATGCGGATTCAAGCTTTCTTTGTGATGTAGATCAGTGGCTTACCGTGGCTGAAGCAAGTGACCTGTATCACTGGTTGCGCTCTCACAACTATATCACTTGTTTTGAAGCCTCGGCGCATATATCAGATTGTTCTCATAAATCAATTCCTCATTTTCCATCTTTGTTGGTATCTATGGTGGATATGATACGATTGAACAATGCTTCTGATTGTTTTCCCAGCAAGCTTAGTGATCGAGCAACTCCCAAACGTACAGAACTTGACTCTCTGGCTACTAATAAACTGTTTCACTTTACATTTGATTCACTGGAGCAATTTTACGCAGACAAAGCACCATCACTATGCCAAGTGGACATCTTTTTACTCTTGGTAAAAGCTGTTACATTATGCGACAATGGTGTATGGTTGACTTTGCGCAATCAAAGAAAGCCAATGCTGGGTATAGCTTTGCGTTTACAACGAGAACAAGCATTGCAAGAAGAACTGACATCTTCATTAAAAAAGTTAATTAACAGTATTGTGTTAAATGGATCATTGCTGACAACTTTGGATATAGTCAAAACTACGTTAAGTGCTCTACAGCCAATTATAAATCAAGCTCATGAACAGTACATATTTCCGCTGCTTGAATCTCCCTGCAGTAAAGACTTTAAAAATGGGCATCATATTCCAAAATGGGCAATGACCACTTTTATTGTTTCTGTTGTTTTGATTCTATTTTGTACCTTTATTGGCTATTTTATTAATAGTCATGCTCGGGCACCACAGTTTTGTGATCCAAATCCGTTTACTTTGATCAATTTTGGAAGAAGAAATGGCAGGAAGTGGAGAGCTGGATTTGGCGGCGGTCTCATCTAAGCTCAGTTGTCATCATCGAGTAGATGGACAATTCCATCACAACAGGTGTGCTTATTGAAATTTATACACTAGTAGCTATGACAACAGCGCATACTTTTGATTCATTTGCTCTCTTCTACCTGATTTCTGGGGTATTAATTAAATACCCTAGTTGGCTTTTCATTTTTGTACTAGAAAAATTATGAATGTTGCTTAATGCTGAATAAAATCTGTTCAAAATCTGCTCTTTATTCATATAAATATGATGATAATTGAGGTGTGAAATACTTTTGAAAACGATTATTTTAACAATTTTTTAAACTGTTTTTTCTAAATTAAAATTTTCTCATTAAAACTGCTCATTGTGGCTTTATTTATACAAAAATTTCATTAAAAAGTTTCACTTAATGAGCACTATCATCATGCAAAGCACTGTTTTGCATAACAAATAAAATCAAAAATTTACAGTTAATTCCCATAATTGCTCGTATAGGCAATAAATTTAAATGTAAAAATCAAGACTTCGGTAGCATATTTGGTCAAGTTTTTTAAATTTATTTGATTTTTTTTAATTAAAAAAAATCTCATTTTATAAGAAATTATGGCAACCTTGAATCGAGCACAACGTACTACGCTATAATAAGATCGCTTAATTAAAGACTTCAAAAAATTTAGAAAACAATCACACTAATAATATTATTTTAACGACAAGTCATATGTACGATAATAATAATAATAACAGTAATAATAATAGTCACATATTATGCTTGATTAATGTAAAAAATGTTTAAAAATTTATTAAAAATAAAAAAATTTTTTATTTTTGCAGTGCAATGAAATTTAAACTTTTACACATAATTTACAAATGCTTTATTTGAAAATTAAAAAAAAGTCATGTATAACAAATCAAAAACAAACCAAAAAAGACTTCAATAAACCTGAAAATCAAAAAGAGAGATTTGAATTTTAATCAAAAATTTCACTTTTGAAATTATAGAAATTAAAATTATTTATCATGTTAAAGATAATTTGAGCAATTATCTTGTTTACTGTTATCTGAAATTTTAGTTTACTTTGACGAAGGTAATTTATTGATAGATTTTTAATTAAATGAATAAGTTAAATTTAATTATATTTCATTAAATTATATTATTTTAAATTTATTTAAACCACTTTATTTGAATAATCAGTTTGAAAAAGATATTATGAAGCTGAAAATATTCATGAGCAGTTTTGGCTACGATTAACAGTACTTTTTAATTTGATCTTGCACAAATGAATAAATAAGCCATCATACAAAAAATAACAATTGTAACTGGATTCTATATTTTTCAGATGTTTCCTGCTAAATCATTAAACATAATTTTATATGTAATTTATGTTTTGTTAATTTGAAGAATTGCTATTGAATTGAATTTGAAAATAAAACCAAACAACCTTACTTTCAAATAAAGTTATTACATATAAATGTCTCTCTTTGTTACAAAGGTTGTAATATTGTTACTACAGTAATTATGGAATAAATAAATAAATATGTATAATTTAATATAAAAGAAATTAACTGGCTTTTGTAATTTTTTAAACTAATTAATAAAATTATTATTTTTGCTTTCTTACAAAGTATCGCTATCATTATAGGGAGACTGTTTTATATTTTTTTACATTTCAGATAAAAATGATAAATTTATTTTTTGTGTGATGTTCCTAACTTTATGATATGTTAAAATAATTAATAAACAAATTACTATTTACAATTTTATTACTCAGGTATTGATTATAAAAAAAACGTAGCATAATAAGAAGTATTTTCTTTTTTTTTTTGAATATCCCCCTCTGCCCAGGAAATTGTAATGCTGGGAATTAATTTTAAGATGCCATCGTAAGTTTGTGTAAAATAAGACTGCATCTTGTGAGAAAGTAATTTAACTTTTTTAAAAGTATGAAGATGACAAACACTTGCATCAGACAAATGCAATAATATAATTACTGACACGCTGCAGCATATCATTTTTATACTGTAACTATGCAAATAGCATAGAAGATATTTTTTCAAGTTTTTTATTTTTCAATCAATCAATGCCCATGGTAGTGAAATACAAATAAATAGAAATATAGTTCCACTTTCACATGTATAATAATAATAATAATAGATGATAGATAGTAAATTTTATTTCATTATTCAATTGTTGCAGTTCGTCGAGAATTCTTTTTGTTTACGTCACGTATCTTAAGCGTAAATCTGTAAACAAACAATATGTTTTCATAATCAATGCTGTCACAGTTTAGAAATTAACATATGCATGAAATTTTTGAAAATTACCTGAATCGCCAAATTTATCATGCAATTGACGAGAATATGAACGTTTTCCGAATCGCATCAATCCAGGCGCTGAATCATCATAACGGTCGTAACCCTGAACAATACGTTTTCCAAATCTCATTAATCCCGGTGCATCATATTTTTTCCATAAAAATCGTCCAGGTACATCTTCATATAAAACATCTATGAAAATTTTATTTATTTTTTTCAAATATTATTTTATAAACTTACTTTCTTTAAAATTTTCCATGTCAGCTTCAGTACAACTTCCGAACGAAATGCTACAAAGAAAAACTACCCCCAAAACAAACATAATGCTTTGAAGAGAAATGTAACTTTTCATTGTTGATCTGAAAGGAAAAGTTTTTATTAGTTTATTTTCAATATTACTAAATTTATTATTTAAAAATATTTGAATTATTTTATAAATGAAAAAGAACATCTGAATATACGTATTTTTGCTGTCTTCACCAATAATTGAACTGTGAAATTTTTTATAAAACAAAATTTTTTTTAGCTGCTTATACAAAATGTTATATCATATTCTTGCATCATGATCGTGGTTATACAAAGTACTTCACTGTAAATACAGTTCAAATATTTTCTCTATAATATATTTCTGGAAAAGTTTATAAATTACAGAATTCCAAAATAAAAAAAAGTTTTCAATTTTATATTTAGAAACAGATATTTATTTTGTGATTCACTTATGTAAGAAATTTTAGAAACAAACATAACTATTTAATTTATACTTATTTTAGAATACATTCATTACTACAAAGGATTATTGGAATCAATGAAAAAGTTAATCTTTTCTGTATTTATTTTATTAATTAAAATAAAAGGCAAGTGCAACTATAACTGTGATGACAAAAATTTGCAATTCTATTTGCAAAATTGAATTATTGCTAATCATATTAAAGCATCAAAGTGTCAGAAAATTTATCAGCCATAACCCATAAAATCATAAGTGGCATTATATTCAAATGTTTAAATATAAACTTTAAATAGCAAGTTTTCTCACCAAAATGTTGAGTATTTTATACAAATACAATGATAAATTAATCGGATTGTTAAATTGCCACGGGCAAATTGAAAAAATAAGCCTTTAATGCTGCTGTTTTCATGCTATCATGTTTATAAGGCAAATCTCCAGCACCCCTAGTGGAATTTTTCATCATCCCACTTAAATGATTTTCTTCTTATTTGATACCATTCATTTTGTAATCTATTTTCCAGCATTGATTTTTATGTGAATTTTTGAAGCATTAACAACTGTTTCATATGTAGCATGTTTTGATCATCATTTTAATATGGATATTTTCTATTTTTTGTTGATAAAATATAAGCTGTTATTTTGCAAAGGATGCATAAAATTTGAGAATAATGCCCTATGATGATTCCTTTATTAAATTTATATCGCAATCCGCGTGTGTGTATCGAGTACACTTCATTCCAGTTGTTTCATTCTTGATTGGTTGCCATTGTTGAGTCGAAATTATACCCTTTCATGCCTCATAAATGGATTTGTCTCTTTTATCAAATTGATCAATTATTTAAATTTGTCAAATAAAAATTTGACTTGAATAAAAAATGTTTTTCTACTTTGCATATTTACAAATATTATTTTATATTGTGCATTGCGCAAATATATTATTGTGCAATTAGAGTTATGAATTACAATATGATTTAGAATATAAAAAACTGAAATTAAATATAAAAGAAATTTAATTGTTGAGTCTAACTGTTTCAGAATTTCAAAATATGATTAAATGCTGAAGTTTTTTCTGTGTTGTTTTTGATTTCAGTTTTATACAGTATACTTCATATAGTTTTAAAATGTGAAATTGAATTTTATTTTTATAACATTTTAAACTATTTAAATCATATTAAATTTTTACAGCGCTTTAAAAACACCAGCAAGCTTTTCCTACTTTCAAAATTGTTTCAAAGTTTAATAATTGCAAAAATAAAGGAAAATAATTATTCCACCAGAGTTTTTGTTTTTTTCTTTGATTCTGTTGTACTCAAACTGAGCAATTGGTTAAAGTTGTAAAGATTTATTTTCAAAATTTATTGTAATCCAACCTTTTAGGAGACAAAAATTTTTCTAACAAAAGAACATTTACATCATTTGCAAATTGTGCAATTGATTAATTATGCTCTTATTTTCGGTTCTAGCTACTCAAAAAGCAATTTCTCTTTTTATTTTTAATCGAATCAATTTTTCATCGTGAGGAAGTTCTTAAGTCAATAAAGATGAAATAGCTCATTTTATTATGTACAGAAAAAGCAATTTGACAAAAACGATATGTCAGGATTTGATGGTTGCAGCATGGTTTAAATTGCTGAGCAATTATTTAAATTATTATTTATTTATTTATTATTAACTTTTAATTTTCACCAGTAAATCATAAAAATTGTTTTTCTTTTTTCAAATTACAAAAATTGATCTCTCTGCAGCAAGATTGCATAATAAAAGTATATTGTCAAACAAAAATATGCTTCGTGTTCTGTTAAGTGGTTTGAATTATTCTGTGATTTTCAAAAACTCTACATTCAATAATGCTTACAGTCCAATTGTAATTATTTATTGGAGGGAAGCTTTTTATTCAGTTATTAACTTCATTAACGTTTCATTATTAAATGATGATGAAATTTTCTTATAAAAATTTTCTAATTTCAAATGTTTAATTTCTATTTATTGTTAATAAAAGTGAATGATTTTAGTTTATAATAAGTTATTTATTCATTTTTGTCAATTTGCGTAATTTTGAGTAATGAAAGTTATTTTAAATATAATTTTACTTTTCAATATAAATTCGATATTGACTTTATGCTTTTAGATACAAAATTAAAATGTAAAGCATTTTGATCAATTTGGGCATTTCATTAGATAATCAAGAATCATATTTATACAAGTTCATTAGGGTATTTCATACATTGTTCTACATAATTTCTAATAATAAAATTGAATCATTTATGCACATCAAATATTATATAACAGTGAACAAGAGCATTCTTTTTGCCGTTATCTGTTAAATTTAAAGTCATTATTTTTTTCAGTTTCTCAAGAATATTCTTTCATATATGAGCAGTTGAAATACACTTAAACCTGTTACATAGAATATGCTAATATGCATCCGTTTGCCTAAATGCATCAAGTTATACATTAAAATTAAAAAACTGAAAACTTTACTAAAAAAAACATAGTTCATAATATGAATTTCTGAAATTTGTTTAGAAATAAAACAAAAAATCAGTTTGCAAATTAAATTGATTAAATCATAGAAGAGTTATTATGGAAAAATGAACTTACTGTTTTGTGCAATTTTTTTGATTTTTGAAAGCGTGAATACAAAATTCTTCAACTGTATGTATATTCTACAACTGTAAATGAAAGTGAAAGTGAAATTGGAATGGCCAGAAGTTGAATGATTGTTAGAAGTGTCGTGTAAATGAATAAGTATACCACAGTATTAGTTGGTACACCCACAGTGGCCAAACAGTGTTGGTGTAATTGAAATAATGATAAAGTCGAATATTTACCAATATAGCCAGTAAGAAAAATTAAAATTGACATTTCCAGCAAAACAGTGAACTGTAATGATCATGCTAGCAATTTAGTTAAAACAATCGCCAGTCTAATGTTGGCTTATGCATGCAGGCTGATTCTATTAGACTGACAAATTGTACATTATTCTCAACTGGTGCAAAATAAAAATAATTTAAATTCGAATTTTATGCATTCAATTAATGTATCTCATTTGTAGGGCATAAAATGAAAATGACCAAGTGCTAATACAATTTTCAACGTACTGCTTGCTTCAAACATTTTCAAAACATGGCACAAACAATGTTGTTGTTCATCAGCATACTTGCATAATAAATATAATATAACGAAGATATTATTATTATTATTATAAAAAAATTTTCCGGTATTATTTTCACAGGCATATCAGTGAATGAAATTTTTTGTTTTTTTAATTTCAAAACCTTAATAAAACTTTCATCTTAAATTGATCAAAATTTAATAAAAAATTAACAAAAATTGAAAAGAATAATCTACAATAAAACAAACTTTTGTCATATTAAATAATTTCAGCAAAAGTGAAAATAAAAATGATTAAAATTGAAATTTCACAGGTATGGCTTTTGAGCAATGATTTTGAGCATCATATCAGCATGACGCATTTAAAATAATCAAACCACGTTTTTATTTGCTTTCATTTTAATTTTGAATTATCAGAACTGAAAAAATCATAACTATAGAATGTTTCGTCTATTATGTTCCATTTAGCAAATTTATTTAATGCATCAAGGCAGTATTTCATGCGTCATGTAAAATTAACAAATTAACTGTCAATTTCATTACTTGAACATTGCTTTAAATAGCTTAATCATTGAGAAGGTGTTTCCGAGCTGCTTTCAAATGAAACAAGCTGAACAAAATTGCAAATTAGCAGAAATAAAAATAAATCACACTCTCTAATGAAATGCTGCAAAAAGTGAAATACCATAAAACACAAAGTGGAACTTTACAAATGTCAAACCATTTCAAAAGTCAAAGCAAAGAAGCTAGCATATAACAATTTTAATAAAAGTATATTTTTTGTAAACCTGAACAATAAACGAAAAAGCTGCTTTATTCATTAATTAATTTATTTTTTAAAAATTATTCAATCATCGATTAAGATGGGTAGATCATTTCTGAGGGAGCAGTCAGTGATTCGTTCAGTGGAATTTTTACAGTTTAAATAATACAATTTTATTAAAATAAACAGACAAAAATATACAATATTACAGTAGAATAGTTGTTTAAATGATAAGAATTAAAACAATTTTGTTGTAAATTCCAGAATGATCAACATTAATGAAACATTTTGTACAACATTTTTTCATGAATAAAATGACTTCAAAGATTTCAACATTCAAATTATTTATGTTACTGGTATAATAAGATTAAAGATGATAAAAAAATAAATAAACATTAATTTTGTGTAATTTATTTCTTACTTTTTCATAAAATATATTAAAATTAAATTGAAATTATCCCAACATAATAATGTTCAAAAAGATGCCTGTAGTGAAAAGGGTAACTGTTTTATATTCAAATGAAATTCAGCAATAAATAATACAATAAAGATGAAGAAATATTATTCATCGTTTATTTAAGATAAGAAATAAATAATTTAATTTAAATTTCAGTAATAAAAGTATTAAAATTAGTGTGAACTTACTGGAGTTGTTGAAAAGAGTTGAAGAGGTTGTTTATTAGCCGCCGCTTGATCACAACAACAGTAATAATAATGAAAAAATAATAATAGAAATGATACTTTTGTTGGCGATAAAAATTGCTTTGATATTTATTTTATTTATATGCTCTGATATTGGTTTAAAATTAATCAATAGATGGAAACAAGTGATTGACGATAGAAACTTTAAAAGCTGAAAAAGGCTTAAAAATTTTTCTCAATCTTTGAGTCTGATTGATCAATTGACATTGCATTAAAAAGAAATAAATGGCACGTATACACAAAGAGGCAATTGTCTTCTCATAGAAATTGTCACTACAGTTTTTTTCTTCTTCTTCTAGAACCCCCACATTAAAGGAATTTGTGCTTGATTTTCAAACTTGACAATTTTTCAAATCAACTTTTTCTATTTTTAACACTGTTCATCATTCAACTTGTTAATCTGTATCAATGAATCATTTGAATCTGCAAGTGAATTTGCAAAGTCACGAAATTGTTCTTGCAGAAGTGAATTTCAATCAAATGACGTGAACAGGCTAAACCTAATCTTCCTTATTTACTTTTTTAAAACCATCGAAGCTTATTGTTTGCAAATTATCTGATAAACTTTTGAATTAAATTATTGCTATATTTATTCCATTTTTTAAATTTAAGTATGTTTTTTGAATTAACTGACAAGATCGGATGAATTGCAAAAATAAAAAAAATGCTCAGGATAGCTGCATACGTTTAAAATACAACAGAAGTTTTATTGCAAAGCTTTATAAATTAACTATTTTTATATACGCAGCAGAAAAAAATTCATTTTTAAATTATAATTTTTAAAAATAACTTTTTTTAATACAAATAAAAAATAACTAATTGATAGGAATTGACTTTGTGGCACATATGTTTGAGTATGCTTTTTTTGTAAAGCAAAACATGATAAACAAGTAACAATTTTATTATTCTTTTTTAAAGTACTTTTGCTCCATTTTTAACTAACAAATAAATCAGAATGTTGTTCAGTTGCAAAGCTAATGATGATGATGTATGCTTTCCAGTGTACTTTGACTGATATGATGCTGACATTGACCTTTAATTTTCCATACAAGGCCATTACAGTTAATGATACTTGATTAAATTCAGGTTGTCATATTTGTTATTGTAAACAACAAATTCTTGCCACTGTTCCTATGATATTAAAGTGAAATATATACATATTTATTTACTTTTATGCAAATATATGCAAATATAACTAAAGATATGCAGGTAACTGGTTATTTATCAATAATTTTTATTGTTGTGGTTCAAAATTTGAATGCAAAAGAAATTCTGACAGACGAGAAATTTGTCAAAGCTAAAATGCATGGTCGAATTCGACGAGATTTGCTATTGGACAAAACTTTGCAGGCTGGATACGATGCCGCATTTTTGAGAAGTGAAATAATGAAACAACAATTCCAAGAGTCCCAACGTCGCCTTGCTCCATTTATGCATCGAGTTATTCCGAATATACCGATCATTCCGGCTAACTTAATGCCAATCAGCGAAACTGGAATGCTTGCAAAGCAGATTGCTTTACCAGCCCAACTGCCCCCCGTTCACAAACGCCAGCCAGACATTTCCGTCACGGACTTTATCATGCTGAACGTTTATTTAACATCAAAAATTGATCTTCTACAAAAGCAGTTGAACATTTTGACAAACAAAGTGTTAGCGATAGAAAAAAAATTGCTGCAATGATTTTTTTGTTGTTGTGTCAGTTATAAAATTTGCTTTAAAGCCTTGAAACGTTTGTAATAAAATATATCCAAAAACATCATTGTTTTATAGAAAAAAACACAAAAGAATAAAATTGATGGATGCTAATGGTATATGCTAAACTAAATAGCAAACGTTTAATGAATTAGTATGATTATTTTCTTTATCAATTGAAATAAATATACATCATCGTCGTTGGGATTAAATCGAAATCAATTTTTCGCTTGCTGAAGCATACTTTATGTTAATTATGGGCAAGTAGTTTGATTTCAGATCAGAAAAAATTTTAAAGAAGTCCATAAATCAAACGGGAAATTTAAACTTTTCATACTTTAAACATTCCGATTTTTTTATTTAAACAAGTAAAGTTATAAATAATTATTAAGCAATGTGCAAAATTGCATATATTTATTAGATAATTATTCCATAAAAATCTACATTCGTAAGTAAAGTACAAAGCAAACCTTTCTATTTATCTTGTACAGCGGCTCGATTTTTATCCGTAATTCATATGCATTGCATGATCCGTATGTGGGAGGTGATAATGATGAAAAGTTAAAAATTCTTTAATTGCATTTATCATTCATTGAAAATTTTGTCATTATAAAATTAATTTAACCACTTTTTATGAAGCATCTTATCTGAAATATCTTGTAAACAAAAAACTAAAAAACTCCAGAATATAAAAACGGTACATATTCAAATATTAAAAATAAATTTCTCCGGTTTCGATTAATAAATCATCGTGCAATTTTTTCAGTTATTTGTTTGCATCCGTTTTCCATAAATAATTCACCATTTTTTAATTTATTAATTATGTGTTAGTTGAAATTGATTGCAATGAAATTTTTACTTGACCTGCCAAAATTGTCATTATATCATATAACTGATGATGTGCATGAATAATTTGAAAAAATACTTTCAAACGATAATAACAAACTTGACTAGCTGATTTTTGTTTTTTAATCATAATCATAAGCGTTGCTTAATAGCAAATTCTTTAATTAAATATTCTGAGAAAAACTTTCTACAAATGGGACATTCTTTGAGAGAACTTGAATTATAATATCCTACTTTGTTAAATTAGTGATATGAGAAAAGCACCATCATTGGCTGTATTACTGAATACTTTTTACATCAATCAAAATAATGTTCGCTTGATTAAGTTGTGAAATTTCCAAAAATATAAGATTAAAATGATCAACTTTTCACTTCTGGAATTGCCATCAGCAATTTTTGCATTGATATGGTTGTCTTTTCTGCAAAATTAATATAAATAATATAAATCTTTGTGAAAATTTTTGAATAACTATATTTTACCCGAAAAACGAGAAATAAATTCGGGTCTGAATTTGATGAAAAGAAAATACACTGGAATACCAGACAGCATAATGGCAATGCCAATTGCTGAAATTATTTCAAATATATATGAGCAACAAAACGAAAACATCAAAATTTACCAGTATCTGCTGGTTCTGCAATGATGGGAACCACAACAAGAAAAATGCAACCGGCGAAGAAAAGAATGGGAAAAATTAAATTCACCTAAATTTTAAGAAAATAAAATTTTAAAGAATATTAAAATTTATACAATAATTATACATAAAGAAGCCTGTAAAATTTGCTTTACTAATATGAAAATGGGAACTTTAATTGATCATTTTGATTAATATAAAAAAATAATTCATTTACTTTAATCACTCTTGGTGCATTTGGCATTGTTCGACGAAAGTGAAACACACATAACGTAGCCACTGCAATAGCGAGCCAGTTGACGACTTGGACACAGTTTATCAGCGTAAATATGTTCTGACTTAGCAAAAGAAAAAGGCAAGAAAGAATACCCTGCAAAATAATGCTCAAAATGTATGATATACTCGAGAAAAAATCTGTTTTAATATAAGAATTTAAACCTTTAAAAATTAATACCAAAAAAGATTGATTTAGATTAAATCAAAGTAAGTTTTCACTTTTTTAAACTGAAACAAATTTTAAACCATATTAATCCACAACAATCCAAATGAATGTTGCTCGCTTTGTGTTTTACCGTTATGATAGTTGCGGGGAAGGGAGTACGATGTTTCATGCTGATGAGAGTCATTGTTTCTGGCATTTGTCCCTCTCTTGCTCCAACAAAGTACAATCTAAAAGTTAAACATTTAACGATTTAGTTTCTAAAATAAACAAATTGCCTAACATAAAGCAGCTGAATTATTAAATTGTGATTTAATTATTTTATGAAATAACATTATTACTGAACACACGATTCAAGCTTTGAAATAATGCCATTCCCAAA
Source organism: Trichinella papuae (assembly GCA_001447755.1). Lineage (NCBI taxonomy): Eukaryota > Metazoa > Nematoda > Enoplea > Trichinellida > Trichinellidae > Trichinella > Trichinella papuae. The sequence continues at coordinate 33,392 of JYDO01000168.1, read as the reverse complement.
ATATAAATTACGTTTTCCTATCATAATGCTTTTATACTTGATTACTCTCCATATAAATCATTTATTAATAAAAGACGCATATTTAAATCATATAGCGATACAGATACAAATACATATTTGAAAACCTTGATGTAGTCAATATTGTGCCGTTGCATGACCCAATTGTAGAAAGAGCAACAAATATCGGCATTATCCATGCGGCAGGACCATAAACCTTTTCGGCAAATGTCTATAACATATTATAATAATTAGTTATAACAGATTTATAATTTTACAATTAAGTTTGTATTTACTGTTTATTTATTTATTTAAATAATTAAGCATCTTCAAGTGTACAATGAAAGCAAAAAGTTTCATTTAACTTTTATCATGTTATATTATGATATAATTCTTTAAAAATACATATGCAGTGAATGGATATTAGAGATGGTGCAATAAGATTTTGTTTAAAGTTTAAATTAAATAACAAATCTTACGGTTGCAGTTGCATCTGTTGCTAAAAATTCATGGGGTGGAATAACAGCGTAAAAGGCTACATTTGTCAAAGTGTATATAACTGTTACAGTAGTGCATGATATTGCAATAGCCAACGGTAAATTTCTAAAAGTAAAATTTTAATTATTTAATCTGCATTTAAGTTACTTTTCTACCTTTTTGGATTTTGAATTTCTTCAACTATAAAATTGAGGTAATTCCTTAAAAGCACATTGTTTACTTTTGATATATTAAAAAATTCAAAGAAAACAATAATTTTTAAAAATCATGTATCAATGAAAAAAAATTAAAAAATATAATTACCATCCATTGTAAGCAAATAAAGCTGAGTAGAGGGCAAGTGATATATCTCCAGCATTCATACTGGTACCACTGAATGCATCATCAAAACTTCCAGAATTAGCTGCAAACTTCTTGATTGTTAAAAAATTGGTCAAAATATAACATAACATACTTATAAAAAGCATAACTAAGCCGGTAATTATGACTAACACAAGAGCGAAAAGTTTCGCATATGTTGTGACATCTTGAATTCGAGTAGACCATCGAACGCTCACTGAATTTATCCACGTTAACAGTACTATAAACAATTTAAGCAACAATAAATCATCTATCAATTCAAAGTAATATAAAATATTTTAACAATTAAACATTGTTAAGCAAAGAAAAATGCAAAATATATCTCTTACAAATAAGACAACATGCGAGCAAAGGTTCAGCATATTCAGGAATGGGACAGTTTTGAAAAACCAATACTAATATATATTTGGAAAATGTCAGCGATATAACAGCAATGGAACATGGCCTGAAACAGAGCAGTTCATTTAAGTTTATCTTTCAGTTTAGTGATCAGATGAAAAGTAGAAGTTAGCAGTTGAAAGAAATAAAGTTTATGCAAGAAATAAAAAATTATATAAATCTATTTCAAGTAACACATTTAAAAGGCGATAAATAAAACTTTGAAATTCTTTTATTACCTAATTATAATCACTTCAACCCAGAGTCGGATGAATGCAATCATCGGACCATATGCTTTCCTGATGTAAGCATAGTCGCCTCCACTGTCAGAAATCAATGTTCCAAGTTCAGAATAACAGTAGGCGCCAAGGGCAGCAAAAATACCACCACAAACCCACAAAATTAAAGAAAGTGCAACACTTCCAGCTTCTAAAAGTACATTTTAATAAATTATTGTCGTATATGCAGTAAAATTCTTAAATGAATATAAAATTGTTTTACAAAAGTAATGGTAACTATGGAAAATAATGAATACTGACTGAAATATGTTCAATATAAAATGTTTATGTAAGAGGTTCGTTTTATTTAAATTAATTTATATGAAACAACTAAAAACTAATAGAAATTTGTTTTTCAAAGTAGATTATGCTTTTCTTACTTTCTTGAACACCTTTGGGCGATATGAATATTCCACTTCCAATTATGACGCCAATTATAATGTTCACTCCGTTGAGCAATGTTATTGAACGTTCAAGCTTCAACTCTCCACTGTCATGAATGTCTGTTTTATTTTTACCGTTTTCACCTTTTTTACATTGATCTTCATTTAAATGCGTCTCAAATTCTGCTGGATCTTTAATTTTTGAATCAGATACAATTGCCAACTGTGAATCAGGTCTGTGACGAAGTGACTTGCTGTTTTTGCTTGATGACATAATAATAATAATAATAATAGTTTAAAGCTCAAGTTCTTAATGGAAATTCGTTAGCTTTTGCAAATAAAACAAAATTCTATTGATGAACAACAATACTCGAATGAATAAAAAAGCAAAAAAAGATGTGAACAGTCAGTTGGTTTGATTGATGTCGCAGTGCTTATTTCGCAGTTGAATAATAATAATTAAAGGAAATGCAAGACCTTGATTTAGCGGAAATTTCTTTAGCTGCAAAACAAAAAGATTGCACCGATGCTGTTTGATGACATTTCAGACGTGTACAATTGGCCTGATGCGATGCTATTGATGCTGAAACATGAATACCAGTTTCCAACAAACTATCTGACATATAGAACGTGCTCACGTCAAAATTTGACTGATTCATTCACGTCGAAAGTTCAGTACATTGCTTTCATTATGGTGTACAACGGAAAAAGCTGACAATGGAAAATAATCATTCATTTTCAGCAAGTATGACCCCAACTGGATGATTACGTAATATTTTGGCGTCATTCATACTTATGATTTTCCTATATCTGGTTGTAATAATTTAATCAAACTGGATTTATTACAAACAAAAAAAAATATAATATAAAAGAAGAATAATTTCAAATTTTTAACTTAATCAAGTAAATCATGTTTTACTTAAAAATCGAATCATTGCAATTTAATTCAACTATTCAATGACAAAAAGCAAGCTAAACAAACAAATAAATTAAACTGTAAAAATCTAATCAATTTTATTATCCAGCGCTGTTGTCATTTGTAATTCTTCTTCAGCTTCTTCAGGAACAGCAAGGAAAAATTTTTGCGTAAACACGCTGACATTACCTGAAACAAAACGCATTAATTTTTTTTGTTTCACAAATCCAATTAATTAAACTAGAGTTTAAAACTTGAATTTTTGGATTTGTATCATATGAAAAAAGAAACAGCTTTTTAAATATGTGCCCATAGGCAATAAGTTGAAGCAATAAATAAAACACCTGTGAATTAATTGTTTGCAAAAATAGCTGCTTGAATGAGACGTCAAATTTACCCATTAATCTCAACAGATTTTTGTCACATTTTCTAGTTCAAAAAGCAAACGACACACTATCAATTGGCACATTTAGGCGACATTGCCATCCATTACAATTTAAAAAGGAACTTATGAAATGAAACACAACAAGAAGAAAGTAAATAAAAAAATTGAAATTATGCAAAAATACAATGCGCAAATAAATTTAATAACTTTTTCAAATAAATCTTCAGTTTCAATTATGCAAAAAAATTAAATTCCATAACTTGTTTTGGACATTTGAACATGAACATCATATATGACTTACCGGAAAAATTGCTCAACACTTTTGGACGATGTTTGATGAATAGAAAGTAAATCGGCACACTGGTAAACGTAATTCCCAAACCAATTACTAAAATATCAAATCACCCTTATTAAAACTGTGTTCGCTTTTATTTTTTGAATTACCAGTATCAATTGGGGCTGCAATTACAGGAACTACCACTAAGAACAAACAACCGACCAAAAACACAAATGGGAAAATCAAATTCACCTGCAATAATAAATTTACTTGATTATTTTTCTTCAAAATTGTTCAAAATTACTTTTATTGTTCTTGGGGCATCTGGCAGTTTACGACGAAGTTGAAACAGTGATAACATTGCCAAAGATATTGCAAGCCAATTTACTATTTGAATATAGTTGATAAGGGAATAGATGTTGCTGCTCAGTAACAAAAAAACGCAAGAAAGCAATCCCTAAAAATTTACATTTTTTAAAAACAATATTACATATGTAAAATTAAATTGAAAATAAAACAACTTAACCTTGCTAAAAATAAATTTTTATATTAATAATACATTAATAGTTCATTAAATATCTTGTAAATGAATTGAGCTTCTGAGCAATCACTCATATCAAATGTAAAAGCTATTCGCGTACAAGCGTACATTGTAAATATACATGCATTCATATATACCTTTTGGTGTCCTATCAAAGTTACAGTTCTAATTAATATATTTAATCAATTTGTTCTGATATTATGTCAAAACTTTCCATTACCATTAATATCACTATTGTTTTGTCATGCTTGAAATGAATTTCTGTAGTTCACATGAAAATGGGTGTAATATTCGTTTTTGAACAAAAAATTTTATTTAAAATTTTTTATAACTTTAATAACATTTTAAATATTTTCAGTTTTATTTCTATTCCAATTTCAATATTTTATTTTGATAGTTTAACCATTTTTATAAATTGTTTAAATTTGAAATTTGGAAGAAACTTTTTTCACCAATCAGAGAGCGCTGGCATAAATTTTCCTGTTACTCATTTGCCCATTTAAACAAAACTTACTGTAAGAATTACGGCTGGAACAGGTGTCATGTATTTTAGACTTATCAGCGTTAAAGCTTGAGGCATTTGACCTTCTCTACCTCCAACAAAAAATAATCTAAAAATATAATTGAATCAGCGTAATACAGAGAGACTTCAAAAATTTATACAACAGAAATATTTGAAATAATTTTTAAAATATTAAAAAATTCTTAATTTACCTTATATGCTTAGAGTTTAATTATTTCATTCAGCTAAAATTACCGTGAAGCTGTAAGAATGACACCATTGCATGATCCAACAGTAGCAAACGCAACAAAAATCGGCATTATCCATGCAAACGATCCGTACACTTTATTAGCAAAAGTCTACAATTTGAAAAGTTTTATAATAAAATTGATAAACATTTTAAAAAAGTGTTCACAGCTACCATAGCAGTTGCATCTGCTTCAAGAAATTCTCTCGGACTGATAACAGCATAGAATGCCAAATTCGTTAAACAATAAATAACAGTCACGAGTGAGCAAGAAATTGCAATTGCAAGTGGAAGATTTCTAAAGCAACTTATTTTTATATCTTTATTTTAAAATATTCATTACATTTTACCTTTTTGGATTTTTCAATTCTTCCACGATAAAATTTAAATAATTCCTATAAAAAAGTCATATGCTGATAATCTGAAAACTAAGTTGCAATCGAAAACTACTCATTGAACATTATTATGGTATGTGAAATTTAAATTTCTGTGAATATAATTTCACTTTTTGGTACTTATATGTAAATATATATGCTCACCATCCATTGTACGCAAACAATCCTGAATAAAGAGCTAAAGAAATTTCACCGGCATCATTGGATGTTCCATCAAATATATTGTCGAAACTACCAGATGAAGCTAAAACATCAATTAATTAAATTAAATAAAAATTATATTAGAATATTGCCAAATACTAAAATTCTTTTTCTGCCAAAAACTTTAAAAATTAAATGCAAAAAGATATATAAACTGGGGTTTAATATATGCAAATATCAACGGCTTCTGGATAAAAACAGATTTTTATTCCTTTCTAATGATTTGTAATAAAATTTACTGCTCTAATGACCATAACTGTTATTGTAGTAAAATTAATAATTTACAAACGTATTATTTTATAAATAAATTTTATAATCAAAAATCATTATTCATAATTACTTAGAAATGCCATGACCAAGCCAGTCATAATAATCAGCACCAATGCAATAATTTTGGCATATGTTAGAATGTCTTGAATGAACGTTGCCCATCGGACACTGTAGCAGTTGATGAGTGTTATAATAACTAAAAGCAAAAATTAAATTCAATATTATTAATATAAATATACAAATTTCCATGCAAAAAGTAAAATACAATTTTTTGCACTTTGCTTTAACGTTTTTGCTCAAACATTGCTATGTCAATAAAATTAAATAGTATAATAAATAGATCTTCTATTAGTGCAAAAAATATCACTGCAGAATCATATTTTAAAATAATTTCATAAATCAATGTTGAAATTTTTATCAATATATTAATTTTCGTCTAAAAATATTGTTAATAATATTTGTTGATAACAAATTAATAGAGATAAATCAATACAATAATAATATAGCAGTAGGATGAGGATTCAGTCTTCTTCAAAAGATTATTTTTCATATTTTTATTATGAAATTACACAGTGCATTGCATTTTAATTATTATATAAATTGTTATTCACTATTAGCTGCATGAAATTATTTAAAAAAATTAATGACAAGTCAATTTCAAGGTATATATATATATTATATATGTGAGTGCATATGCGCATGTGTGTGAATTACATTACAGTTATGATTTAAATGGTAAGAAAAAAACAAATTACGCAGTAAACAACAAGCTAACATTGGTTCTGTATAAACTTGCTGACAATCGCCAAACAAAGGCACCAGAGCGTATTTCGCAAAAGTTAACGCTGTTATAGTAGCTGAACAAGGCCTATAAAATTATACTCTTAATAAAGTTTATCATACAAATTTTTCGATTGAAAAAAAACGATATACCGAATGACAATGGCTTCAATCCACAGTCGTATAAATCCGACAAAAGGACCAAATGCTTCTGTTATATAAGCATAATCACCACCACTTTTTCGAATCAGTGTTCCTAATTCTGCATAGCAATAAGCACCTAATGCGGCGAATAAGCCACCAAATATCCATATTATCATTGACAGCCCAACGCTTCCACTATCTGAAAAATGTAATTCATCATCGCTAAAGCTATTTTACGTTAATTAAAATGTTTTTTAATAATAAAGCAAATGTTAAATTTTGAAACAAATTTTAATTTAAAATCGTACTGTTCTTTGAAAATGAAAACAATACTTCTAAATGATGAAATAATTATAATAAATTATTTTTCGTGTTATTTAAAAATTCATGTATTGCAGTAATTATTCGTGTATTATTTTTCATATTTATTTACATTTGACTACTTTTTAATGCATTGTGGTTTTTTGTCGTTACACAACTGTATCAAAAATTAAGTTGCAACGGTTGCCTAAGTGTCAGAAACAAATTGGCTTTCATTTATGCATGTTTTTGATTACAAATTATTACTAGATATTTATTTATTTCAATCTTAAAAATGCATCAAATTTATTCAAGTTTGAAAACAGCTCGCTAGTGATAACAATTTTAATATATTAATGTTGATTTGTTTGCATGTGCATATATTACTTACAATCGAATAAATTCCATTAGATGTCAAAATAGTGAGAAATGTCATAATAATTTGTTTGAACAAACAAACATTTCTATTCAATATTTAACATATTTACTCTCAAATATGCTTTAATTCAGCCGTCTAATTGTCACAAATAATCATTCAGAAGTTAAATTTGCCATAGATTCTGTTTCACGAACAACTTTAGGGTAGTTCAATTAAAATTCAAATAATCAATTTCTACTTTTACGTAAAAGCAACATCTAAGCTAACATTCAATGCCGTCGATACTTGAAATAAGGAAGCGCCTCACTTTAAAGTTATTATGATATACAATTTATGCAAAAATGTATTCATTCTCTAATGTTTTTCGTTAAAGGTATTATTCTTCCATTTTCTTGAAATTAATACTGTTTTAGTAAATTTTAAAAATCATCGGATCAAATCTGAATAATATTCTACGTCGAACGTTTCAGGCAAATGTTTCAAAGTTCAATTGAAAAGCCAATAAAAAAACAATAAAATACTTACGTTCGTGGACTCCTTTTGGTGAGACAAAAATTCCACTACCAATAATGCAGCCAATGATAATAGTAATGCCATTTAACAAAGATACTGATCTTTGAAGCTTAATTTTTCCACCACCATCATCATCATCACCGGATTTTAAATTGTTCCTTTCCTTGTCGGGTGATAAATCGTTCATTTTCAAAGATTGCCTGTGTTAATTAATAAAAAATATTTTCTCATAAAGCAGATAATGCATAAGCAAGTATTACTTAATCAGTAAAGAATAACTGAAAAACAAAACTGACTTATAACTTGAAATATATGTACAGTAGAAAAGTGAGAAAAAATTTTCTTATATCAATTAACTTTTAACAAAATTTTAATACTAAATAATTTAATTAATATTAAAATAAGTCACATATTTAACTAGTACAAATACAACGCGGCTTACTTAATTCGTTAATGGTAAACTAATAAACACGCTTCAGTTACACTTTTCTATCACAATCATTTAAATCAATTTAGTTACCGTAGAATGTTACTCAACCTAGAGATCATAAAAATAAAAGTAAAAATAATTTATCAATAATTACTGACTTTAATTATATTATTTTTTTAAATGATAATAATAATTTTTGAAAACAAAAGTTTGAAAATAAAATGCATAAAGATAATCGATGAATATACTGTAGCAGTAGCAGTACGTGTAAAATCTGCCAAAGCTTTTCACTTGAATTATTTTACTTGAACATCACATTTAGCAGTACTATGCAAATTATAGTTTTAAATAAAAATGACTTATTTTAATTCACAAAAATGCATTTTTTAAAATGTAAATGCATATGTAATTATTGCTAAAATGTTTGTTTATTTTTCTTCAAAAGAAGGTTACAAGTCAAGTGATATTTTATGGTAAATTTTATGTGAAAATTTTTTTGACTGATTCATTCATCGTTGAATAAAAAGAACTTTAAGTGAAATTTTAAACAATGAATTAACAATGTCAGTAATCTTCATCAAATATCATTTAAAGGATAGTATTGCTTAGTGTTTAATCAAAGTGATATAGATTTTAAAAAATTAAAGATTTTTTACAATCCAATTTTAACTCTATCTTCAGTTATCTATTAGTTATAATTTTTGAATTATACTGATTAGGTTGCGTAGAAAACGGCAGAAAAGTTGTGAAACATTCTCTTATTCTGAAAATTTGTAATCTATTCTGAGCAAAGCAAAGATTATCGTTTCAAATAATAAATTTGACTGTCTTTGTTAAAAATTGTCTTTTCTTAATAAATTTATACAGCTTCAATTACGTGGATATTAAAAATATGTTGAGCAATAATTATTTTAAATAAGTTTGCCATATTTAGATAAAGTATGCATAAAGTATTTAATGGAATTTCAAATATATTAAGCGAATACAATAAAAATAATTTAAAAAAAATATAAGTAATATCAACAGTAAGCAAGAAAGTTGAATGAAAACTTCACATAAGATGTGTCATCAAGTGAAACATTTTGAGCAAACAGAACAATGGATTTTTTTTATAATGTGTAGGAGGTAATTTGTAATTGCAAAGCAATGAATCAGTCAGTGTTGGTAAGGTGTTTTTATCAGTTGAATTGCTTTTGCACAAAGTACAATCACCATTGATCGATAAGTGAAAATTTAACTTTTATTATAATTTTTTGAAAAAAGCAAGCCTGTTTTATTATTTGATTTTGCATTTTATGAGATGCAATTGTGAACATTGTAAAGCATGATGATTCGTCGGATGATGAAGATAAAAGTTTCGAATGTGATCATGCTGCTTGCAATACAACTGGTAAACGGCAACTGCATTTGTGTATTGATCTATTTTGTTGTTGGAATGTTTGAAAAAGCTGCATTTTACAACGCCAACTGCTGCTGCTGCTGCTGCCACGCTCCATTTTCTACTGCATGATTGTCAAGATTGATGCAAATTGTCAGCAACTTTATCCATTATATTACCGACCTGTTTTGCATGTTGAAAATGTTGCTTTATGATAATTTGACAAAAAAGCAACAACAGTAATGCAACATGAAGAATTATGAATTTTTCAATTTATTTTTTCTAAATTAATAATTGAAAGAAAATAGTTCTTTTTGCTCATATGACGTTTGTGAAATTAATTTATCAAAAATTGCATTTCCATAAAAGTATTTCAATCAACACGTGCGTTGCTGTTTGTACACAGGTTGCTTTTATATTTTTGGGGGAAAAATCTTTCAAATAATTGGTGCAAGTAGTGATGAACGCAATTTATTAAAGATATAAATTTTCAAACCGGGTCTGACAATTTTCAATAGTGACAATCTCTTTTTTCAAAAAGTGCTGCTATTGAACGTGGTGAATCCATAAATTTTCCCACCCCCGAAAACTTCTGACGTGTCGAAAAATTTGCCAGCTTGCTTTTAAACAAAAAGTGAAAGTACACAATTTAAAGGCAAAAGTTGTTGCTGTTTGAAAAAGTATCCATCCACTTTTTGAAAAGCGTTCTCAAATTTACATTGCTTCACTTTTTGGGTATGCTTGTTTGTACAGAACAACTACAACATGATCAGTGAAAAAGATAAAACTGCAAAGGTATGACAGAATGCTTTGTAAATGGAGTTGAAAAATATTGCAATAAAGATAATTATAATTTCATATATATTTCCTTTTTTTTCATATTTCAAATTGTGCAATGAACAAAAATGACGCATGATTGAATTGTAATTTGATTTCAAATTTCATTCGTTGATCATTGAGCAAAAAAGCTTACAAAATAATATGCTTCATGAGTAACTTTGCAAATTGGAATAATTTTACATAAATCATTGATGTTTCATTGATAAAATTTGCAAAAGTTTAACAATAGAATAAAAAAAAAATCGAACAAATAATATGATAATATAATTTGATGGTAAAATTCACTATTTTAAAATATGAAATATTGAATTAATACGTGTAATGCAGTAGCCGTGAAAAATTAATAGTATCAATTTATCAGTTAATTGAAATGAAATGCAATTTTACAAAGGAAGGAGATGGAAAAAAATGATTTTATAGCAGCATATAAGAGCCGTAGGCGAGGTTTATATTGATTTGTGTAAAAGTGTAAATTGTAAAGTGCTTGGAAAAAGTGTTGGAAAAGTTTTTGGCATTGACACGGTAGGCATCTTCAATTCAAGGACGTGTACAAGTAGGTGGTTTCTTATTTTGAATAAGACTGGTCCAAATGTACAGGCTCTGCACAATTTTGCAATTGTGCATAGAAAAAATGCAAAAGCAATTTATTGCATATGATGATTCATCATCATCAGCATCGCTAATGCTGCTGTCGATACTGCTGCTGCTGCTGCTGCTGTTGTTTAACTAGTTTGCAATAAAATGACATACACAAAATCTAGTTATATCAGAAGCATCGACTGACTGCATTGCAGTGTTTGCAAGGCAATTTCGCTTTGTGCAGCTTTTTTCATTTTGTCAAACGGACGTCAGGCGAACGCGTTAGCTTCTTTTTGGCATCAATTCTGCTGCTGCTATTGCTGCTGCTGCTGCTTTCTGTTTGCTATCCATTTCAAATTTTGCAAAAGAAATCTTTTCAAATATATTCACAAAATTATGGAAAGACAAATGGTAAATTATTTTAAATTTTGATATTTCATTTTTCAATTTTGAAGTTGAATGATTTGAAATTTTAAATATTGATTAAATATTAAAGAATAAATATCAATTTCTAAATTTCAATTTTGCAATGGAAAAATTGAATTGCAAATTTAATATTTTCATATAATTATATGCATTTGCCATTTTTCACTATTCTTGTGAATAAGTGCAGGGCAAAAAGTGATTGTTGTCATTGTTACTGCATTGTAAAAACGTAGATGTCTGTGAAAATGTTTGCTGCTCATGCTTGATTGAAAGCAAGCAAAAGAGAAACAAGATTGCATGCATTTTCTCTATTCAACAAAAAAAAAATTGGCAAAGATTCAAACACAGAGCAACGCTGAATCCCTGAACCAACTTCACATCTTTGCACAGCAATCAATATTGTCTGACAATTGTTCTCGCGTTCACGCTCAATGGCACTATGAATGAAAGGGAAAAAAATTTTGTCACAATTATTTTTTTTATTTTAGGGCGTTGGCTAAAGCTTGCTTGTAATTTTTAATTTTTAAGAACAAGAAAATTTTCAACAACTCACTCTCTCCATTGTAGTGTTATTATTTCAATTAATAACGCTTATTATTGCTGCATATTTTTGTCATGCAAAATTTTGCAACTCAAATAATCTTTAAATTTATTGGTAACATGAAAATACTCTCAACACGTAGCCTTTCAATGCTTTCAAATAGTAAAATTTAAAACTTCATTGAAAAAAGCAATACAAAATCATTAAACCTATATATATATATATAAGTTTCTCAAAAAATAATTACTAATAATAAAGATTACTTTGCATAAATTTCAGTTTTTTTCAAAAATTTATTTATCTTTCCTTTTTTTTTTTTAGAAAGTTCCATATTTGGCCAAGTTGGAGAACGCTATTCAACCCGGACAATCATTAATTGCTAGAGGATTGGTCACTGGTGATAGGTGAGAGAGGCATTTTTCTGTTTTTACGTAAATGCAAATTTTCATTGTTAAAATGTTGCAACTAATGATATTTTTGATTAAAGTTTTTTTAACAGCTACAGTATGACAAATTGTTTTCAATTTCTGAGATAAAAATGTTTGATTTTGCTTCAAACATAAAAAGTTGCCAAGCCATTGCAAAGTAACCTTCGCAACTTTTAAGCGTTGCTTTATTTATGTCTCAAAAATTTCACAGCTGGAAAACATATATTTCATTCTGGTTATATTTCAAATATTTAAAAAGTAATTTCAACGCTCTGATAAGCATTATAATTTAAAATCTAGATATCATCGGTTGCTATCAGTTTTTCAATTTCAAAATGGAAATAATCAACTAGATATCTAAGCAGCGTGAAGATAAATTTCAATTTATATATTTGCTGCTTTGCTGTTTATTTGTCGAAAGAAAAGCACCATTTGTGTAACATTAATTTGATGTTGCAATATCTAGGAATTTGTTATTATATTTCACATTATGTTAAATAAAAAGAATGAATCAGAAAAAAAAGTGTAATTTAAAAATTTTTTAAATATTGCATAATCTGAGAAACTTCTAGTAATAAAATATTGATTAATAATTAATGAAAATTAACCAAATGCAATAGAATGAATTAAAAGTAAATATTTTCATCTTTATAAATCTGAGCTGAAGTTAAAATTTTTACACAAAGTTAATACTTAGAAGCGATAAATTGTATCGTTTTGTTAGAATAAGATTTCAGCTTTCAAAACAACAAAAAACTGTGTAATATTTTAATTTTATTTAAATTCTTTTCGCTTTATTGTCGTATTATTTTAATATTGAATATTGTAAAAGGAATACAATTTTTACATATAGATATATTTTTTAGATTTGACATCAATTTTCAACAAGGCGTGCATGAGCACAACGGAATTGCTTTGCATGTTAGTTGCCGGCAGCATGAGAAAACGTTCGTGTTGAACACTTTTGATGAGGGATCTTGGAAAAAAGAAACTCGTTTCAAATCTCCTCTCAAAGTTGGCGAACCATTCGATTTGCGTATTCGAGCTCACGATGATCGCTTTGAGGTTGCATCCATTATTACTGAACGAAAATTTGCATAAACATTATTTGCATTAGCATTATGCATTTTCTTCTTTTCTTTTTTTTTTGTTTTATAGATGTTTGCTAATCACAAACATGTCGGTGATTATAAACACATGCAGCCTCTGACATCCATAAGTCATCTGCTGATTACTGGAACTTGCGAACTGCATTCCGTTTTGTGGGAAGGAAATTATTATGTAAATTTATTTGAAAAAATGACGTACTTTTTTTCAATTAAATTCAGTTAGATTTTTAATATATTTTAATTTATTTTTTATATTTAATTTTTATGTTAATTTATTTTTTATAAATAATATATATTAAATATAAGAGAAGTAAAAAACTTATATATCTTTTTTTATAGTAATAATTACTGTGTCAGTGAACAGTATAGTAAGCGAATGATTACTGCTTTTACTAATTTTATATAGATATAAATATTTGATCAGTTGAAGAACATTTAATCAATCACTAAATAAATCAAAATATTATTGTTAGCCGAAGCCATACGAATGCAGAGTGGACGGTTTTAAGCCTGGCAGGCGACTCTTTGTCAGCGGTGTTCCGGCTGATGGTGCAAAAAAGTTTTCCATCAATTTATGTTCCGGCACAGATATTGCTTTTCATTTTAATCCTCGTTTCAATGAAAAAGTAAATACTATTCTATTTGTGTTTTTAAAAGCTATTTATACTATTTCTTTCAATCAATTAATTAAATTAAGAAATCAAAAAATTTGAACATTCAAACTTGACAATTGCTGTTCATTTTATCTGAATAATTTAATTATATCTGAATTACCGTGTTTAGAAAGTCGTTAGAAATGCTATGGTAAATGGTAGCTGGGGAAATGAAGAACGTAACGGTGACTTTCCATTCGATAAGAAGAAAAATTTCGACATACTTTTTGTCTGTGAAACACAAGCTATTCAAGTAAGCCAACATAAGCTAATTTAAAAAAGATTTATAATTGATTACAAGCTTTGAAATTATCACTTATTTTATAAAGTTTGTGATGTCAAAAGAATATTCTAAAAGAATAAATAAAAATATATGTTATAAATAATAATAATGTTTCTAATGCATTTTTTTTTTCAATTCTAGGTATATGTGAACAACATGGAATTTACAAATTTTGTTCATCGTTTAGCGCCAGAAAAAATTGACTCTTTAAAAATTGAAGGAGATCTGGAACTGCAGTTGATTCATTTAGAATGATTTATGTGGCGGAAAATATTTTGCTTTATTTATTTAAATATTGCTTAATTTAGATAGCAGTCTTTTAGAACGATTTCAATAATAATATGGGAATTGGAATTTCTTGAAAATTCTTTTAAACTATTGAAATGTATAACATTTGTGAATCATCCAATTTTATGATTAAATTTTTAAGAAAAAAGGTAATAAAAACATTAAATTGCATACATCAATATGAATGCAAATTCTTCAAATATAACTGCTGCAGAAAAGCCTTAGTCATCTTCAAGCAATTCTACTTGCAAATACTTTGTCACTGTCGTATACATAATAAAAAGTATCACAAAATTATTTAAATAGTATATAATTGCATTGCATTTTCAAAATGAATATATAAATATTATTTATGACAGCAATGGAATTTTATTGAGAAGCTTCGCTTTTGTATTTAAATAATAATGATTTTTAACAGTTGAACATGAGAAATGATATCAAAATTAGTTTTGATGAGACGTGCCAATAAAGTTTGAATCACTGTGAAATGGCAAAACCACTTTCAAACCTTTGATCAAACTTCGATCTTCAAGAAAACGAATAACAGGGTAAAGTGGTATTATGATAATTTGACCAAGCCAGACAAAAGAAATCCAATCAGCCGTACACTTTGATATATAAATGTATACAATCAAAGAATGTGGAAGAGTTTGTGAGATGAGAGTAAAAAAGCTTATTGTTAGCAATTTTTTCATCACTATCGTTTGACGTTTGATTTGTACTTCTCGAATACCAGTAGAGACAGATTTTTTGGTTAATAATAATAAAACACAAGAAAATAAAAGCACGAGTGCACCGATTCCAATACTGCTTGTAACAATGTAATGAGGCATGAAATATTCTTCGGGAAGAATAGTAGAATAAACGCACATTATACTGATCCATTTAACATTAGTCATGGCACTTTTCCAGCAGAATGCGACGTCCGTGACATTGCTTGCCAAGGAAATTGTGCCCATCGATAATATTTTTACTTTGTTCCATTTGGTCATCATTTTTGATTGTTCTGCTAGGGAAATTAAAAAATCGAGTGCCATGAAAAACAATGCCTCAGCTATAGCTATATCCGCTATTGAATACAGTGTCGAATATGGAGTCACGTACATGCAATGCAATGAAGATACCAATTCATCGTTGGTCACATACCATATGGCTCTTGAATACTCCCAGACCATGTTCACCGTAAGCAATGAAGCACCACTAGCATACACTTAAAAGCTGTGAATTAAAGGATATAAAAATTTTGTAATTATAAAAAATAAATCAATAGAAAAGTATGAAAATTCGGAATAATGTCTCCATAATAAATGTTTAAAAATGATCAGAGATTTATTAAATTTTGTTTTTATAAGTAGAAAAAATAATTCACTTACTGAGAGAATATTTATCAATGTTATTTTTTGTAGGCTTCCCATATATTGCTATCAACATAAGCAAATTAAATATAAAATTAATTAATCCAAATATAATGTGAAGAATTGCATTTAAATAAACGAAGAAGAAATTCACTTCACTAGGGCAAATTTCTGTCATCGTGCTATTATTCATTGTTCAATAGCTTGTTAATTATTCAGTTCTGCTTTCTAATGCAGAGCTTTCTTTATCTATAAAAAATGAAAATGAACATTTAAAAATGAATAAATAATTCAATGTACATCAAAATTTACATTTTTATCAAATAGTTTGTTTAAAGCATTATTATTTTATTTAAAATGCACTGAATAAATTTACTGTCATCAGTTTCACAACTCTGCATGTCATCATAACTTCACCAACATGCATTTGTAGAATAACGATGTTAAATTGTTTTCTATAGTATTTAATGGAATGTTTCAAAATCAATAAATAAAAACAAAATAGTTTCCGTTATATTTTACTTGTTTTTTTAATTTCTTTTTACACAATGGTTGTATGATGTTAAATTTGTGCGACAAGCATTCAGAAATTTTTTTTTATATTTTAATAATTTGCCGTTCAAAGCAGTAAATTAAATTACATTTAATTTCAATGAAGATAATAATATCATATGAAATAAAAATCAATGTGCGGAAGCCTAAGCATTATCCAAATCACAACTTGAAGACTTACTTGTATAGTTAAGGACTTGAAACTCAATAACACTTTTTTCTTTCTCTTCAAATGTATTCCGTCAATTTTTTTTTAATAGCTAGCTGTTCTCTTGTTCATGGACGTTAAAAAAGGAAAAAATTTGGAAAAATCACAACATTTGATTTGCATTTTTGTAATAAATATCTGAAACATATTTAAAAATCATTTAATTGCATATAAAAATTGTTTAATTGCATAATGATGTCATTTTCACGGGTTTTTTTGCGTAAAAGTCATCTTTCATTTTATCCAAAAGCGATAACTCTGTTGATTAGAGCAAAATAATTTTAATTAAAATTACAACAATTTTAAACTAATAAAAAATTCCAGTATTGACATATTTTAAAATTATTCACATTTTAAATATTTTCTTTACTTTTTAAAATATGTTTAATTTAAATTCTTTAAAAAGAATTTTTTTCTTCACAATAATAATTGCTGGATGATGAACAATTGAATAGTAATGGAAAATATTTTCCTTCAATCTTTGCATTCAAATTCTATTCCCATAATTTTATTATAAAATACGATTAAACAAAAATTTTTGTTATGTTTTAAAAAATAAAATTGTTAATTTTTAAATATTTTTTCTACTTCTATTATTTTTTATGCTTTGTAATTCACGTTCATATAAACATAATTACATTAAGATGGTAATTTTTCTCAATTTTGAAATCATTACTGGAATATGCATTATGCACTGAAAAGTGATTAAAAAATCACAAATTCAACAATATGACAATTCACGGAAACAATTCTTTACATAAATAATTGCTGCGGTTTAAAAAATTTAAAATTAATAGAACAGCATTCAAATGCTCTTATGCATAATTTTTTCTTTAATCAATTTAAAGCTGCCAATTGCAAAGTTGAGGATATTAGAGATTCGAAATTTCTAATCATTGCTCATTTACATGAGCGAAACACTTCGTTATTATTATTATTATCATTATTATTGCCATTACTATTACTATTATTATTATTATTCATAGCTTTAGTTCAAAGTTAATGACTTAGTTTTCAAATAATTTCATTTATAAAAGATAAAATATAAAATATATTTACAATTAATATGATATTATTTTATTTTATTTTGTTTTATTATATCATTAAAAAATATTCAGTTATTCTTAAAAAGAAAAGTATTTTATAAAATAATAGTTTTATTTGTTATTTATAAAAAAAACATTCCAATTTTTTAAATTTCTGCAAAAAATCATAAATTTAACAAAATTATTTTTTAACGTAAAGATAAAAATTTTCAACATTTAAAAAATGTATTTTAAAATTCCGGGAAAAAATAAGCGTTGCCGAAAACCATTATTCAAAGAACATTCTTTTTACTCTTGCCATATTTAAAAAAAAGTAATAATGATTAATATTCATGGATTTTACTATAGGATTATTATTTTAAAAATGCTCATTGCAAAATAAAAAATTACTTTAAAGAAATTTAAATGTCAAATGCACCACATTTTAATGCATAAAAAGACAAACATCTTCCATCAACGCAAATCGAAAACTTACATATATGTATATTCCCATGCACGTGAAATAAAAGTAATAAGAGAAAGATAAGCAGCGACTGCAGCGTTTCAAGAATACAGTGGACAAAAATTAAAAGCTAAAATAACCTGAGCATCTTACTGTCGGTATCCTCTCTTATCAGCAAGTTAATGTTGAACTGCTTAAAATAATTTAAACTATGATAAATATTACTTTCAGCACTTGTTGAATAGAAATAATTTCATGAATAAAAATGATTATAAAACATACTCTTCCTTTTACAAATCGTACAATTTCTTTTATTGATTTCATGATTACGCAAAAACGTTATTTTTATTTTCTCGTCATGGAAAATTAGATTAACATTTGAGCATAAAAATGATTTTTTTAATTTTTAGATTTCTTTTTAAATATGCTTCATGTGCATTAATGAATAAGGAATGAAGTAATAATAATGAAAGTGCGCAAACTTTAGCACATTTACAATTAAGTATGGAGTCCATCTGTTAGAGAAAAAAAAATAAGCAAAAGCTGCTGCACTATGTTATCATAAAGCATTTCAAAAGTTAATATTATAAATTATAAATACTTCAATCATTTTAGTTATAATTTGATAAAGCCATAAAAAAATAAAATGGATAACATAATTACACACTATCGTGTTAGTAGTTTCGCCTTAGCAAGCCAATCTTTGCCGAGTAGCGGGAAAGGATTCACTGGATGGACGTGATGACCGTAAAATAGTGAAGCTGGAAAAGGACCAAAATAGCCATTTCCGCTCAGTGGAAATCGAATGCCTTGACCAAACGATCCTGTTGGAACTGGAAAGTCTAGTAGTCCATCGATTTCAAAATTTTTTGATTCTTGATGCATTATTCCAATGCCAAAAGTATGCGTAAATGGATTGCAGAACGGTGGCTGACAATACGCTGGATTGTAATCGCCAGGAAGATTTGATACTGGTATTGGTACTCGTCCACTTTCTGAAATTTTTAATGGAAAAAATTAAAATAAATACCAATACAAATTTAAGTGATTTAAAGAAAATGCTAATAAAACTCGTAATTTTACAAGACTCATAACTCGTACAAGTATAAAATTTTACTCGTTATTCTTGCTTCATTAAAAAGAGGATCCATCATCATTTTAGTAATTTCTGCTGGTCTCAGACCCAGAGAATTGGTCGGTTGAACCATATGACCATAATTATACCACGGAGCGTTGCCACCTGCCGTTAACAAGCTTCTTTTATTCCAGATTGCACCCCATTTAAGAAATGGAATATTCAATCTTCCCCTTTGATAATAGCCACCTCCACTGCCATATTGTAATCCGTTTGAAAATTGATGTGTAAGCGGGAATTGTGGTGAAAGAACGACACCATTTCGACCCGGAAATGGATGATATGAAATACTGAACGGATGTTGCGACATTGGAGGAACTCGATAATCGTACTGAATGGTATTGCAAGCTTAAAGTAAGCCCTGAGCAATAAATAAAATAAAATTTTACCACATCAACAATACAAATTACTAACTTGTACAATAAAAACAAATGTTTACGACTGACTCAACAATTTTTTATTTTTAATTTAATACTGCTTTTTTGTTATGTAACTTTTTATTTGAGCAAAAAATATTATTTTAAATTTTCTTTTTATTTAGAATTTTTAGCTACTCTCCCATTATTTGCTTATTTGTAATTTAAACTTTAACTTTACGAAAGTAATTGACAAAATCAACTGAATTGAACTTTAGTTAAAAAACTTTTCTTTGTATTAGCATCCATATTGAAAATTACAAATAACATGAAAAGTGAATTATATGTTAATCCATTTTACAGCTATTGACGTTAAAAGTTAATGAACTTATTTCACTGTGCATTTATTTAACATGCGACATTTCAAATATTAATAACGATATAATTTAATATTATTTGTCAAAAAATGTAAAAAAAATCATAATAAATACATTATAACGAGGTATTTAAATGAAAGATTAACGCTATGACTTAATTAGATCGCATTACTTGAGACACATTAATTATTCAGGACTGCAAACTTAATGCAATGCAAATTGTGTTGTCTCAAAAAGTATTTGCATTTTTTTAATTTATGCATTAGAAAATGCAGGAAAAGTATTATTTAAGCATTATCTATTCATTACTTGACACCGAAAAATTTTTAAATAACAAAAATAATTAATAATCTCATGCAAATAAATAAAGATATTTATACCTATTTTCCTAAAAAGCAATACAACAGTAATGCAAAACAACAACGACAGCTCCGCCATGGTATTGTTATTCAGCATGCGGACAGTTTTTGATTATGAATTAAAATGTTTTCACTTGGCTTTTGAACCCTATAACTTTTTCGATGCAGGTTACTGATAAGCTTCGTTTGCCTTCAGGCTGACAAATGGAAAATTCACGGGTGCGAAAATGGAGAATGCAATTCAAGTCGCATGGCAATACTTTTTCAATTAATAAGCAACAACGAACACCTTACACAATCAGCATTCATTATTTTTCATCTCATCAACAAACAAACCAACAAACAAACAAAAGCATTCATAATTCTAAAATATTTTACATTTTACAATTTGATACAAGAAGATCTGCTTTTTTTTCTGGATTTTTCTATTTTGTCATTTTCCAAAACTGCATTTCATCTTCAAAATATATGCTTATCAAAAAGAAAAAAAAGCAAAGCATGGCAAGGCTAGAAATTTTGATAAACAATAACATTAATACAGCAATGAAGTTAACAAAAATGTATGCAAAATAAAAAACAATTAAAAAGCTCAAAAAGTTTGTAAAACAGTTGAAAGTGTAAAAAGAACATGTAATAACGATTCAAATTTCTTGTCGTCTGCTTCTTTCCAGCTCTTCACGAAAGTAATCAATTGTCATCTGCAAACCATCGATCAGAGGAACCTTAAAAAAATATTTCATAAATAAATAATCACTTGAAATAAAAGCTCAAAACTCAATTATTCATTCATCTGCTATCAATGAACTGCTACTTACGCAACTGCATATTGAAATATGCTCGATGCATTAAGCTTTCAATAAAAAAATGAATAATACTTTGATAAAATCGCATCAGAATTTCACAGTGCTTTTATGTAGTAAAGTACTTAAATGAATAATAATTAATTATGATCTACCTTCGGTTTCCATTGCAACAACTGCCAAGCTCGGGTAATATTCGGTTTTCGCCTTTGCGGATCATCTACAGAACTTTGGTGATGCACGATTTCACACTTGCATTCTAAAAAGAAAATTTCAACTTCAACAAATATCACACAAATTATGAGCGATCAATTATCAAAAAGTGACATTTACTTGTCAAATTTTTCACCATCAAAGCAAATTCAGCAATAGTATACTCTTCTGGATTGCCAAAGTTCACCGGTACAGTAACGTTGCTTTCCATCAGTTTAATCAAGCCGGACACCAAATCTGACACGTATTGAAATGACCGCGTGTGTTGGCCACTCCCATATACCTAAACAAAGGCTAAACTTTTCATTTACTTAATAAATAAATTAAAGTTATGCATTTCTCTAACCGTTATTGAACGATTTTCCAAAGCTTGCAAAATGAAATTACTGACAACACGTCCATCATTCATGTTCATCCGAGGACCAAAGGTATTAAAAATTCGAGCAATTCTTATATCAACTGCTTCCTGATTATTTGAAAAAAATGATTATGAGTTTTATTTATTTATTTTTTAATTCAATAATTTCATTTAACCTGTTTGTGGTATGCAACCATCAGTGCTTCGGCAACCCTTTTGCCTTCGTCGTAACAAGAACGTGGACCAATTGGATTCACATTACCCCAATAAGTTTCCGGCTGTGGATGAACAACTGGATCACCGTATACTTCAGATGTTGAGGCAAGTAGAATTTTAGCACGATTTCTTCTGGCCAAGCCTAGTACGTTAATAGTACCAAGTGTGTTTGTCTTGATTGTTTTCACTGGATTGAACATGTAATGCGGAGGAGAAGCCGGAGAAGCGAGATGATAAATTTGATCAACTGTCAAATACAGTGGATTTGATATGTCGTGCGAGATGAGCTCAAAATTCGGATGTCCTATCCAACGTTCAATATTCCGTTTTTGGCCCGTGAAATGATTGTCCACACAAATAACTTGATGACCGTCCAACAGCAACTGGTCAACTAAATGGGATCCAACAAATCCGGAACCACCAGTTATCTAAATATATAATAATATTTTATAAAAGTGAAAATCAAAATCCACTTTAATAATATCAAATTTTTTAACTTCATAATATTATTTTATTCATTTAGTATTTGTATTTCTTTAAAGAAACCTACTCGTTAAATTTAAAATTCACATGCAATTCTTGAGCATCACTTACAATAATGAAATGAAATTTAAAAAAAATATGGTCACTTGAATGCAAAATTTACACTACACAACTTCATTATTCTTACATTCGTTACATAACTTTCCTTTCATACAAGCAAAATGTACCTGAAAAATAAAATACAGAGTTCTCAACATGACTTTCTAAAAGTAATCATCACCAAAATAGTGACAAAAAACAAAACAGATACACTGAAACAATATTTTCTAAATATAACTTATATATTTTTTCAAATAAAATTGATATTTGATAATTTTTATGTAAAATGATATTTAATCTATTTGTGTATAGAAAATGAAAAATTATATTCTAAAACAATAATATGACAAAAAACCAACAAATGCAATGTATGGAATTTATAATAAATTTTTCGAAACTTACAAGTATTCGTTTCTTCTCTGTGAAGTTTCGAAATTTCACGCGTGGATACCGAGATGAATTCAAAATCGCTGGATGTTGCAACCCTCTAAAAACTGCAATAAATAAAAATTGTAAATATAACAAAAAGTAAATGTTATACTTTCCCACGGCTATTTCTTTTCTCAATAAATCAATTTCATTTCTCTGAGCATCAACTGTATTTTTCAAAATGTTCAACTCTTTCAAAAATGCTTGCAACGTTTGCCTAAATTATGCAGTAACTTCAATATTCAATCGAATGCTTTATCGCATCGTACCTGCTATCGCCTTGTTCAATGCCTTCATCACTTCTTATATTGTTATTATTATTAATTAAAAAATGACCCTGAAGCATTCTTATAATATACAAAAATCTTTATACCAATCAAAAAATTTCATTACCAGCTGATCACCATTGCAGTTTCTTCTATAAAACCAGATGCCTAAAATTTCATGTATATCACGTTATCTTTTTGAAATAATAATTTCATTCATTAAAACATTTTGACAAAAATAAATAAAAAAAGAAACTACCTAGTTGACTGATGAAATACAGCAAACTACCAAGAATAATAATAGAAGCAAAACTATTATTTACACTTTACAACTCAGCATTGTACTTATTTCAATACATTTAATAATGGAAAGTATAAAGGCAGTAAATGTTTACCGAGTGTAAAGAAAATAACCATTATTAAACATATACACCAGTATTTTCGGTTGTTCATAGTTAGTAGTTTAATTTCGTTTAAATCCAAATTGGCTGTTCTTTACGTCGATTTCTTTTCAAATTCGGATTTTCAAGCGTTCATTAAAAACGCAAACATGCATACAGAGATGTGAATTTTAAATCAGAAAAATTAAAGGAATTAACAGGTTTTATCACCTGTAAATTCCACGTCATTTACCTTTAATATTCAAAGGTCAATAATCTCGCAATGAAATACAGTAGTAAACATTTTCATGTACTACTTGTTTTTATATCAGCTAACATTTCTTACTCACTTTTAATGTTGAGCTACCTATATTTCATCTATCTTTTTGAAACTTTTAAATAACTACTTTTATCATCCAGTTATTTCATTCAACATCAAAACAATTTCGTAGTATAACTTTATTGAATAACAACAACTTGAAGAATGCTATTCAGAAACTCAACAATTCAACTGTCTGATTTGCAAACCAACAACATCCATAAAAATATTATTAAAGCTGTAAGCTTTGTTAAAACATTAAACAGTATCATAAATTTCTGACAATCCTTTATCTTGCAAATGCAAAATCATGAACTTTTTTCGTCGGTCATTTGAAGATCAGATATGTCCAAACCCGGAATGTCAGACACTTTCATTTTACGAGGAATCACTTCTATTAAAAAAAAATATACATATGATGGATACAAAAACGAGCAATATACCATGAAGATAAAACATTCGCATATCGTTTTGAACGCATTCAGCAACGTGTTCATAAGTTACCTCGCCTGCATCGTTAGCTTGTTCCGCTGCTCTCCTGGCCAAAGTGACAACAAACAATTCCTAATGAAGAGTAATACTGTTTTAATAAAAGTTCTATATTATGTAAAATAAGTTTGATAAGGGTTAATATGGAAATTAAGATTTTATATTACTTTAAAAAACATTTTTCATTTACAATATAAAACGTTACAGAAAAAAACACTTTTAAGTTGTTTTCAAAGTAAAATAGTCACATTTTATTTATTTACCGCAACTTTTCCCATACAATACACAGCCTCTGAACTTATGTTCGTCACATCTGGAGAGCTTTTCATAATCGTACGAACTCTACTTGTTGATATTATCGAATCCTCCATTTTTTCAAACAACTATTTCGCAAATACTTATCGTCAACTTAAAAGAAATAAAGCTACAACTGCAATTACTGTAGTACATAATGTACATTTATTGAAAATTAACGTGTACATTTCTGTATTAAAAAACTTTATTCTGCGTTAAGTTTTTTAATTTAATTTTTACTTTTATTTTAAATCACTCCCCTTATTATGTGAATTTTCAACCGACTAAATTGTTTTCAGTTCTCCCATGTGGTTGATCAAAGAAACAGTAAGCAATTCATTTTAAAAAAATGGTAACATTTTTATTGATGCGATTGATGACATAGTATTTAAAATATCAGTCAAAAAATTTAGAATCATCTTATATATTTTTAGAATATAAAGATAATATAAAAGTAAACAATACATTTTCGGAATACCTGCAAATTGAAATTATTACTGTGCGACAATTATAGCATAAAGACGTAGCACGAATTTGATCGAAATATTAAATTCTTTTTATTATATGAGCGAAAATCTTAAATTAAAAAGTTAATACTGATTTATTTTTAAAAAGTATTTTTTAAACAAATCGAGATACTCCATCGTTTGAGCGTTGATATTGTCCATTACCCTTTCACACCCACTGCGGTCATTTAGTTAATGCTATGTAACGTTTGTCTTTGCAGCAGTTCACTGATTTCTACTCAATGCTGATACACTGACCTGATAACCATTTGTTAAACTTTAACATTTCATTTAAAAAATACTAAAATATCCGAAATGAAAAATAAATTAAAAGCGCATTTCAAGCATAAAAATAACTGTGCAATCCTGATTCAGAACACGTCTGCAACTTAGAAACCAAAATTTCATTAAACAATTTTAAACTTAATAAAAAAATGATATTTACGCGAAAACTGAAATGTGAACTGCAATTTTAATCAAGTGTTAGTTTTGCCTCACGCCGGTTTTTTGCCAAAGAAAGTAACTGCTTTATGAGCATTCTGGTTATACAAACACAATACTCATACAAACAGCTCCAGTGCAGTTTGTAATGAAAAGAAATAAACTTTGCATGGAAAATAAGAATTGCATTAAAATTCTTCAAATTTTCAAATGATTTAAATAATCTGTGTTATAAAATGATAAAATAGAATGTTTTCATCAGACATCTTTAAATACACATTTCTTCTACGCTTTATTAAACATATTTATGCAAATGTTACTTGGAAATGATTTCAAAGTCGTCTAGAGTAAGCAAAACATTATCAGTGGCAATTACGCACAAATTTAAATCTATCATTAACAGTTGGTGAAGTCTGTTATTTTAAGCTTGCTTCATCAGTGCACGACGCAAGCCGTAAAATGGAATTGCAAATGGGATGCCACAAAACAGTCCAATTTGAAACGTCAACAACCAACGATTGCTGTATGCGAATGGGAATAATGGTAAATCGACGTATACATCACCGGGCTTGTATGGAACCACCGTTCCGCCTGATGATCTAGAAGATTGACTAATCATCTGCCGACGGAGCAAGTTGAAAGTTGTTCGCAAGACTTGCATTCTCAAATGTAGTCAACAAATTCGTCGTAGCACTAAATTTTAAATGAAAGAATAAAAATTAACAGATAACAATAATAAATAAAAATATAAACAATCAGCTGCATTTGATTTACAAACTACCAATTACTGTTGATTTGAATTTATAAATCAATGTGATACTGTGATTAAGCGACAAAACAAAAGGAAAGATTACCACACGATCAAATGAGGGCAGCTGAAATGAAAGTACTGATCTTTACCAATCAGAGTGAACCAGATTTAACCAATCAAAACAATGCCCAGTTCAACAGTAAGCATATCTGCATAAAATGCAAGTATCAACAAAACATGCTCTATGAAAATAAACATTTTGATTCGTCATTTGCTTCGGAAATCATAATAAGTCTTTACAGTGATAATATAAATATTTTGTCGTTTAGAAATAAGCAATACTTTTTATTTCCTAGAAATTATTTGTACCTGCAGATCAGATTCACTGTAATTGAGTTAAGACAATATGTAGAGTAAAAAACAGCTGTTTAAAATTATAAATATCATATAATTATATTTATAAAATATTTATTACAGTTAAAGAGTACTTTTATTGTCACACAAATGTGTAATTACGCACTTTGTTTATCAATAATACAGTATTCATTTAGGCAGTTTTTCAAAGTTTATCGTCCATTAAAAAATCAAATAAAGCGAGAATATATGAGAATTTTAATTTTAACATTTAATTACAAAATATTTATTTTTATGATTTAGTTTTATTTAGTGCTACGTGTTAGGTCACAACTACCGTACAAAAATTTTATGGCAATGCAAGTACAATATATCGATTTAGGTTATTGCTCAGTTCACTTGTTGTCATTTTGTTGTTCGCACTCTGACGTATTACAATGCCTGCAAAAGTTGAAGTAAGTTTTCCATGATATTAAACCTTGTGCCGTCTTTTCATATTGAAATTTCTGATTTAATTTTTTAATTTTTATAGTTTTAGTAATTTTTTACGTTGTATAGAGTCTAATTTTATTTCTCTTTTACTTTAGTTTATTAACTCTCGTGTTCAAGGCGGTGACGTTTTTCCACCTGAAGTAAATTGTTTTTACACGTGCTTGGTTTAATATAAGATTATTATAATAGTTTTGGGTGATATTTTAAGCGGTTTTACTGAAACTTTATAGTTCTTTTTGTTTTATAGTTTATTTTTTTCATACATTGTGATAGGTACGGTTTCATAGTATTGCTTGTCTTAATTGTTTCTGCATGCATAGACTTTTTTACTGGAACATGTTTTTTAGTAATTTTTTTGTTTTACATAATGTATTCGATTCTACATGATAAATTTTTTCATTTTTAATGAAATATCTAATTTGATCGATTAATCTATTGTTACATCAGATATATGGCAACATGGAAAAGAAGTTTTTGTAGTATAATTTAACTTTTGAAATTTTGATATATGTTTTAGAAAGATGAACAAAATAGAAAAATTTTTATTGGTGGTATCACTGTTAATACGAGCGATGAAGATTTGAGAACCTTCTACTCCAAATGGGGTGAAATTACTGATGTGGTTGTTATGCGAGATCCAGTATCTAAAAGATCTCGAGGTTTTGGATTTGTGACCTATGCTGACCCAGAGCAAGTTAACGCTGCAATGGCTGCTCGTCCTCATTTAATTGACGGAAAAGAAGTGGAACCAAAGCGAGCAATGCCGAAAGATGTAAATTTGTTTTCTCCATTTATATTCTGTTGAAATTTGCGGTGCAATGGCTATTTATTTTTTATGTAGGTTATGAATAAACCTGAGGCACATATTTCCGTGAAGAAAGTATACATTAGTGGAATTAAAGATGAGCACACGGAAGACATGCTCCGTGAGTACTTCATGCAGTATGGCAGCGTGCAAGAAGTGGATATTAAAGTCGATCAAGGAACTGGAAAAAAGCGTGGCTTTGCTTTCGTTACTTTTGATGATTATGATCCAGTCGACCGTGTCGTTTGTAAATAATTGTTATTAATTTTGATGAATTTTATGTGTTAAATATTGATTTTTTTAGTGGAGAAATCGCATATGATTGACAACAAACGTTGTGATGTGAAAAAAGCTTTGAGTAAAGAGGAAATGAAACGCATTCAACAACAGGATTTTGATCGTCAGCAACGTGACGCTCGCTCTCGGGGAATGATGCGTGGTGGTTATACACCGAATCGTTCGATGGGAGATATGGGGATGCCATATGGAGGAGCGTCTAGCCGTAATAATTTATTTAGTTCATGATTGTAATTTATTTAGTAATGTAACAATAATTTTAAGGATGGTCTGGTGGTCATGGTGGCAACATGACAGGAAATCACGGAGGATGGGCTGATCATAGCTGGGGAAGCGGTTATGGTAGTGGTGGAGGCGGAAGTAGTTGGGGGAGCAGCGCACAGCCTTGGAGTCATAGTACAAGTCCTTGGAGCCAAGGTGAAATTGCACTAAATAAATGAACTGTAATTTTACTTTTTTAAATTTTATTAGGCGGTCCGCAATGGCAAGGTAGCAGCTACGGAAGTGGAAGTCCCAGCGGAAGCATGCCGCCGTCTAGGTATGTATGTTGCAATTTATGTAATTTGTAAAATTTTTTAATCGTGTAGAAATGACTGGCGGCGTTGGTAATTCACTGGAATTGTATTTATCAAGGTAGGGAGTTCATCATGCAGTTTTTTACTTTTCGTTAGTCTAAGGTAGAGTATGAATGAATTTGTTTTTTTTAGGAATTGTTCTAGCAAATTGTAAAATAAGACCTTTGGTTAAGATGATAGGCGCAGTCATGGACAAACATTGCAGAGGTGGTTTTTGCTATAAGTTACGAGAAGGCCATCATCAGTAGCAGCATCATATTATCTATATTTAATTTAGTTTCAACATTTGCATTTTCATATTTAAATTTATCGGTTATATAGATATAGAATGATATTAAATATTATACTACTTTTTGAAGTGTCCAGCGCGATCAGTAGGCCGAAGGACAGATATGATGAGCCTCTGAAATATTTCCTTGTGTAGGCAGTTTGTTCATCTTTTTGGATTGGTTTTTTTGGATGGTTTAAGTGAACAGTGAAAATTGCTTTGATTTAAGAATTCAAATCGCTCAATTTTACGTCACTCGCTATTGCTAAGGAAGCTAATGAAAGAAATAATTATGCTTTCAGTCAATTTTTTTGGTAAATGTGGACTTTTCTGAACTTGTCAGTTATGTTGAGCAGAAGAAAAGAATGGAGCGTGTTTACTTCTTTACGAGCTGAATTGTGTACGACGACCGACATGAGCTTTTAGATTTGCCTACATTTTTGCAGTTAAAGGAAGGCATAGTCATTGAATAGTATCATCTTGTAGTATGGTTTCAAACTAGAAAACTGAAGAGACTGCAGCAGTAAATATTTTGGCTTCCTGTTTTTTTCAAATGCTAGCAAGTTTAGATGAAGAAGCAATAGTTTATTTTGGCAGTTCTGAGCTATGCAATTCATCTACATACTAAATGCGCTCAAATAAAGTTGCTTAAAAATGGTTACGAGTTCAACTGACAGAATAGAATTTGATTTGTTTTCGAATTGTTTTTCTATACTGGATGGCTATTCGTTATTAAATTGATTTTCACTTTTACGATTTGTCCAACTATTGAAGAAAATTCATAAAAATCATTGTTTTTCAGTGTTGAGTAAAATACGTCTCATCAGTGTTTTTGAGTAAGAGTTAATGATAAATGTTGTCCAGTCAAAAGCAATGGGAGGTGGATATTGAGATGTGAATATTTTAAAATAAATGTTTGTTGCAATGTTACGAAACATTTGTTTTTTTTTATAGAATGCACGTGATGGAAACTTCCAGTCTGAAAGTAAGTTTGGCTGGAAATATGTAAAGTCATGGAGAATAAGTTAGACTTTTCTCCAGTATTTGCATTGCCACTGATAAACCATTTGATGCTTGTTATTTCTATTCACATTTCAGATGAACAGGTAAATTTTTTAATATTTTAATTTTTTATTGGGGTAGTATGCTATTATGTTGATCTGATGATGTGAATTGTTGATTGTTATGCAATACGCTAAAGGGCATGTTTTTTTTAATAAATGCTCGCTATATATTCGGTGCGAGGTTTGCATGTTTTGGCATGCATGCATATGGATACTTGTTTGATGCATTGATGAAAATAAATGTTGGTTTCACATTGCAGTTTGTGTTTTTTGCATGCCTTAACAGCATTGTTGTTTAGAAGTGTTTCAATTTAAAACATGAAAGGTTTTTGTAAATGATTACTAAAAAGATGATGAAATGGTATCAAAGCAGTATTTCTTTAGATGTTTGGGTGATGTTTATAAAATGCGAATTATCAATTTCTATTATTCAATTGATTAATTCTAATGAATGTTTTGCACATTTTCATTTGACAGTAAGTAGTTCATTGTAAAACGAAGTTGCTTTTTGTTTGATGAAGCAGTTTTTGGTATTCCTACAAACATTAACTGAAAAAATCAAATCATTCACAGACGAGTGATAATAAAATAAACTTCAAAAAATGATTGTATTCTTGTGTTAGCGGCGTTAGTATTTTTGGTTGTTAAGGAAGTTTTAATACTGTAAAGGAATTGGGTATTGTCGGGAAAGCAGCTGGGGATAAAAAAAAGCGAACATAATTTCACGCAAACGGAATATTTTCCCCAAAGCAAACAAATATCTTTTATTGTTGATTTGGAAACATGATAAGATGATAATGCTCAACCAGTATACAATGCTGAACGGAAATTGTTTCTTGAAAAGCTACAATCGTTTGACTATAATTGTTTAAGAAATGAAAAAGAATTTAAATCTTTAAGCTTAGCATTGTGGTTGTTGAAGAAAAGGGCGATTGCTGATACACGCGCGCACACAATTCAAGCATTTATTGATTTCTTCGACATTGAATAGATCGACGATGTGCGCTGTGCTTTAAACAGATGTAGGTGACTGATTGATCTGAACAACAAATTAAATTGTTATGGAAGAATGAGAGAAGTTGTGATGAATATTGTCAGCCTAACTAATAATTCGTAACAGAGGTGGTGACAACATCACGTCGCTTTTGAAATCCACCACTGCCTTGTTGTGATTGCAAGCTAGGCGACAAAGCCCACGGAACGACTTTCTTACTGTCGATGATCATTTCCTCACTCAGTGGACATTGGTCAATAACATGCGTAATCACTTGCCTGTGTGGACCGAGACCGCTGACGCCGGCTCCGGTGCCGCTTGGACTGACAAGGCCGGATCGATCAGACCATTTAGGAAGCAAGGATTCAGTTTGTCGATCGTGGTGCATTTCACTCTTGTGATCCGCTGCCAATACTTGCTTACGAAAACGGTCCATGATCGACGTTCCGGCGTGGGAATTTGGATTTGGCGCCGCACATTTGGTCAAAAACGTATTCGACATCGGATCCATTTTTTGACCAGCGGCAGAATCGATGCGCATAACATGCTGACGTGGACTACCAATGGGGGCCGACAAGTGTAGCTGACTGGCTACAGATCCGATCGACTGTTTGGGAATGATTGTTTCGGTGATTTTAGCCTTGTCATGACTGAACTGTTTGCTGCTGATCGACTTGGAAACGTTCTCTCTGTGCGCACCAAATGATCGCATACCTTTTTGACTGGCTCCAACATTTGTCGAAGCAAACAGGGACAAAAATGGATCGTTGTTGTGCGATTGTAGTGACGCTTGTTCAGCAGCTGCAGTTGGCTTGAGCACCGCATTTCTGCAGCTTCCAAAAGCGGACATACCGCACTGGTTCTGCAAGCACGGTCTGCTTTCCCACGGTATACTGCATGGAATGACCACTGGTATGCGACGCCTCTGCGGTGGCGAGCGTTCGTCGTTTTCCATCCTCTCTTCTCATGCAGAGCAGTTCAAAATTGAGCACTGCATTAGCAGCTCTTCTGAAAACATTTTGCACAGCATTCGTTTTCTCTCCTCCTTCTCCTCCTTTCTCTTTCTCTATATTTCAAAGTTTCATCTTTCTCTCAACACTGAGCAGTGTGCCAAGCAGCTGCCGGAAACCGCTCAGCGGCGTTAACGATTCGCTTTCATTATCAACAAGCGCAACTCAGCTGCGTCAGCCTCTCATTTTTCGACAGCTGAACACAAGCAAATAACATTGAGCAATAATAATTTTCTGTTTTTTTTTCATTATTATTTTTTCAACTCCCACAGCAATTCACCTTACCGCTGCATTCATCTTTCAAAATTGACGTAAAACTTAAAATCAATCAATTCCCAACGAGTAAAACTAATAAATAACGTTTGTATATACATATAAACATATATATATATTCGATGTTCATCGTAGATAAAATGCGCAAACTATTCCATCGAAAAGTTACGACTCTCTTAGCTGCCTACTCCTCCAACGTAATATATAATCACTCACTCGAACACCACATTTATCTGCATCACGTAGCTGATTTTATTTCTATAGTGATGAAGTAGATTCAACTATTGCAGCTTATATTTTATTATAACATTTAGCTGAAAACTAGGACGAACCTGAAAAAAATTATTCAGCCCAACATTTATATATTTACATTTTAGAAAAATCATTACAGTACATTGCGAAAGGCAAGTAAAATTTTTAGAAATGTTGTTTGAAATGAAAACAAGCATCAAAATAAAAATTAAATATCAAATAAAATAAAAACTATCAAAAAGTAAAAACAATCTTTCAGAAATGATGATGTATGACATTCAAAAATGGTAACATGATCAGCGCATCAGAGAATGGTGACGAGATTATTTATTGTCCATAATAAGACATGTTTTCTTATAACAGTAATCAAGGAAGATAGACAGTAAGCTTTCCATTCCTAGAGAGAATGTTCTTTTGAATGCGTTTCAAAAGCGC